>JBBMOE010000020.1:1764899-2112861 GCA_037975065.1 Chaetodon trifasciatus | reverse complement strand
CCACCCCCACCCCCCATCCTTTCACTGTCAATTTTTTGTACTGTGTAGCTAATAACATTGGATTTTTCTGAACCAGTATTGCTTTCTTCTCCAGCTTTACTCCCAGCTGACAGTTTCAGCAGGATGAATCTTTTCACATGTTGTCAAGCTATTAAGAAACATCTGGCTGTGTGAGACCGACTGTCATTATTCTTCATGAACTGGTGGCTCATCATTATCACGCTGACTGTCTGACTGACAGCAGTCACTGATTAACATATTGACTCTAATTGACTGTCTGGCTGGCCATCTAAATGACTGACTTAGGGGAGACTTACCGACTGGCTGGCTGACCGGCTTACTAACTAACACAGCCACATGGCTGGTCCACTGACTCACTAATTAACTGACTGACCCACTAAATTCCTGCCTCTCAGCTCAGACTGATTGACTTGCTGTCTGCAGACTGACCAACTGACGGTCGCCCTGACTCATGTCGCCGGATGTGTTTTCATCACTGTGGAAAAGGAGCCCTGATATCAGCACGACGACTGTCTGACTGACAGGCACATTTCCATTTTTTCCCATTAGCTCTGATATGGAAAGAAATGGGAAGAAAAAGAGGAGATATGAAAAGAGTGTCGGAAGAAATAGACTGGTGGCTCTGTGTGTGTGTGTGTGTGTGTGTGTGTGTGTGTGTGTGTGTGTGTGTGTGTTTATTCAAATGGAAGAGGCCAACCATCCAGTCTGTTTCATCCTTATTGACTAAGTTCTATCTATCTTGTTGCATTTGTCTGTAATGTGCAATCAGTGTAGAAAGGATTCGGAACAAGTTGCTGATATTGAACTGCTGCCTGATTTGCGCATTCAATTTCTTACTCACACCCAGGCTCTGATTTTTTTTTTTCCTTAGCCTCATCTCTTCTCTCTACATCTATCCTTAATGGCTGAAATGGACTTCGTAGAATCAATAAATGATCAGCCCTCTCACCTGAATTCATTAGGTCAGACCATTTTTATACAAAGAGCAGCTATTCATTCATCACAGCCATTCCTTATCATTAGTCATTATCATTCATTCATATTTTAGCATTATCTGTGCATTCATTTGTCTTCATAGTCGTAGAAGGCTAGAACCTACCCAGCATGCACTGGGCACGGGCATTTAAAGTTCTCAGTCCATCTGATTGTCTTGTGGGAGGAAACGAAGCACCCACAGGGAGGACACGCACACTGACATTCACACGCAACTATTTCGTATCGGTGATAAGGGTGTAGAGGTCAACGAGGTGAAAGTGTTGACACACACAGTGTGGGTTCAGGTCCTATCCCAAGTCAATACATTTTGACATTTTGATATTTATTTTTAAAATATTCATATTTATTCATGACTGCATTCTGGTTCTAACTTTCTAAACTCACTATTTTTTCATACTGTAGGAAATGAAAAACATTGGCTTTCACATTGGCAGTGGCCTGCAGAAAATGCTGGCAGTTAACATCCTGCAGATCCAATATGTTCAAGATGAATGCTGTTTCTGATACGCTGATTATACTTAGACCTGGCAGCATCGTCTTGAGTTTGCAAATTCTGAATAGTTGCTTAAAAGTTGATGGAGAAATATTGTATATCTGGATGTGTAAGTGAATAGTATACATATGCTTATGTGCCTGTATGTGTGTGTGAGTGTACCCATGTGTGCATGTGTGTAGTGACTCATAAACCACGGCAATGAAAGCTGTATGTGACAGCTGCTACATAATCAGATTACTGCTGCTTCAATTTGGGCACACATGTTTCCATGTGTGTGTGTTTGTGCGTGTATATGCGTGTGTTAATGTCTGGTCATTTGGACTAGACCCAGCTCTGTTAGTATTGGTGGGCCTGTCAGCATATGTGGCCAGAACACATTCACTCAGTCTGATCCTGTTACCACCTCTGTGCTTCAGATAGTCCAGACAAAGGGTCACTGCGGCTGCTGCTGCGTGTGTGTGTTATGCTGTACACATGTGTGCACGCTGCATGTTGTCAGGTGCAGGTTGGTTCGCAGAAGGTATCTGAACCAGAACAACAGAGCTTAAAAGGAACTGTAGCATGTCAGTGTGTCACACAAGCTGTGCTTTTACATATTCTGCTCCATTTAATACAGGCACACCAGCCCTCTCAGCTTTTCCTTTCATCTTTCATTTTCTACATTCCTCCTCTCACTCTCCAACTCTTGGTGAAATCTCTGAAGCTAATTAATGTTGAAAAGGACATTTTTTAACAAAGTCCTCCAAATGCTTTTTGGCTTTCCCTTGGGGCCATCTTATCACATTTATTTAAGTTCTGTTCTTTCAGTAATGTAATTTCTTTCTTTCTTTTTTTTTTTTTTTTTTTTTTTGGTGTGCGTGTATCCAGACTCACTGCACAAGCACATATAATTGAAATCTTGTCAGGATAAAAATCACATGGTTCTACCTCCATGTGCAGTAGATTACTTTTTTACATAAAGCAGACATGATAGGTGTAACATAAGGTCCTCAACAGTGTATTTTGAGTGACAGGGGCGCAGTGCCTTTCTTCAAAGCACCTCAGCATTGTAACAAAGCATCACAGATGTAATGACCGATACCTTCCAGCTGCCTTGTTTGACCTGGAATACACCCTGCTGTCTGAAAAGGAAATTGAACCAGTGACCTCAGTCAAACTATATATCTAGGCCAGCTGGTTACCCCTGTGTGTGTGTTACCCCTGTGTGTGTTTCCAGTGTGGGTATTGTGTCCGCCACAAGGGCATTTTGCCACCTCCCAGCTGGTCTTATCAGAGTCTTGCAGAGCTATGTGTTGTTGGAAAGGTCATCCACACCACAGGAGGCAGCATCCACACAGCAGACTCCCCACAGTGATGTTTGCTCTGTCTCTTCAACTCCTCACAGGCCTCTAAAGACAGTGTGGAGACTCTGCCTTTGGTTTTTGTGTTTTCTGTGTGTTTTCTGTGTGCTTTTTCACAAGTGAAGAGACTCAGCTGAGGTCAGAGGTCGGTCAAGGCCGCAATGACATTTTTTCTTTCTTTATTTCAATCCCTGAGCAAGAAGCGGAGACAGAGAGTGACTAAGACAGACAGAGAGGAAGGATTGCACAGAATGTCCTCAACTTCATCATTATCTCCTTGGCTGCTTATGCCCTCATGTAGAGCTGGCTCACTCTGCTTCATTACTGTAAGGAGACTATCTTAAGGGAGGAATGGCAGCCTTCCAGTTGGCTCTATCAACCTGTCAATCATTCCGGTCTAATCTTAGCTCTGCCCCTCAGTGCTGCCCATCATTTCCTGGCACTGTGGAGCAGCGAGCAGATTCTCTGTGCCTAATTCCCCTGAAATAGATAAGGACTTTAATGGATGGCCTACTCAATTATGCAATGACGTTTTGTTGTCTTGTACCTTGTGTTTTGCTGTGGTGCTCCATACTGTGCCACTGTGGTCTGTTCTATCTTTGTATTTTCTCTTCTCTTCTCTTCTCTTCTCTTCTCTTCTCTTCTCTTCTCTTCTCTTCTCTTCTCTTCTGCAAACATACATCAATTCAACTGCTTCAGACCAAATAAGTGCTATTCAATACTGAGCAGCAGCCAACTTCCAAGACTTTACTGTGCAATGAAAAGCTGCATGAAATACCTGCCTGAATACTGTTGAATAGCTTCTTGCAATCACACATCCACACATCTGCACACACAGCGCTCTGCCACTCTGCCCATCATTCTCTGCTGTTGTCACAGTAACCATCTCACCTTCCCTTCACAGTCCCGCCCTAATGAGACCACTGGAGGACAGAGAGAGACATAGAGTAGCAAGGGGGTGGAAGAGAGATGCAGACAGAGAAAAGCAGAGCTCTATTACAGGAAAGATGGGCAACATGGAGGCAGAATTGCCATTGTTTTGTGTCTGCTCTTTACATGCAAGAAACCCTCTCCATCAACTGGTCAGGATCCTTCGAGAAACAAAATCCGCTGCCCTGCCAGCTACATCTGCTGCTTACACTGTGTGCTCATGATCACACCACAAGTTCAGTTTGCTGCCTGAGCATTTCCATATAAATCCAATAACATTATCGTTAATAGATAATTACCCTGCACTGCATGATTTGTGACCGCAAACACAGATTAAAATTCAATTAAAGGTAAAAGTATGCGCGGGTGCTGCCTGTTCTGCTTTGCTGAGTGGCTCAATTTAAACCCAATAAATCACATTCAGTGATTATATCTAATGTTCGTGTATGTCATGAGACTGAAAATGTGCACTCACTCGACGGAAACCAAATTAGAATTAAACAGAGTTTTATTATCATGATAATATTATATGACTGTGATCCCAGTCTCACATCAAGGTTCATAAACAAATAGATAACAGCATGAAGATACAAGAGAGAGAGAGAACAAGGCAGAGCAGACCAGTAGTATGATGTTAACATCTGCTCCTATACATACTTTTAAAGTGGCTCCATCTGGTGCGGCATCATAAAAGGCCGAAACAAAGCAAACAAGGCCCCTGGGCTCAACACAGATTGCCAATTACACACCTCAACATTTCAGGAGACCTTCAGTGGTTCAGACCTGAGTATTTCATTTGGGAAAACACATCTGCCAAACGTTAATGGGCAGACCTCTTGGATTGAAGACAAGTGTGTGCAACAGGTTAAGAGGCTCTCGCTTTAATGCGTACAGTGTGTACTCATTAGGGAGCATATCTAAGTTTTTATAATGATACATACAGTATGTGCATCATCTTGTCAAGTAGATGTGTGTGCCTCAGTTGTGTGAGTTTGTGTTTGATGTTTACGGGCTGACCTGGCATTACCTGCATTTTCTTATTAGTGTTTTATTGGTTGTTATTGGTGATTAGCCCAGGTTCAATCAAGGACATGGAGTATTACTGGTTTGTGTCATTAACTAGCATCTCACTGGGACAAGCAGAGTATCAGTCAGATGGCCTCACATTTAACCTTCACAATGTTCCAGGGCTTCACAGTCATCTAAAAGCCCTACTCTTCATTGGAAACATGTCTGTAAACACAGTTAGTTTGCAAATGACTGCATTATGTTTTTATGTTTGGGGTTGTAGGCAAATCAGCGTAGTTTGAGAGCTAACTGCTAACAAACCACCCGGCCAGAACAAGCTAGTCAAGTCAGTCACTCGTTAAATGAGAGCAATAATTATGTTTTTTCAATACGTTTACTGTAACCCAGTTTAATCAGGAGATGTGCTGCGTTGTGTCTGTGTGCCTGCCTCATAACTTCAAACCATGCCTCATGGTGGAACAGTTTATACTCAAGCAGAACAGGGTTTCCACCTACACATACTACAAGATAGACATCTTACATCCTCATATCACAGACACATGGTTGTATTAATGAGTTAAAATCATTTGCCTCTTCACTCCCACACTGACAGAGTAATTTGCACATGCACGCTGAAGTACACAAACACAGACAGAACATATAGTACACACACATCATCTGCATTATGAATGATGAATACCCTGACATCGCTCCAGCCCTTAGAGCCCTCACCCTATGATGCTTTTCGCTCCCAATCAACTTCCCTTGTCAATATTTACTATCGTCTGCCTCTGCCGTTTCATCAGCTGCCTTTGCCGTGCTCTCGTTTCTCACCGTCAACTTAATTAGTCACATCTCTCAGTTTAATTACATCAAGTGGAAGGAAGTTGCAATCTCAAGTAGATCAAATTAAGCCCTATGCAAATCTTGGAGTGTCTCGTTCCTGGTCTCTGTGGCAACAATGTCTCTATCTCCCTTATTTCTGTTGGGAGGAGTGATGTGAGGCTTGTCATCAGTTGCTAAATGAAATCTTACACTGGAAATCACCCCTATTAGACTGGTTAAGTGGTTGACTGTTTAAGTTTCTAGTGAGATGTGACTTATCTTATGTGAGAGAGAGATAGAGTGGGAGAAAGAGAGAGAGAGGGGAAGAGAGGAAGCGGCATGACATCAGCTGGACTTCTGAGCTAAAAAGTCACAATTTATTGAGATAATTTAGTGTTGACACTATATGCTGATTATCACACTATTCTCCTATTATTGTAAAGGGAACAGTGACTCTCTGACGGTGGTGTCAGAGAGGAGGACGCTGAATAAGTTACGTACTATCTTGGACAACGTCTCACACCCACTTCATGATGTGCTGGCCAGGCACAAGAGTACTTTCAGTGTGAGACTCATCCCACCAAAACTCAAGACTGAACGCCACAGGAAATCATTCCTGCCTGTGGCCATCCACCTGTACAACTCCTCCCTCTGAATGGCCCTTGGACTTTTCACTGCCTATTCTGATATATATTTTCCAATTTCAATTTTGCACATCCAATGTTCAGTATTTATATTTTGTTTTATTGTTTTATATTTTATTGTGCTGTATATTTTGTTTTATATATATATTCTTAGGATAAATATTTTGGTTTCTACATTGCTTTTATATATATATTTCTTTCTCTTTTCTTTCTTTTCTAATTTCATTCTAACTCTATGATTCTATCTGTATGGAGCACTGCTACAAAAACAATTTCCCCTCGGGGATCAATAAAGGAATCCTGAATCCTGAATCCTGAATATTTTTTAATCTGAAATTTAGTTGGTCTGAGTCTGAGTCTACAGCTACTGGTTATCAATATGTTTGAAGAGATTTCATCAGTAGATATTTACTGTTTAACCACATAAACTCAAACTAAGAATGATGACTACAGCAACTAAACAAGAACAAATTTTTGGTTTAAACCTGCAATAATTGGTTGTTACGTTGTGGTCCTTTGAATCAAATCAGTGAGCTGAATGATGCGAAAATGCTCCATAGAGGTGAAGTCAGATTGTAATTCTTTGAGGATTTTTTTATCGAGTTATATTTCACATATTTGACTTATTGTCATTTTGAAATATTGAGTGCAGCTTTTAATACAAGTTAATTTTAATTCTCGGATTTTTGTCCCACTGGCTCCATCACCATATACAAATTGTGGTCAATGTTGTAGATTTCTGCTCCATCAATCATAAAAAGTACACATCACCTTTCATGTTGTAGTATGTGCAGCTGTAAGCGTGTGTGTGTATAAGATGTACAATTTAGCCACAAATGTTCCATGATTCTCGTTGTGTGCTATGAATGTATGGTTGTACATTTTATTGTCGCTGAGAGACTGGTCAGAATCTTCTCATTGTTTCCTGAGACATCAGTGTAGCTGAGAAGCTGATAGTGTTAAGTCGCCTTTTAACAAGTTTCCCTGGCGGCACTGAAACTCCAACAAAGTCCTGAATCTGTCACAGAACTTTTTCACTCCGAAGTGTGAAATCGTGGCAGGAGCAAGCCAGTGTAACGTGACCTTTGTTCATGTACACCATCCCAGAAAGCAGCCTTTAATTAATATGCCTTGGCGAATGAAAACTGTGACCTTGTGGCGTGTGGATTTCTCTCACCAGTCTCATCCACTCCATCATTAAAATTCCAGCCAGGGTCTTCTTTCTACCTCACAAGCCCTTCCTCTCTTTCTCCCTCGCTCTCCTTTCCCATTCTTCTGTCCTCTCTCCACACACATGAGAAATGCATAAACCATGTGATACTGGCAGAGAGCACACACGCACACACATACAGCCTTGCGTGACAGTTATGAGAGGATAAAAGTGAATTTGGGAAGGGCAGAGCAATGAGGATCGGTCCTCGCCATCATCCATGCCATGCTGTGCTGCATCTTAAAGTGCTTCCTGACACAGGCAGGACATACTGAGGATGACACTTTTAATCGTCCTTTTAAATGATGATATTTTCTCATGTTTGTTTTCTGTTTAGCAATAGTCACTGTACAATTACTGCCTCATTGTCCACAAACAGAAAACTAACAAAGTAAATCCCCAAATATGAAGAATAGAAAATCTAAACAAATCCAGACACCAGGAGGCCCTAAAGTAGCTTCTGTGCAGTAATTGTTCTGGATTATGTTTAATCTACCTTTCTTATGTGGGACTAAAGTATGCCATGGAAAGGATTTGTAAATGTACTCATCATGTACGGGGCATTAATCTGGTACACATGCTTTATTCATTTGTTGCTTTGTGTTTTGGTGGACATGTGGTCCTCTGTAATCCCATGAAACAACTGGCCATTGTTCACTGGTAACCTGTATGATCTCCAAACATTAAATAATGCTTTATGAGGCCTGATGTAAAAAACACCTCAGAGGGTCAGCAGGATTGCAAAATCCTCTTTATCATTGTCAATATTCCCATAAACTTTTCTTTAACAGTATGAACAAAGTGCATTACAGAGTAAAAGTATGGATTAAGTACAAGAAATACAAAATTTGACTGAACAAAATTCATAAAATTGAGCAGTTATACCCAAAGTGACCATAATTCCCATTTGAATATTTCTGTACCCTATGTATGTAATAGATAAACATAATACACACTAATACAATAATGCAACACAGAATTGAATGTGTTGTTGAAACAATAGCTCAGGCTGCAAAAATACTAAAATCCTGAGTGCTGCATGTCATTTTTATGGATTATATCGTTTTTTGTTTTTTCTTTTCGGTTAAAAGAATGATTAATCAGTAGACTTACATTTACAATATTTGATTTTTTTCAAGTAAAAGTTACTTTTTTATGTCGAGGTTAAAAAATATGTTAAAGGAAGCAAAGAAAACAGCCACTCTGACACAAAGTTGATGGTGGACTATATTTTATATTGTTAGTTATTTTGCATGACACTGACACAGGTCTCTGACTGCACAATGTACTGCATATCTTTTGAAGATGATACATTTCCATGCTAATTTCTAGTAAACACGATGGTAATCAGTGTTTCTGGTGCAAAATGTCTGAAACCTAATCAGTACATTAAGAAATACTACAATCCCTACAAGCCTGTATATTGGTGTTTCTATGGTAGTGTAGCTTAGACTGACGTAAAATCATTTTCTTCTTGTGTAGTAGTGTAGCACTGGTTGACACTAAATGGCTCCATTAATGATCAAATAGAGGTAATTTGTGTCACAATCTGACAGCAGTGACGGCCTGCATCTGGCTGCACCCACTCTGTGTATTCAGATGAGCCAGGAGAGGCTGAGGGAGGGTAGACAAGGAAGGAGGAAGGGAGGCAGACAGGGGAAGAGGAGAGAGAGAGAGTGCAGCTTTCTCAGACAGCTGGTGATGTGCAGCTGTCTAGGAGGCTGGATTACTCCCTAAAGTCTGCCCTCAGATGGAGAGGCGAGAGAAAGAAAAGAGCGAGAGAAAGAGAAATAAATAGAAATGAAGACCGAAACGGGGACAGAGAGGGAGAGGGATGAAGACTGAAACAAAAGAGCTTTGGGCAGGCAAAGATGAGGAAAGCTGTACAGAGCAAGAGGGATACAGATGGAAGTTATTGAATGAGAGGAAGAGAGTGAGAGAGACACGAGACATGGAGAACGATAGGAAAGATCATCTGAGATAAACAGCAGACAGAGGAGAGAACTCATCCTATCAACCCTGCAGATGATAATCTATGGATACTTTGAACCTTCTGCATTCAAATATATGAAATGTTTTCAAATATTTCAGTGAATTTATGCTTTGTTACAACTCATTTTTAGTATGTTTCATCTGCATTTAGTTTTTACTGAGATGTTACCTGTTTTTGTTTTACCCTGTTGTTACCAAATATAATCCCTTTATTACATTGCTGTTGCCAAGCTACAATCTAAAGTGCTACCTCTTTATGTTACTCCTGGTTTTGAAGGCATCATGTCTGCAGTGAAATACAACACACTGACCATTACAGGAATGATATAGTATGTGCATTTGAGATTGAAGCTCATTCTTGACCTTGGAAATAGTTTTAGCTGCTCTGGAGTCTTCAATTGTATCACGCAATCTTCCTCAGAAGATGGAACACATTTCCATTTTTCCTTGACCTCTTGTCCCATTTTGACGCATTGACATTGCAAACATTGAGTTTGAGAGTTCTCCTTTGAGACTTGAAATGGCAGTTGAGAAAAACAAGGTCATTTTGATTGTATCACATGATCTTCTTCAGCAAATGGGTGTGTCTTCGTTCTGTACTACAGAATACTTGGAGGCAAATACGTTTCATGGGCTTCGTACACCAAAGACCAAAACATTAAAACAATGTCTTTTTAGGCTCCCTTTGTTTTCGGATGCATACTGGGTTTTCAGGCCTACACATCCATATATGTAGGCTGCTAAACTCTGCATAGACATATGTGTATGGTCCATAATATTTGAGCTTTGTACCGTCCTTCTGCTGTGTTTGCAAGGTCGTGTTTTCTTTGAACGTTGCACGTCAGCAACTCGAAGAAAATGTCTTCCACCATTTGAAACAACGGCCTATATGAAGCCCGATTCTGAATATTACTCTCCACCATGTCACCAGCAAAATTTCCTGTGCCTTTGTTGTCAGTTAAGATTTTGATTCTGATCAAAGTGAACATGATATCCTCTCTTGCTCAGATCATAATAGAGGAGTGTGCAAGGTCAGTACCGGCTGGAGATTAGTAGCAGATGCTGCCAAAGAGCAAGAACAGTAACTAACTGGCTGGCTTGCTGGTATAATAATCAGACTGTCTTTTGCCCATGTGTTCCCCTCAGACTGAACTAATATAGTTTTTGCTGGGTAATGATACCGAGACGCAAGCTCACATTCCCTCGTAATTGATCCTGCTGGCTATTGCCACACACTAACGAGCTAAACGAGGAGGAAAACCCTCCTAGCAACTGGAGGTGAGAGAGGCAGAGAGACACCGAGGGAGAAGGAGAGAGGAGAGGGATGGTTTAGACAAGCAAATAAATGCATGCGAGTCAAACTAAGGTAAAAGATGGAGAAAAGCTTCTGATACAAAGACAATGAGATTTTGATCCGTTGCTATGACGGCGGCATGCTGTAAGGAGATCAAAGCAGGTAGTGTAAAATGGTTGAAGAGTGCAGGAGCTGCTTGAGTATTCACTTTCTTTTTTCTCTCTATTCCAGAGAGAATGAGCAGAGAGAGAAAGAGAGAGAGCAGTGCGGACAGAGCACCAGTGCACGCTACCTCTTTCATCTTTGACAACATCCACGGGGGGATTGGACTATTGTGAATTTGGAGTGAAATATTTCAAAGGGCTGTTGGAGTAGGGCTGGGGCTGGGCTTCTTGGCTGTGTTCGGGCTGTGTTTCAGAGAGATGAAACACACCTGGTTCCCAGCCTTTCCTCTGATTAGACAAGGTTTTGTAGCCGACGCCACGGGCACTCACTGATTAATCCGGTCTTTATTTAATGACCGACTGATAGTAGCAGATAATATTCTTCAAGTACATTTGTATCTGGCGAAGCCATCAAAGACAGACCTTTTGTTTTTTGGATGGACTCTTCTTTGTTAACCTTTTCTTTTACCAGATAAGCTTGTCATATTTATTCATATGACTGGTTTTCAGATGCAGTGAGGAACAGTTTGTGTTCATCTGATTTTTGATCAGTTAATCTCAGTGTCAAAGGATCCATCCTTTGAAATGATCTTAATCAGTGTGGATAGATAGATAGAGCACATGAAAATAATGTTGAATTACATGATGGACATACCTTTATGCTTTACAGTATACAGTATCATGTTGTATTCTCGGGGGACATAAATCTAAACCTTTCTCTGTCTCTCTTTCTCTGTTTCATGCTTTCCTCATCGCTCTCTTGGATACAGGTAAGTCTTATTGATATTCTGTGGTGAAAAATGTTGATTTGGTGTCCACAGAATGGGCCAATATCTGCACATTGTGAGAACTGCACTGGTGGTTCTCCCTTGGCTTTTAATCAATATCTCTCAGATATACACTGCTAATGCTGTAGCAAATGAGGGGAAAGAGACAAACGAGCTAAACTCAGCAAAGCGTAAACAATGCCTGTTTTGAGAGAGTGGGTGCAGGACAAAGACCCTGTCTGTATGTATGTATGTGTGTGTGTTTATGTATTTGTGTATTTTTCTTTGTGTGTGTGCGTGTGTATATGCAAGCAATTGCATGCATGCGCCTACTGTTGTCTGTAGGAGATGGAAGCTGCTGAATATTCATGGTGTCTGTGCTCGGTTGGGGCCGAGAGATAAGACGTTTATGTTCTGGCAGCCGGAGAGGGAAAGAGGGTGTGTGTGTGTTTGTGTGCATGTGCATGTGTGTGTGTGTGTGTGTGTGTGTGTGTGTGTGTGTGTGTGTGTGTGTGTGTGTGAATGGGGGTGGGGGGCAATGGGCGCGGCGGAGATGTGTCGACATCAGTGGTTTAATGGTTTGAATCTAACTTGGGCCAATTAAAAGGCATGCCGCGTGCACCGGGGTGGGCTCCCATTCATTTCGGGGGAAATTGAGGTTGAAATGAGCCATTGTCGGGCCACGTGGCCACTGTGCATACTGAGCGGCAGGCCCGCAGTGGCTCTCCAAAACGGTGGATAGAGGACAGAGGCGAGTCTTTGACTGTGGACAAGGAGAGGCAGTGTTCGCTTTGAGAAAGAGAGGAAGGAGAGAGGAAGGGACGCACACAGAGAGGCAGGAGCGAGGGATGGAGACAGATGCGGAGAGACAGAGGCAAAGGGGAAGAAGTAGGGGAGAATGACAAGAGGCCTGAGAAGAAGGCGCAGAAAGAATGACAAGTATAGAAGAAAATAAGAGAGAAACGGACAAAGGAAGTAGAGAGAGGCAAAAATATGAAAGAGGCGGGCAGTGTAAGAGATGCAAGGAGACTGGGAGAATGAGATAGTAAGCTGAAAGAGAGAACCATATGAATGCATAGATCCGGAGCTTTCACAGGGGTGTGGATGGGGGTTGCCTGGCTGCTGGTACAGTAGCTCTTACCCTCCTGATGTCAGCTGGACAGCACACTGGAAGTGCTGACTGAGCCCCAGGCAGGCACACACACACACACACACACACACACACACACACACACACACACACACACACACACACACACGCACATGCACACACACACACACACAAGAGAAAATGCCTGCCAAGACGATGCCTGAAAATTGTACATCACAGCATATCAAGCAAATGTGTGTGCGGGCGTGTTTGTGCGTGTCATAGACGAGGAGCCCCAAAATAACAGATGCCCCATCAGATACCATACCCAGATAGCACAATTCCTGTCCGTGCCGTCACTCTCTATCTACAGCCTTTTACAACATCGCTCCCAGATGAGCGCATGTTTCTGACTGCTAACAAGCCCCTTGTCAAATAAAACAAGCTAACATTTTTTCATCATCATGAGTCCTCAGCATCCAAATCCAGATTTGAGCTGCCAGAGGCGATTATGTCACAACACTGTCCAATCGAGAAACAGTTCTACACTGCTTGGTGTGTATCACTTCCTGCCCCCCCCACCCATCCGCCCGCGTGATTGGATGATAGCATGTATCCCTTTGAGGCTCAGAGCCATGGCGGCTGCGGAAGGAGTCCACATGCGACCTTTGGTTAATGTCAGACGTCACAGACTATTATGTCACCGCCAGATGACAACGTGACATGACAGGAATCTTTAGTAACATTTTTTCCCCAGAGTGTGTATGATCTCCTTCACAGAGGAATGCAGGGCCTCATCAAGGATATTTCAGAGCAGAGGGGCAACATTAATTATCCTTGTGGGAGATCTTGATGGCAGAAGGGCAGTTGTACACAAGCACAAGTGACGATGTTCTTATATGTGTGTGTGTGTGTGTGTGTGACCCTGAGGACGACTATAGAGGGCACTGACAGTGGACAGGGGACCTAGGGTGATTTCATCTCCACTGCCAGACACACACATCAGCTTGAACTTTCAGCATCTCAAAGGTTCTTGTTTTTCTTCTTTTTTATTTGCGTCTGTCTGATGAAAGCCCGAGTCTCTCAGATACAAAGCACTTTACTCAAAGCACAAAGAAAGGCCCTCCATTTTTGCAGCGGCACAGCTTTCGAGCGTGGCTGGTGAACAAAATGGATACAGTGAGGTCTACTGAAGTTCACAAATAAAACAGCATTAATATTTCAAACCTGAAAACTTTGTGAGAAGAAGACTAAGGGCAGGAGGAACAGAAGAGACAGGAGAGGGAGTGAAAAAGGTGGACGTGATATCAAAACATAGTGTTTACGTTTATTGAAACGTTTGGATAATAGAACATTTTCTTCTTGCCTCTTAAACATACAAAGGTATTATGAAACGACCTTTAAGCTCTTACAGTACCAAGCTTAATTTCTACTGTTTCATTTCTGGAGAACTGACAAAATTAGCAAATTTAGCTTGGCTGTTAGTGAAGTAATCAACGTGTAAGTGGGCATATTTACATTTCACTGGGGACTTGATCTAGCATTTTGTACAGCGTGTGTGTCATCTGTTTCCCTTTCTTCCTTTTTTCACATTTTATGACTTGCTCTTTCTCTCTTTGTTTTTTTCTTCTTGCTGCAAACACTGGCTTTTATTAGCGCCTGCATATAACACAACACACACACACACACACACACACACACACACACACACACACACACACACACACATACACTCCCGCCATGTCTTCCTCTCCCAAACATCCCTGTGACCTGCTGTCTCAGGTAAATTAGGGCCCGAGGCGAGTGTGTAATCCAGAATAACTTTCTGACCCTTTTACATGCTTCATTGAGTCATTTCCCATAAAAAACAACAGGGCTGCATTGTGTGTGTGTGTTTTATTGTTGTTCCTGTTGCTTAATTTTGAAACACAGACAATATTGAAGCACAGATGTAATAATATCACTGAAGGCCATATCTGTCAGAAGTGTGATATGCAGTTATGTGGGTTAATTCAAGTTGCCATGTACTGTGGGCCAGATTGAGCCTCAATTCTTAACAGGATCATTTGTCTTGTTTCACTCTGTTGTTGCTCAGTAAAGTCTCGAGAAGATACAGTATTGATGCAAATTGAAGATTTTTTGATGAATGATGCAGCATTTTGTATCTTTTTATTGTGTCTGGCATTAATTACATTTTTGGCACAGATGAAAGAAAACAGGAACAGAAACTGCATACATCACAGAGTGGCATCTTTCATTGTGATGAAACCACAGACTAGCCTATGCAATTCCTGCCTAGACATTCCTGCTTAAAATCTTTTATTAGCGTATGGCTACATGTAAATAATATTAGCACAGTCTCGCATCACAGCTATTTGTGTGATGTGTGCACATAACAGGATGCATATATGCTGACCTTTTCCAAAAGCTTTTAAAAGGGCAGCCATCAATAATGTTATATTCTCCAATCTCATCTTAATTTATGACAAATGCTGTCAATACTTTTGATAGCATGTCTTTTCTCAGTGAAACAATCGATGGATAGATTTATATCCTGTACTGTAGGGTACTTTATGGCACTTAGGCAAACATGTAGTGGAGAGTGAACCCGCAACAACTTGGAGTTTGTTTTACCTTTCATGCTAGAAAAGTAATACTGGTGTCTGTCTTGTGATGACCCATGACTGGGATACATACTCTCATTTATCCACCCACAAGTTGCGATTATACCACTGATCTGAGACAGGACAGCATCTTACTCACAAGACTCAATTTATTTTCCATTCATATCCATTTGAAATTAATGGAAGACTGTGTCAGAGATGGTGCTGTGAATTCCAGGAGACTGACCCAGAGCTTGATACTGGTGATATTTGAGCAGGGTGTGTGGACAGATTGATTTTATTGTGGTACCGTATTGTTGTAGCTTGGGGCAGAATTGTGTGTGTGTGTGTGTCAAGACCAAGATGTCTACGTGTTGAATCCTTCCTGCATTTACTGACATGTGAGTTTAATGGGCGTGTGAAGTCTGGAACAGAGAGGGATCTAGACCTTATAGGAAGGGGACAATAATGATGATAATCATTTATTTTTATATTTAAGGCCTTTACCATAGCAGACATTTACACTCATGATTGTAGGAAAAGCACAGGTGTTACTAATAGCATTAACGTTGACTCTGATCCTTTCTGATGTCCCAGTAAGTCATGACAGCGTGATCCAGCAGGCATAACACCAGGACCCTGAACGTGAAGCAGCTATACGGGATTCTCTGTCATTACTTTTGTTATTTACACCTGTGCTTTTCCCACTGTGACACGTAAAAATATCCGCTACGAAAAAGGTCTATCCCAAAGACTATCACTGAACAGGATCCATTTTTGATGCCATTTATAGTCGATTCTTCATGCATTCATTGTTATGGCTCAGGTCTGAGTCCATAACAAACACATGGAAGGAATTAACAAATTACGCCCATAACCCTATCCTCAGTCTGCACACTAAAATTTAATGATTTACATTAAGGGGACCTGCATTTTGTCCCCATAAGGCAGGTGAGTCCCCACAATGTGACTGCGCAAACAGATTTTTGTCCCCACAATGTGATAAATACCTGGTCTCACACACACACACACACACACACACAGAGAGAGAGAGAGAGAGAGAGAGAGAGAGAGAGAGAGAGAGAGAGAGAGAGAGAATCAGTTAGAACAGACTCTTTAGTTATGTTTGTTACCTTAAAATAATCTTTGTTAAATGAAATACTTTTAATTTGGTTAATCCCTTGTGTATGTTTCCTTAATTTGTTATGGATTTAGAGCTGGGCCATAACAAGCAGAAGACCACATTCAGTCATGAGTTCGTTGTTGACTGTTTCATTTAGCCTTCTTTGTATTACAGGGTGATGCTATGGATCCTATCAGCCTCCATACTGTTTGTTTGGCTGCACTGTTACACATAAAAGAGTTTGACAGAGTAATTGAGTCAAGGTGTGTTTGTAGCACATGTCACTTCGGACAGAACTCTGGAACCTGCAGTATTGAAACTCACTTTCTGTTCCCACCAAAGGTGTTGCCAAACCAAACAGGACTGACAGCTTAAGGATTATAACTTAAATTCATTTTGACATGGAAAGATGAACATTGCACATGCACAGAACATAATAGGAAAAATGATAATGTGATGGATTAGAGGGTCAAGATCTTGGCATTGGTTGTCTCCCCAGCAGTGGGTGAGGCCTGAAGTCTTGTCTAATAAGTGCATTTTTTTTGCCCTTGCTACTCTGCACCCTTGCAGTTAATATAATTACATTGAGCACTTCAGTTGTGACATTGTAAGACTGAGGTTTGAGTGTCCAATGTTGGAGCTGAAGCAGTTCCCAGTCATGCCATTATTGTGCTGCAGCTATTGGACAAAGTGGTTTGTGTATACCGTATGTTCCTTGAGTGCTTATAGTGTATGCTTGCATGTTAGCACATCCAGGTGCAGTCTGTCTTTATTACACTGTATGTGTAGATCAGTATGTCATAGTACGTGTGCTTTAGCCTGTGCAGAGCAACACAAGGAATCGATTATGGAGGGGGCCTGACAGCTCTGCTTGCCGAATGCAGGAGAATACATACTGTAGCAAGGGAGCGCCATCAGTTGCCCTGACAACACCAGCGCCTGTCAACACCTCCGTCTTAATAGTGACAAATTGTACTTATTACATCAGCGTTAATTCCCCCCGATCTCCCTCAGATGAAGATACTTAGCCCCGCGCTGATCAAATTGTGTCAGCATAATTACTGGGAACAGAACCCTATTAAAAACCAGGGCCTCAGACGCACTGTCCAGACTCATCCACAGGCCTATCACTCAACATGCATCTCTGCGTAGGAAGAAAGGGAGGAAGGGGGGTTAGAGGGTAGAGGGAGGCAGGGAGATGGGAAAATGAGGGGGATGAGGAAGGAGAGAGGGAGAATGTTATTCTGAGGCAGTTGTAATCACAAAGACTGCTGGAGTTGTCCACCTTTCACAAATTTCTCACTAATGCTGCATCATTGAGACAGTCATCTTCAAAAGTTACCTGAAAATGTTCAAACAACTCATTAAAACTGTCTTAACTAAAAAACTACAGCAATCAGTAGAGGTGTTGATTGGATATGTCCTTATATAAGCAAGAAATAATAATAGTTAAATTACAAAATAGCAGATGTTGTCTCTGTTGAAGAGGCTATCGTCAACACACATGATGCCTACTAACAATGACTACTTGCATGTGCAAGTGGTTGCTGCTAATTAACCCACAAAGTGTTACCACCCAAGTCTTCCCCTCAGCTCTGCAGAGCGTTTTAGTGTCTTTGAACTTGTTGTTTTGATTTTATAGCCTGCAGCTTTCGCCACTTGTTGTTTTCAGCTCCAGCAGTCAGCTGTTTTTAGGAATAAGCCCACAGTACACTTCCTGCTCAGTACTAAATGGCACAAAGACAAACTCACTGACTAGCTGGTGATTCAGCGGCTACAGAGCCAGCTAGTACTTGACTGACATTTATGGGGTGACCAGAAAATTTCTTGTGCACCACCTATTCAAAACGTGCCTGTATTGGATGCAGGCAAGCAGACCCACTGCATCCAATACATGAGTACATGGTAAATCCCCAAGATGGGAGATCTACAAATGCAACAATGATGCATCTCGTCCAGGTGTGGCCATAAAACCAAAGCACAACCGACCGTCTGGTATGTTCACAACTCCATCAGAATAGAAACCAAAGCATTATGTCACTGATGCTTGAAATGTTGTTGTTTAACAAAACAAAGTGGCAAACTTCCAAGACTTTGCTGCAGTGAAATATCTCTGTTCTCTCTTTCTTCATCTGCTCTTGAATGTACTGTAGCGAGTAAGCTGTACCCAGCATGCTGTTTGGCGATGTAACAGATTAAAGGAGTTCCCTCTCAATACACTACAGTATGTATTTCTGGAAGTAGTAATGCACTCCTAATAAATATGTCCCATAGATCTCAAGAGCTTCCCCTTGACACTGCACTGCCTTGGGTCCTCAGCAGTGCACCTGCCAAGTGTGAAGGTGATCAGGTGAATGGTTGTCCAGGAAAATAGAGGGACAGACAAACACACAGACAGACTGACAGAGACTCCTTCCATTTTAGTTAGATAAATGATCATGATCATGATAAATTTCCTCCAGATCTACGATAAGAATATGTGATACGAGAAAGCTATACACCTAGGGGTATACATATTGCCAAAATGGGATTCTCCTTTCCCCCAGAGTGAGAAGAAATCATTGTTTGATGGAACAATTTCATTTATCCGGCGGGGAGAGGCATTTTATTGGGAAGTCAGATGAGGAAACATGGGGTCCCTCAGGGGAGAAGTCAGTAAATGTGGACTACACAAAAAACAAATGATTAAAATTTGAAATTTCATTAAAGCTTCAGCCTAGTTTTACAATAACAGCAATTACCATAAGCAATTTTCACAGCTCTATAGATATGGATTTAGTGTTGCCAGTAGCTCAACAGTGAATTAAGTCTCTCTCTCTCTCTCTCTCTCTCTCTCTCTCTCTCTCTCTCTCTCTCTCAGTGTGTTGCTCCTGAATGGTGCTGGAATGGAATTCACAAATTAGTGTCGTCTGATGGAAATGTGCTAATTGCTGTTGTTAAGCTGCTGCAATAATTAGGTTATGATGGCAGACTGCTACACATGTTGCACACACACACACACACACACACACACACACACACACACACACACACACACACACACACACACACACACACACACATACACACAACCGAACAGGCCAAAGCCAACATCCTCTCTCCAGTATGGTTGAAATAGAAGGCTAGATTTAATTACTCATTTTACTATCCATCTGTAAGTATAATTTTCCAGAAATAGAGTCAAACACAGAGTGCAACAGCTGACAACAGTTTCTCCTGCTGTGGGTTAGAGAGATTTTTCTTTAAATTACAGTCAACTGCAATGGAGTAACACTAAATAAATCATTCAATTATTTAGCTGGCCATTTGGCTGTGGAAATATGCATGGAGCAAAATGACAGAGAGAACGCATCAAGGCCAGAGACTACAGGTTGGTGTAATATGAGCTGCTATCTTTTTGCTTTTTAACAGATGTGCAGATAAGTGTTGTTGCAACACTGGCACAGCAGTGGACCTACTTGAGCATATCTTTTAAGCTCTTACATTGTCTTCTTTCTGTACAGGTAATCAGTCTAATTAGAACACATGAGTACAATATGAATGAGATAACAGGATTTAAATATAACTTAAAACATGCTAAACAATTGACAACAAACTGAAAACAAGCAAAATATGCAGTCGTAACACCATGTAGGGACACCAAAACTGGTGCTAAATGTCCATTTGATGTTCATTGTCCTCAGTTCATCATCTAAACTTGTCATCATGAGCATCTAAGTAGCATCTTAACTAAATAGCATCTAAGCAAATGCTTTCATCAACAGTGAATGAACAAAGACCTTCAGCATCTTCAGGCCCATATGCAGCAAATACACAGATGGTATTAAATAGGAGAGACAGAGACAGTTGTAGTTTCTTAATGAAGTGCTTTGGTAGCATCTGACAGTAAGAATGGGGACCATTTGTAACTTTCAGAGCAGTGTGAGGGAGGATCTAGTTGTGCAGTGGAGGAGAGAGCACACCAGTGTCTGAGGCTGTGGGAGTTTGCCTCATGTTATTTGTGCCTGCTGTTGTACCTCGAAGCCTGCTGAGTGTGTCTTTCTCTAATTTTCTTTCCTTCTTGCTTTCTCACTAAACTGGCCGGGTGGTCGCTTACATGACCGTGGTTTAAACGTCAGTAATGTTAAATGAAATCCCCATCACCAGCATGAGGAAGCAGGTGAAGCATGCTGGTTATGTTACAACAAAGTTAAAGGTATGCTATGCAGGAAGTGTTGGTAATTCACAGGTTTATGGCATTTTGTCTGTCATTTTTGTAGCTTCCTCTTGCTTGCTTGCTGCTTACAGTGTAACATCCGGTCGCTACCTTTTTGTAAAGTCCTGACCTCACCTGCATGCTGTTATTGGCTGGGGGCTCCACACCAACTGCCCAAAGTTTGCAGCCAAGAAATGTCCCAAACACAGCAAGGAAGAAAATAACAAAATACAGTCAGAGAGCAGGGTCTCTGCAGATATATCCACACTTGTAGGGGTCAGATTTGATGACCGAAAAGGGTTACTGTCGTATGTATACATTGTATTGTGTCCTGAAAATATCGTGTCTATCTTGCTGTCAGACTGAAAAATAGCCTTAAACTTGTGTTGTCGTTTGGCTGCTGTCCTGACATTCTTCAATCCACAGACCTGCTCAGCAACATGCTGTTAAATGGCTCTGGCCATCAGCAAAGATTACTGGATTGCTAACCTCATCAAAGACATCAACAAACCCCCAAACTCTTTAACCTTGGAGACCTGACTCTCCATTTCAGCAGTTTTTGTGTCTGCAGCCAAACTTAGCAAGCTACTATACATTCATGTAAAATGAATCCTCTCTCCACATGCTCTTGTACGAGGGTGCCCTCGTGTTAAACCACCGCTTCACTCAGTGCTGCTCTTCCTTTACCTCCATCATACTATTGTTTCACTTCCCTAAAACAGTAGAAAACCTCTATGCAGCCCGTGACTTTGGACTCCATGTTGAGTGTTGTGTTGTTATTTGCAACATACATTGCAGGGCTATCGTCTGTGAGTCATCCATATTTTACATTCCACAGATTTCTGTGCTCAATAATTTGTGAAAATATCTACAAAATTATGTTTAAAATGCTGGTTCCAAATTATAATACAGCTCCTGCATGTTCCTAAATATATGAATTCAACTTCTAACAGAAAGAAAAAAAATGAAATTTATTATTTATCATAATAAATCTTTCTTTCTTTGCTCATGATTACATGCCTTTGTGTCTGTGTATATCAGTCCTGATTTCTCAATATACAGTAGCAATCTGACCAGCAACCAGGAGTGCACAAATGCTCTGAGATGGGGGGTGGGTTGGTTGGGTCCCATGATTTATTAAAATGACATCTTTCACTTGTTCAGTTGTTTATTAAATATGAATTGTTCATCTCATGGCAGTTGGACATTTTTTGCATGGATTACTACACACAAATCATTTATGACCAGTGAAAACCTGTTTTAGATTCAAAACAATGGTGGTCTAACAGTAACAGTCACTGCATTTCACTGTGTTTGCTGGTTTGATGCTTGAAAATACCTCTGGAACAAAAAAAGCATTAAACACCCAGCTGGATGCTTTTGAGTGTTATTTTAACAGATCCCGTTTGAGTGATGGATCCACACTCGTGGCCTTCTGTGGTGTTTTGTTGTCGCTTTAACTCCAGGGAGTGGTGCAAAGCGATGACAGTACATCATTATACTTAAATTCACATTTGTTGTTGATGCTCCATTGACTCTTAGTCATTAGATAATTGAATGGGTAGATTTGGGGAAACACATTTTAATAGAAAGATACAATAAAAGACAGTCTCCTATTGTCTCTGACTGATCCAAACAGCCGTCATTGGCAGCAATAAGACATACTTAAAATCTAAGTCTCTGCATGTCTCTACTCACAAAAGATGCCCTTTATTGTGACTTAATAGTTGTATGATGATGCATTTTTATACGGCTTGCTGTCTTCTTATTTTCTATTTGTCTTTCCATTATATCTTTTTGTCCTAAACCAAAACTTGTTGAACTATTTCTTTATCGTTATATGATTCATTTAGTTGTGTTTTTCTGTTTTTTCCCCAAAAAATGAATCTATTATAAGATACTCAGTAATTTCAGTATTTAAAATGATTTATAGTATACAATTAAACGTAACCTAACAAATGTGAAATACAGCTTTTAGGTTAACGTCTAGGTAAAGGTAGGTGTTTACTCGATGTGGGCATTTGAGACTGCAGGATTTCATTGCAGTGTTCTGACACAGCCAACCTCTGTTTTAGCATTCAGGACACAGAGGGAGAGACGGAGAGAGGGGGAAAGGGAGAGACCAAGCAGTGGAGAGAGAAGAAGCAGGAGAGGAAGTGGAATGAGCCAAACAGGAACACAGAGGCTGAAAAAGAGACAGAGACCCTCTTAGCATTCCAGCTCTGATGCCAAAACTTTCACTGAACTAAGGATGCCTTCTTCACGGGGGCTTCAATGGCAGCTCTGTCATTTACTTGTATTCCTAAAATCTATTCACACAGCAGGTGTTTTGAGAGAAAGAGATTTTTATAGGTGACTTTTACAGGTGCCGAAGGCGTCTTCATTTAACCTGGCTTTAATAGTATTAACATAAATATTTGCAAGCTAATCTGCATTTTTTTATAATCCAATCATAGTCTGCAGCCTATTGTTTTTACTGGAGGTGGGTTTTTTTGAAATGATGTTTGAGTCAGCCCTCAGAAAGATAAAACACTGATTGACCAGATGATGGCACTATAAAAGCAACTTCATATTTAAATGCTAAGTCATAAGTTATATGACGTAGAATTGATTTTTTTCTTCAGATTTCCTGCCTCGAGACAAATCCACTGCACACTCTTCCTTTCAGGATTTTTCCCACCTCTTAGAATTTCATGCAAAATCCATTTTCATTGTTTTTCCCACCAAGTTATCAGAGTCATCTAGAAATTTTATACATGATAAACTGCCTACTTAACAGCAGTGCTGAAAATCCATATTGTTTGGCTGTAACACACAAACAAATGGTGAAGACATGCAAGCATACTACACATATCTCTACCTGTGCAGTGGTGCAAGAAACAATTTTACACTTTAGCTGCTCAGATTACATCTTTACAAGTTACCCAGTGCTCCCACCTCTGACAAGGAATTACAGCCCATCCTTACAACAAGTAGTTCAACATTTTGGGAAATATACTTTTGTCTTTTCTGGCAGTTAGATGAGAAGACTGATCCCTCCTCCATGTCTTTCCATCTAATATGAGGCAGCTGCTTATCTTATCTCAGTACAAAGACTTGAAATAGGGGCAAACAGCTTGGCTCTTTCCAAAGGTAACAAACTCTGCCACCATCACCTCTAACGCTGACTAATTAACACGTTTTATCTTGTTTGTTTAAGATTTTTTCTCTGTTTTCTTGTCACATTTTTTTTCTCCCGTGGTAGTAAAAGGGCGGGACTTTGTGTCTCTGTGTTTGTTTCATCTCCCCTCATCTTGAGCACATTTTAGTTGGTTGCAATGATTTACAGAAAATGCTTCAGCACCTACAGTACCCCCAGAGTCCTACTTCACTTCAATGACTGAAGTGTTTAGTACACTTACTCCAATCTACCCAATTATGCTGGCTCATCGCATCTGCAGTAATCTACCTAACTAGTGCTGTAATTAGCCGACTGATAATCTTTCCAGTGGGAAATCTCACTTGGCAGACTGTCTACATATGTGTAGTGACTGCTACATATGGCTATGGGAGCAAACATGTGGTACACTAACTTGAATTTTTACATTAACATTATTAATCCTTTGGTGAGTTTCATTTTGTTTCACAGACTGCTTCTTTCTCCTGTTGTTAAGCATCATGCTGCTCTTCCGTTACTGTACTGTGGCATCAGAGAGGGTTGTATCCACTGATTTAAAGAGTGTTGCTATAGTTTGGCCATTAGCATGTCTTTCATTGATTCCAGCGTCATCATGTTAATTAAATGGATCCAAGTGAGAGCCACAGTGTCTGCATTCACCCAATGATCAGCTGTGTACAGTAACTCAATATGAGGCTTACAGGCTATTGCCAGGTTTAGGCTTTAGCTCAGTGTGATATATTTCCTTCAGCAATGCATGACAGAGATTATGTATAGCTGTTGATTATATATGGTAATCTAAACAGGAGTCAGACAGATAAATTAACAGTAGCCATTTCTTGGTTTTGTCTGCAGAAAAATCATAGCACTCATTTCAGTTTCTCTGCATGTAGCCATGCAGCCCTGAGGAGCTCTGCGGTGGAGAGTTCAGTCCTGCGATCTGACCTCAATCAGCTCAGATTAAAGTTGTGATCAGGCGTCTGGCCCCCCGCGCCCAGCTTCGCGATGCAGCGTACCCCCCACTCTGAGCAGACAGAAATTAGTCTGAGAACACGTCGTTCACTCCTCTGACATTACCTCCGTGGCAGTCAGTGCAGTGTTTCCTCTATAAATGTCTTTCTGGTTCGATTGGATTGTATAGAATAGCACACCAATATCATTTTTTAAATAGTATTTGACCTGAAAAACAATAGGATAGGTGTTGTTTCAACAGACACAGTGTGCAGGCAGTCCATGATACACAGATATCTGTTTTTAATTTTAATTTAATGTCTGAACTGACTCAGGAGAGTTGAAGTGGGCCAGAGAAGTTACCACACAGACCTAGAACATTCATAAGCCCATTTATCATCTCTCTGTCTCTGCTGACCCGACTAGAACTGGGTCCCTCCTCACCGTCTGACTCACAGTGTACTGAGGGCCAGTCCCACCTTCCTCTTTAAACAATAACAACTGTGACTCACCAACTCGCCCTTTATACAAGAGATTACTCTCTGGACTAAACATTTTCAGTCTATTACATACAGTGTCATATATTGAGTGTAATATCAGTGATGCTTTCAGTGGTCCTCTCAAACAGAGAGAGGACCTAACATGAGCAGGGTATGGTTCATGTATGAATGTCATCTTATTGAATAATGCTGCTTTTGCACTTATCTTGTGAAATATCTCGACATCTGCAGGATGGATAGACACAAAATTTTGTGACCATATTTATGATTCCCAGATGATGAATCCTCATGACTTTCCATTTGCTAATACTTTGGTTTACCACCATTAAGTTCACATTTATGGTTTTGAGTGAGATGTCATGGATTGCCATGATATTTGGGGCAGACATTCATGTTCCCCTCAGGATTAATTGTATTCATGGTCCTGACTTCATCAGTTGCTATCATCTGGTCAAAAGTTCAGTCCAATACTTTGATTTATAACTGAATACCTGGAAACTAACGACATTCCATCAGCCTCAGCTGAACTTAGCTAAGGTTAGCATGCTAACAGATGTTGAACATTATAAACATTATACTTGCTAATCAGTGATGTGATGGCACTATAACGCTGTGTAGCCTCAGAGCCTCATAGGGCCCCTACATGGATTTAGAGTCTTAGTCTTATTATTTCTATGGTTTACATTTTTTAAACTGTTTTCTACCGGCAGCATCCCACACTCTGCTTTTTCTGGTGGTTCCAGATGCCAGACATAGGTTTACTATTGATAATATGCAAGAAATATGAACCACTTGCAACAGGATTCATTGACAGAGGTTCATTTTGCATGGGAGATTGGAATAAACCCTTTGGTAGTTTATAACTAATTCACTGTAGTTGCTGTGTTGCTGGCTGTCAGCTAAGATCTGACCAGCTCGGTTCTCATTTAAATTGCAATGACTTCAGAGCATCTGTTGGCAGTGAGGATGCTGTGATACTAGCTCATGTGTACGTCAAGGCTTATTTAGCCTGCTGAGAGTGAGAGCCCACTGTTTGTATTAGATTCTGTCTCTGGCAAAGTGGGGATGATTAGATAAAGTGTGTCTGGTGGAGTGGAGCACTTTTTCACTTTACAGTACGGGTGCCTGTGAATGAATGGAGGGAAGGGCTCAACTCTCTGACAATAACACAGAAATCTCTGTCCAGGGGATTTTTAATGCATCTGGGACCTGGGGCCTCAATCACTGCCTTAATTAATCCATAGCAGTTCATATGCAACACTGGACTATGCTACCAGTTTACAATTCTTACATTTAGTGTTTAAAGGACATTTCTGACTTGACATACTGGCATTGTGGACAGGAATTACTCCTAATTGCCAGCGCAGCAAGGGAGTTAAAGACAAAGCAGTGGAATTAAAGGGAGCCGATTGTGCAGAAGAAATACAATAAAATACAATTCAATACAATAGCTCTCATTTTGAATTCCCTCCCTACTGTAGCGTCCCCTCTGCCTGCACTTCATTTTGTCATAACACAATAACTGGGCTCTGACATCTTAAAAGGCATTGCAGGAGCATAGAGGTGCTTGAAGAGAAAATTGCAGCAGCTCACAGCGGCTGGAGTGAAATACCATTTTGCCTCACTCAAGATGGATTCCACAGTGAGATTTCAGAGGACCAGTACAGAATCAAAATGGAGAAGCCTGAAGGGAGGAGACAAAAACGGGAAAGAGGCAGTGTGTGTATGGAGTGGACAGCTTTGGAGGAGATGTCTGAATTTTGTGTTTTACTGCTGCTTGGTAATATATAATTTGAAGGGTTTTCACCTTTTTCACATATAGTGTTATTTATTGGTGAAATTATTCTAGTCTTTTTGTTGATTTTTTTTGGTAGAGATCACAGCCTCATGAGATCAGTAACAAAAAAGTAATTTAATATTTACAATATAAGAAGCATTAATAAGTAATACTGAAATGAAAAACTACAGCAAGAAAGAAAGAAACGGAAATAAAATGGAAGAAATGCCCTCTCTGCCTGCTGTGCACACAACCAGTGAAAATGTAGTTAAAAAGCAAAGGCGATGATCATAAACAGTGATGCTTTTTTTTCCCTGTATCTGGCCTCCTCAACCTCTGAGAAGATTTCCTCCCACCAATCGTCTCGCATAGTGGCATGCATGCATGGCTGCCGGCATCTGCACACACACACACGTACATGTATGCACACACACATACACTACACAGTCACACCCTCCCTCCCTCATCTTTATAGATTCCACTTGCTGGTTGCCCATCTAACAGCCCTGTATGTAAACCAGTGAAACCCCTTCAGGACATCAGATCCGTGGAATCTGTTGTCGGTTCTATCTAGGTCAGCGCTTACAATAGCTGTGCAAGATTTTTTTTTCTTCTCCCGCCTCTCTCTTTATCCCCCCTGTTTCCTTAACCCCACAAGGTTGATTTTCCTTTGCATGTATAAATATATATATCAAAAAAAGGCATATAAAATATAAGCATATTAAGCATGCTTTGCTTTCATACATATTAGTCTCAAGTGGAATATTAAAACATGTGGTGGGTTTGATATTAACATTAGTGTAGAATTTAGTGTTTAAAGAAAATTACATTTATATTATTTCTCATTAATATTTGTCCAGCTAATTGGTTTGGACTGTACCCTTATTCAAACACTTCTGTCTGGTAGCACTGTAAGCGAACGCAGCACTGCAGCCTAGCATGGCAACATACGAGAAACATAGCATCCAAATGTGACATACGGTGGTTTTTGCTCTGATCTGCAGGGGATGATGTTACGTGACCCGAGGGAGGTGCCATCTAATTTGTTAACCCACACAGAAAAGAGAAACCTCTGCACCTGCTCGTCCATGCATTTTTCATAGGATCTTGAAATGTCTATCTGAAAAGCCATTTTGACTAAAAGCGCAATAAATATTAAGACTTTGCCAGTATAAAATAAACCATCCAAATTACGTATATAAATTTATCATTTTAGAACCTTTGCTTATTTTTGCTTTTGTTTGATGGACTTTTCCCTTTTTATCATAAATCTAAAAAACACATCATTCATGTTAAGACTCTGTTGTGGAGAAAAATCACAAGAAAACCCACAGTTCCCCTTTTTCAACTTAAACTGAATTACCCATTGCTAATCTGCTTTAGCTGGCTCCCCCACATCCCCAGTTTGTTCTACTTTTGTATAAATTGCTGATATGACTGCCTTCAGACATGGGATGCAATCAAAATCAAATATGCAGAGTCAACTTCTGCCAATCTAAGCAGTTAAGATTAAAAAAAATGGCTGTAACTTTAATCATAGTCATCCAAGACCAATTATCAAAGTTTCTCATTTTCTTGATATTTTTCATTCAGGTATCTGGACACAGTCCAGGTAGTTCGAAGTACAGGTCCATTGTTAGGCCTTCAGAACAAGCCATTCGCTGCCTTTCATTCTTGCATATTATGAAAAACAACTTCCACAGACACAATTTGCCTGAGCTTGATAATCCATCACGGTAAACACAAAGCCTTAATTCATTTTTGTCTAAGTTTCCCAGTTAATCATTATTTCATAGTGCCAGGTTTTCATTTTAATTATGTTACACTCTGCTTACTGTCAATCAAATGACACACACAGGAAGAAATAGAAACCTCCTCCAGGAAATAATCCCTCATGAAACCTGCCAAATCATAAACAATATTGTTTTTGAATTTGTTATTAGTTTAGAAAGCAGGTAATTTAAAGCTAGTATAATATTTAGAGTTTGAAATAAGTAAATGTTTTGCTCTTAATCTATTTTGTATTTACACACGATTTGCATGACAAAGCTGGAAAGTAGAGATGCTACAATACGTAGATGTATCTTAAATGTGCACTTCAGTATTTTCTTCAACCTTGTGATGTCACGCACAATATTTTCCTTCTTGACCCCGTCAGCGTTACCTGTACCTGTGGCAGCGATGTTTCTCCTCGGCCCTTAAAGGCTTCCTGAACTGCCTCTGTCTAAGCATGCCCACCAATGTGCAGTGAAGACGATCTCCTGTAAATTGCTTTTTCGATCAGCTTTGACATCAATCTGCTCCCATGGGAATGTGGGCATTCATGTGATGGCAGAGAGGAAGGTTTCTTTCCATATGGATGTTGACAACCCCACTCAGCCTGGTTTGATCTGCAGAATTAACATAATATTACCGTACATACTGAACTGGCTGTGACAGCCAAAGAGGGATTGGCTCTCTGTACCACACATTGGCGCCAGTGAGGTTACTGCAGCAGCAGACGTCAAAGACAAGGAAAGAAAAGCTGTCAAAGGTCAAAATTTTGATATGCAAATCTGATTTCATGAATACAATTTGTGTATTTTTGAAATGTATCAATAGATTATGTCCTCCATTGTCTGGGTTATTTCACCACAGCAATTTACAGCATGAATGGATATTGGTGAGTTTGAGTCTCACTACACCAAATCTCTTGTAGTTTTTGTTTCTTTACATGTAAACTCTCTTGTCTCATGTCGAAATAAAGCGTGATTTTTGAACAGATTTGCACTCTGCAAACACCTTCTCCTTCAGCTGTGATGGAGTGAATATATTCTATGTTCTGTAAAAGTTGTTTTGATTCTACATAGCAATCCACGCAACTGTCACCTTTCATGTTTTTCCACTCGCTCTTTTCATCTCTACCAGGACAAAGATATCTCATCACATCCACGGGAGCCTTGTATATTCTGGACGTCCTGCCTGAGGATGGGCTGAATAACTATCGCTGCACCACACGGCACCGCTACACCGGTGAGACTCGTCAGAGCAACAGCGCACGTCTCATTGTGTCAGGTCAGTACTGCATTCAAACTGGAATCAGTTTAATTGCAAACACCGTACACTTGTCTTAGTGACCACACAGAGAGTTTGCAATACATGCTGAGTCAGATGGAAGAAAAGGACAACAAAAATACATGTATTGGATGCTTAATGTGGAGAATGCCATAGATCATCCTTAAATATTCTTAATGTTTAACTTGGGTTTGGCATTTTAAAACTGCAGACAGCAAAAAATTAATTTCACCATAAAAATTTTATCCCCTATGAATTATGGGTCTGCCTCAGAAATTTTGATTGATTTGCAGGTTTGTACAGCAAGACCAATGAATGCGTATGTCTGTCCAATCCTGTAATGCAGACCAATCCACTCTAAAGCCAACTATGAATTATGCAGCCCGTCCTGGAGCCAGTCAGTAACAAGTAAACAAACAAGGCAATGCAGGTTGTACCGTAGTGTCCGCTCTGTTGTAGCTTGTAGTTTGATAAATGAGGGTCATTTAACATGTTTTGCATTTCGGATGTAGATGGGTAAATGGATAGGTAGATTGTGGGGAGTGATGAAATCCCTCCAGAAATTTTAAGAATACACTGTTTCTCTCTCCTCTCCCTCACATAACAAAATATACAGTGCACAGAAGTGAATCTTGACCCCAAAAATCAATATTGGATTATACTGTCAAGCGCCTGGCAACGCTCACCACTAATTAACACTAAATTCTCTGCTCCTTCCAGACCCCACCAATGCTGAGCCAGGCATCTTGGATGGCTTTGACCACCGAGAGGTGATGATTAATCATCGGGTGGAGCTGCCCTGTAAGGCCTCAGGCTACCCAATGCCCAAATACCGCTGGCTGAAGGACAACAGCCCCTTGGAGCCTGACAGCCGTTTCCGCCAGACTATCACAGGGTTGCTGATAGAGAGCACACAGCCCAGCGACTCTGGGACGTACGTTTGTGAAGTGTGGAACAGTTATGGCAATGCTGAGGTCATGGGACGCCTGTATGTCAAACGTAAGTCGTTTATTAAAAGGAGCGCTGCAGCCTCTGTATCGTCTGCATATTGCTGTAGTCAGTTGTAACTATCTAACCTAGCCCCAAAACAACTAATCAATTGTCAGTTAATTCATCAGTTCAACAAAACTAATCGAGAATAGCTCTGATTATTAGTTAATCGTTTAAGTCATTTATCGAGCAAAGCATTTGCTAATTTGCTAGTTCTCAAATGTGAATATTTGCTTTGTATCTCTATTTAAATAACTTAAAATTGAAAATACTGGGTTCTGGACTGTTGGGTGGAAAAACAAGCTATCTGAAGATGTCACCTTGGGCTCTTGGAACTTGTAGTGGGCATTCGCCAGTATTTTCTGACACTTTTTAAACTGAATGTTTAATCATAGCATTTTAACTGAAAATAAAAATGTAGTCGGTTGCAGCCCTAATATAAACCATAGTGCTGTGAGCAGGCAGAAAATGGAAAATTTGGAAAAAAAAATTTTCAATTTTCATTGAAAAATGGAAATTCCAGTCTGTATTCACAGTATGAAAACACTGGCCTTTGTGAGAGTGATAGCATTGATGAACCAGCATGATTTTTATAGGAAAAGTGGACATTACATATCAACTCAGATTTTGCAGAAAAATGTCTCCTGAGGAAACCAATGATCATCAAGCATCGTGATTATCTGTAGTTGTTGGCTGCAACATTGTGCACATCAACATGGAGATCGACATTCATCAACAAAACACCTTCAAAGCAGCAGTCAAACGAATAACTGTACTGCAGTTTGCTCATGTTAATTATTTAGCATTTTATAGGAGTGAATAAGCCAAATGGGGATTATTTTAAATCAAATCTGCCTTATTTTAGAAAAACAGATCAGAATTTCCAAACTGTCTTGATAAGTTGTTTTGTCTAAAAATTGTCAGAAAATACTGAAAAATATTTACCTGCAATCCAAGGTGACAAATTGCTTGCAAAACACAAAGATATTAAATTTTCCTCTTATAGAAAACTATGAAAACAAGCTAATATATGAGAGAGCCATGTTTGTTACATTTTTTTTAAATTGCTTAAATGATGAATTGGTTATAATTGGACATGCTGACAATCAACTAGTAAATGAACCAATTAACTGTAGTAATAATAGTTAATATAGTTCTTAGATCCTTTTCGTCTGAAGTTTTATGTCCACTACCTCCGTTACTCTGTCTCTCAGCCTTACTGTTAATAACGCCCCGAAAAATTCCATGAATGCCTGATTTCTCTATGAAAGACACCATTTCTCTTATTTTTGTGTGCTTAGAGCCCTTGAAAGCAGTGGTCAGCCCTCGGAAGGTGAAAGGCAGTGTGGGTAGCAAGGTGTCTCTGTCTTGTAGCGTGGGTGGCTCAGATGAGTATGAGCTGTCATGGTACCGCAACGGAGAGATCATCTACCCCGGCAACAATGTCCGTTTTACTGGTCTCAACCGGGAAAACCTCATTATGGAGGGGATGTCGAAGAGTGACGGCGGAGCCTACCAGTGCTTCGCCAGGAAGGGCAAGATGTCCGCACAGGACTTTGTGCAAGTCATCCTCGAAGGTACGGTGTGTGCGTGAGGTTTGCAGGGTGGAGCGCACACACAAATCCTGACCAACAGCCACAGTGTAGCAGCTGTCGTATGCATAATCAGTGAGTTAGCAGAAACAGGTTCAGGCCTTGGAGATCAATACAGGGTTATGTGTTAATGGCATCCTGCTGTGACTCTCTGCTATAGGCCGCCATTAGTATGATCATCCCAGACTTCACAGACTAATCCAGAAATACACGCACACGCACTCTTGAATCCAATAGCTTACCTTGGCCAGCGTTGCTCAGGCAACTGTCTCTTGTGGTCAGGGAGCTGTAAAAAGAAAATATTGATAATCTATAATCATGTGGAGCAGGTCTAGATTATCAGAAAGCAGCAGCAGGCAGACATAGACATTTCAAAAGCCGACCACTCTCACTGTTCATTATGAAAGGCATAGGATGCACAGGAAGTCTTGAGGAAAAGTCACGATTCTTCTTTTCCTTTTGCTGCATTATTTTCTCACAAAAAAGAGGTTTTGTGACAACGACTTATGCCCTGACAGCAAATAACACATCTTCTCAGGCGTCTTCCAAATGATTTAAATGTGTTTCCTCCAGCAATTTGAAAGACGCAAGAACAAAGAACAGTTCTTCTTGCTAAAACAGGTTGTCGCTTGGTCAAAATAAAACAGTACCCTGGGTTTCATTTAATTTTTCTACTCAAAAGACTCTTCTAGCTCTAATAATACACGGGAAATCCTCAGCAGTTGTCTTGCGGAGATGACACTGGGCCTTGTTATTTTCAGCCTGGGAATTGTTTTAGGTCCAACTTTCTATGCTTGCCCACCCAAACAACAATCAGTCTGTTCACACATCCCAAACTGCCAGCATTAGATGAACTAAACAGGCTTTCACAGTCATCTTAATAACAAAGTCAGTCTCAGTCTCAGTTCTGATAATTCTGCCATTCGCAGTATATAAAGATGCTGTCAACAATCGAAGCCAAGGCCCTGGTTGGTTGATGGTCAGCTGGATGAAACTCTACCTTGCTGTAAATCAGTGCTTTTCTAAAACATAGTTATGCTGATGACATTTAACATGTCTCATATTCTCCACTGCATTCATTTGCCTGACCCTGTTCCGCCTCGTCTCCCACCACAGATGGTACTCCAAAGATCCTGTCCTCCTTCAGCGAAAAGGTGGTGAACCCGAACGAGCCTGTCTTCCTGGTCTGCAACGTCAAGGGCACACCCCCCCCCAGGTGCACCTGGTCACTTGATGATGACCCCGTCATCAAAGACAGCCACCACCACCTGGGCCACTACGAGACCCATGAGGGCCACGTGGTCAGCCAGCTCAATGTCACACACACCCAGGTGCAGGACGGCGGGGTGTACCGGTGCACGTGCAGCAACTCGGCCGGGGTCGTGTACCACCAGGCTCGAATAAACGTAAGAGGTGCTTGTCAAATCAGCTCCTCCAAGAACAACAATACACATACCTGTCTGTCTCTCTGTATGACTGTCTCTGTCTGTCCGTCTGTCCAACTGGCTGTGTGGCACTGCAGTACATGGGCGCTGGTTGTTGTTTGGGTCTAATTTTTTCTTTGTTTCTTTTACGTATGTGTGCTCTTACGATGTTTGGTTTTCCTTCTTTCCTTGCTCAGTATTTTTTAGTAGGAGTATTCAGGATATTATCTGGAACATTAATGATATCGGTGGCCGTTAAGTGAAGCATCCTATAGCTCATGCTTGCACTCCATCATTTCTTGGCTGTGATGTGCATGGATGCTGGACAAATAAATTCAAATGCTTGCCATTTGCAGATTACTTTATCAATTAACCTTATGAAGCAACTAGTAGCCAGATCCATGCTGCATAGCTAACTTACAGCTAGCTAGCTAACCTTAGCCTAACTTAGGTTATGCCCGGATCAGACTACATGAATCTTGCCTGATTTTGAGATGATTTTGCCATGGCCAATCGCGAATGACAGTCAGGTATCTGTACCCATGTAGTTTGACATGTTAAATGACTTGTCATGCTGCTGATAGCGAACAAGTTCTTTATGTATAAATCAGTTCACAGGCTGTTATAGACAAGTCTGTTTCCCTTTAGGTTTTCTCCACTGATTGATTTTTTTGTGTTCTGTTTTATTTCCTTTTTCTCTGCGCCTTGTATAATTTTGTAATATTGTAGCCTTGTCTATTTCTCTCCAAATTATTACTGTGCTTTCCCTACATGCCTGTATTTTTAGGTCAAATGAATTATCCTGGTTTGCTGCACATAAGCGTATCTGGATATTGGGTTCCAAAATGGGCTGGTTTGTAAATAGCCAGAAGAAAAAAATATTTCTTCTGTTTGCATGAATAAATTTATCTATGGCTTGCTTGTGTGTGTGTGTGTGTGTGTGTGTGTGTGTGAGTGTTCATGTGTGTCTGTGTCTGTGTCTGCGTGTCTTTTCTCAAGCAGCCAATTCAATTCCTCACGATCAGATGTTAAAGCGATTATACTGTTTCCATTTTATGAGACACAGAATGTATTAATGTTATGTGGGTGAGCAGCAAGAGCAGAATTATAAGTATGAGTGGTACAGTGTTATTTAAATGATCTGTTTTCCTTCAGATGGTTAGCACACTTTAATCTGTTTGTGATTTCACTGCCTCCCACTTAGAGTTAAGCCTAAGATCCTGTGGTAAAACAAACAAGAAAATCTTTAAGCAACAGTTTCTTTGCATATCCAAGTATTTTGGTTGCAGGTACCACATGGGAAGCTGCAGAGAAAGACCTTTCCGTGTCTAAATACTAAGTATATTTATAAAATCATGAGTCTGAAATTTAGTTTTATTTAGAAAAACACCAAAAATAATGCAAACTCACTACTCTTGTGATTTGATGTCAATACCAGTAACCTTTGAATGTCTTTATAGAGGGTTCTCTCTCCTTCTCTGTCCCTTTCTAGGCCGCGCCAGCATTCGTCCAATGAAAAACATCACAGCAATTGCAGGACGAGACGCTTTTGTTCATTGTCGCGTGATTGGCTACCCTTACTATTCCATAAAGTGGTACAAAAACTCAGCACTTCTACCATTCAACCACCGACAGCGAGCATTTGAGAACAACGGCACTCTGAAGCTGACCAACGTGCAGCAGGTGGATGCTGGCGAGTATAACTGCAAGGTGATGGTCCAACCCAACAAGATGGATTCCCAGAGTGTCCATGTTCGTGTGAGAGGTAAGTCCCATTGAACTGTGTCAAATTACATTATCAAATATAAGGCTGATTTAATATACCTGGTGAGTCAAACAAGTCACCACAAGGTTGTAAAGTGAGACATTACCTCCTGTTTTTGTCATCACATGAGTTAGATTACAAAATCAATACCACTCTCATATCTTCCCATTAAATATGAGGCCGCAACTAGCAGCCTGTTGGTTTAGCTTAGCATAAAAACTGGAAACAGCCCGCCTGGCTCCATTGCCGTATTCATTATTACATTCAAAAATGAACTTTTGGTGTGCATATATCAAAATGTTGAACTATTCCTTTAAATTGTCACAATTTTGACTAGATGGGTTCACACCAAAGTCCCTTATTTTTGCTTTAATATACCAAAGTCCCTTATTTGTGCTTTAATATAGATGAATTTTACTGACTGATTAATGTGGAAATGTAAGGCACACTCTCAGGCATTTCTTTTCTGCCCCCTGTCTACGTGTCTTAAGATATCTTAAGATTGACTCACTGCAAAATAAACAGACTCACTCACACAGAAATGGAGACAGTTATATCATATAGCATAGATCTCACTGGACTTCTAAATTAATCTGTCTGATATTCCTCCGTACATCAGGTTTTGTAATGAAGACTCTATCAGCTGAGTGACTGATCTCCACTGAGATCTTACAGCTGTAATAGGTAACACTAAAAAGGGCTTCCCCATAATACCCCATTTCCTTCCTCTGTGCAGTATGCTAGGCTGTTGTCACTATATTACACTTTCCAATAGAGCGATGGAAACAGAGAGGGAGAGAGAGTGAGAACTAAAGAGAGAGCGATGATATAAAGCAACACTTCCCAGTGGTACTATAGCGAGCGAGTGCATTTGTTAATTTACTCTGCTCATGCTTAAAATGTGGAAGTGTCTTTGGGGATCCCTGAAGTCCATTATCTCCACTTTGTTGTGAATTAAATAAGGTCCTAAAGTGCTGCTTATTTCACTGTTATTTGAACTCACTGGACACTCAAACACAGATGACTTGTGTGATGGCTGGAGATTTCCCAGTGAAACACAAGCAATTTGAAGAGATCTTTTGATTGTATAATTGTGTTATATTAAGCCACCAGATTGACTTTGAACACTCGTTTTTGTCTGAATACAAGCTATTCCTGTAATCAGGGCGTTAGATCGATGTGTAAAATAGTAGATTAATTTAGTATCCAGGCTGGAAGATGGGCACATATGTAGGTTAGTAGATCAATAGATGATTATTGACAGACAAGCTGGTTCTGGTTCACTTAGATTTCTTTTTCCCTCAACCTGAATGAGTCATCTCAAGTTGTTTTTTTGCTCTGTTCTGTGTGCTCTTGTAGCTTCTCGTCCTGAGAGGACAAAATGTTCCAGCCTGAGAATGACGGGGAATTATTGCAGAATGCTTTGCTATTCAGGTCTTTTATGTTCCTTCAGTGACCTCTTTAAAGTGAGATAGTTAGAAGATTGTAGGATTACTCTGAGAAAAGGACACAGTACCTGACACAGAATCCAGGGAATTAAGATGTTCTTTGAAACTCACGACTGAAATCACATTCGGTCTTTGTCTCTCTTTCTCTCTCTCATCCTCTGTCTGCAGTCCCTCCCTACATTCAGCCCTTTGAGTTCCAGCGTTTCACCATTGGCCAGCGGGTCTTCATCCCCTGCGTGGTCATGTCAGGCGACCGGCCGCTGGACATCACCTGGCAGAAAGATGGCCGGCCAATCCCCGCCAGCCTGGGTGTAACTGTGGACAACATCGATTTCACCAGCTCACTGCGCATCTCCAACCTGACGCCCGACCACAACGGCAACTACACCTGCATCGCCCGCAACGAGGCTGCTGCCGTGGAGCACCAGAGTCAGCTCATTGTGAGAGGTAAGAAAGCACAAAGGAACAGATTATATATCTAATGGCACCTAGTGGACTACTATAATCTGTAGCATGTGTGCAGGTTTTCATTTTAAGCAGTCCCTGCAGTACCAAACATCACTTATTAGTTCCTCTTGTCTGGCTGAAGGTAAAATCGACTGGTGTAGTGTTTGGTATGAAAACCTGCACACACAGGCTGCACTGAAGCAAAGACACCAAACAAATGTCACGCATCAATGTCAACTGTTATTTGTGTTTATGTGTACAGTTCCTCCTCAGTTTGTGGTTCAGCCTGAAGATCAAGATGGGATCTATGGTAAAACTGTGACTCTGAACTGCTCAGCTGAAGGCTACCCACCACCCACCATTGTATGGGAACACTCCAAAGGTACATTAAGTGCAGCACACATCACCCACTGCAAGTGAACCTGCCAGCTACAAGGGGAAACAAATCACACCTTTGAATTCAAACTCACAATAACAAAGCAGACTTTGGTCTCTTGAGTCACCAAGATGCTCTGTAATAACATTTTACGTCAACATCTGATTCAGAATTACGCCTGGGTATCTCAGACTTTTCTGAAAGTTATGATGTATCAGACTTGGTGCATAACAATATGAAGTGCCTGTAAAACAATCAAACATAGATGTCTCACGTCAGCTGAAGTCAATCATTCAAGGTGTCTCATCTCACAAGAGTTGAGTTCAATGACTTGAATTGTTCCTTTCTCTATTGTCCGTCCCATGTGACCTGAGCACAGCATTAGGAGCTCAGTTTGTTATTGCTTAATGGCCACTGCTTAACTAAAGGAGACATACAGAACAACTCACTACAACAGTGAACACATTCAGTACAGAAACGGATCTTTTATCTGGTGTCTCATGATGTTTCTGGTCTACGCTCAACTGCACTGACTGAAGGTTGCAGTCTTTAGTTTCTAATGACCTCTGAATATTTTACCATTTTAAATCAGCACAAGTTATTTCCATACATGAAAACGGGAAATGCATAATCATATGAAAATTATGTTTTTTCGTTATACTACAATACAAAATAAAGAAGGAGTTATCATGTGCTATAATTAATTAAATAATTATTTTTTCCAACAACAGTACAGTTTTGTGTGTATCTCGTTGGGCCTTGCTGGAGATAAGTGTTGTACACAGCTGATAGGGTTGTAGTAGTTGTTTTTGCAGGTGAGTGGGCTCCATTTGCTTCATCCACAGCCGGCGCATTTGTGTGTGAGTGCACAGACATACAAGCACACACACAGACATAGCCATCTACACTGTAAACATGGGTTGGGGGCTTACAGGATTTCCACCTGCATCATTAGAGAATCATCAGAGAGGGAGCGACAGAGGAAAAACATACAGACAGACACACAGACGCAGAGATAGGGCGTTAGCAGACAGACATCCAGGGAGGCAATAGGTGAGTTCAGCCACTTGAGCAGGGCAGATGAAGAGGGGCCCCAGGTGTTCGCTCCATCATCCATATAACCAGGGATGAAAGCCTCACCAACAGAAGGAGAGCAACCAATGAGGAGTGGTGCGTGAGCATGAATGTGTGTGTTTGTGAGTGTGTGTGCGCGTGTGTGCTAGGCCGGATGATCAAAGGAATGAAAGAATCAGATCTGTTTTTCACCCTTTGATTGGATTTGTGTGTGTCGATGTGCATGTGCTTGTGTGTGTGTGTGTGTGTGTGTGTGTGTGTGTGTGTGTGTGTGGATGTGAAACAAGCAGGCCTTATGCCTGATTAGTAATGTTTGACCACTCCTGATCAGTACGAAGAGATCAGGCTGAGCAGTGTGTGTTTACTCAGTCTTAGCATTAAAAACAAGCTTTAGCCATTCAGAGAGAAGTTGACCAGGTTGCAGGTCAGGATTGTTGTTTTTTGGGGCCTGGTCACATCTGTCTTGTTGCTCTGTAATATGTTGTAGTACAGGATATCAGTCAAAGCAAACAGGCAATAAAAATAACTTCCCTCAGAAAAAAAATGTATTCAGGGTAGGTGGCTTGGGAAGCTATCATCTAAATGTGTTGTAAGCCAGAGTGCAGTTTGTCCAGAGAATGGCTGTCTGGCATGCTTTTACTGCAACAGAAGTACCTAAGAGCCAGATGAGTGTCTCTGGGAGATATGGAACAGTAAGTAAAGGTCAACTGCTATTAGCATAACGACTAGCACCATTTGGATATGCAAAATCCATAATTCAAGGAAGAACACATCTCCCTCCCTCTCCTCTCTCTCTCTCTCTCTCTCTCTCTCTCTCAGAGCCAGGGGAGCAGGAACAAAGTCACCACTTGACCCTTTGCTAGCCACGGCCACTTGACTGCATTTTAATTAAAAAGCAAAAACCCACAGCTCACTAAATAGCCTAATCTCTACACGCTAACTTTAACACGAGCTAATGCAATGTCTGGCTCAGTTCACACATGTGTTTAATACTACATGAGCAAGGTGGAATACAGTGCTTTCATCAGTATGAGAGTGGACTGCTCGAAAGCCTAATAATTCAGCGTCAGTGACATACAGATTTAAGGCTGCCACTGCAGAATGAAATACTGTATTGTTTGACAATAGAACAAGAGTGATTATATCATTTTCTATTAAAAAAGATAGGTATTAATTACAGCACAGGCAGCAGGCCAGAATATGTCAAAGATGCCAAGTCCAATTATTTCTGCAATGCTTCAACGATGGGAATCAAATGTCAGTCATATTAGATTGTTGAGAAAAGACGTGCAAGCATTACCAGACAAATCCATGCCTTTAGGATTAGTCTGTCTTCAACTTAGATTACATTAGATTGTAATTTTGCTTTAAGGGCATTTACTGTATATACCCATTCTACCTATTTCTGCTAAATCTATTAACTCAGCGTTCATACATGCAAAGAATAAACCCAGAGAGTCGACACACAGACATAAATAGTCCGAAAAAGCTACAGTTTGCATGTTTGAATCTCACTGGCTTGTCTCAGTGTTGAAGGCCAGCAGCAATGCAAAGCCTCTCTGCTCTCCTTCTGCTCTGCCTGTTGTTCCTCTGCACCAATCTGCTGTCTTGTTAAACATGAGCTTTATGTCTGTTGTGATTGCATCACACCAGCAGCTCGGCCTGCTTCACTGTGCTCAGCAGCTGTTTGGCGGTTTAAGGATTTAGGCCTGGTGTTAAGAAACATGTTTACAATCCTCCCAAAATCTGACAGGCTTTGTCATCAAATCTGTAAACACTGCTGCATGGTCAAATGAATGCACACACACACTCACACACACACAGACACACACACACAGGAGGTCAGCTTACTGTTGAGCACTGTATTCGCATCAAACATCTTTTTCAGATCAATATATAGGCATTTGTGTACATTCATACATACTGCATTGACTATATCTCTGCATACACCTCTCTGTTTTCTTTCTCGCCTGGTATTAGGTGCCGGCGTCCCCCAGTTTCAGCCCATCCCCCTGAACAGCGGCTCTCGTGTCCAGCTGCTGAGCAATGGTTCGCTGCTGATCAAACACGTGCTGGAGGACGACAGCGGCTTTTACCTGTGCAAGGTCAGCAACGACGTGGGAGCTGATGTCAGCAAGTCCATGTACCTCACCGTCAAAAGTAAGAGCCTGCATTTGATGCATGATCAGTAACAGCTGATGGGCAGTAATCATTGTGTATTTTAATGTCTGGGTTGGTGCAGCAACAAGCAGCTGTTTAAAAAAGGATTCCCAGCTGCCAGATTGTAGAGATTGCACCACCTTAAGTTGACATTAGTTTTATGAAACATGGAAGGAAGGGAAGATGCTCATAAGTAGATTAAATTGACAAGCTTTGCAAATGATGACAAACTGAGACTGGGACAGATTTTGGTGGCCAAAATTGCCTGTGATGAATAAAAAACACATTAGAAGCTAAGCAAACATTAAAGGGGTCATGATCCTGTCTTCACATGAAGTGTGTTTAAAGACAGATTTGCATAAATCATCCTTATTAGACCAGGAGTTACTGAGCATCTTTCTACCCAACAGATGCAGACAGCATATATTTCTCTTTCCTCTGCTGAGTATATGTAAGCATGTTCGTGTGTGTGTGTGCATGTGTGTTCTCTGCTCTCTCCAGCGGTCGGCATGTTAATGTCCCAGACTGCAGGTCTCCTGCCTCCAGTGAGCATTAGCATGTAGCACCCCTATAGCGCTAGGAGTGGCCCCTCATTTTCATGGTGCTTAGATGCGAGTGGGGCTTATTTCCCCTTGCTTACATTATCAAACTGGAGCACGAGGACCCCCGCTGACAGGCAGCCCTCTGTCTGTCTCCTTCTCTCTGTCTCTCCTTCTTTCTCTTTGCTCACCAACCCAGAGTCTGAAATATAGAACGCAAACATGAAACACATGACTGCAGTCACAAGGAACACACATTAAACTTTGTGTTTTAAGTGAGTCTGATGGGATGGAAGTTGTAACTGACCCTGACCTCTGACCTTTCTGTAGAAAGGGACGCCAACAAAATAATTTGTGTAGAACTCTCCTTCTGGATAAATCAGTACTTGTTATCATTAATATCAGCTGGCATGTCATGGATATTCATGTGTCACTATAATTAAGCCTCGCAGTGTACAAGGTTGGGAGCTGTCACTGTGTGAAGCTGTCAGTTCTACAGCAGCAGGCTCTGAGATGCACATGCAGTCTGTGTTTTCATAGGTCAGTTTGCTGACTGTAGCACCCAGTTGCTATGCAGCAACTTGACCTATGGCTGTACTAACCTTTTTTCTTCCATTTTCTTCCAAGCGGAGAGCAAACACTGCGGCTGCAGCCACAATAGTCTCAACTCTCAGTAGCATATCTAACTCCAAACACTCAAGCTTCTCATTTGCTCGCTCTTTGAATCTTAACAACAACCTGTATTTTATGTTGATAAAAACAAATATCTGCATCACTCTTATGTTTTGTATGAATACACTTACACTTACCTACTAAGATACGAACACAATGCAAGCCAGGCTACCAACAAATGTGGTCAGGCAGATCATCCGATTGCATTCCGATCACAACCCATTTACACCTTGCAGTAAGATGCATTTTTCCTTATCTGGAGCACGTGTGCAGATACAGATTGCATTTTAATACCAGGTGTAAATGAGGTCTTTGTGAGGTCATGTTGCTGTGATGAGAGTCCACTGAGAAAATATACAGCAGCACAAAGGATATTGGAGTGTTTTGCTGGGTGGCTCCACACCAGTCGTCCCCATCCCTGTAAAACACTGAGATAGCTGTGTGTGTGTGTGTGTGTGTGTGTGTGTGTGTGTGTGTGTGTGTGTGTGTGTGTGTGTGTGTGTGTGTGTTGTCTATGGTGTGGTATTGAAGGGGAAGAGTAGTAGCACGTGTCATGCAGGAGTTTATGAGCCTAATCAAGCCTGTTGCTGTGTCCTAGTTTCTGCTGTTGTGTGTACATACAATTTACACACATGTAAAGAAGATCAGATGAATTTTTGTATTTTCCTCTCTCTACTCCATTGCCCTGACACAAATCAGACTGCTCCACCCTGTGGAGACCCCTTCTGTCATTGGACACTTGTGTGTGTTTGTGTTTGGAGGAGATGAACAACAAAATACCTGCAGTATAGAGGACATAGTAGGAAGATCTGCGGTTTATGTATATATACGTTCGCCTGTGTGCATCTTGAGTTTCGTTGGTCTTTGTAGTTAGTTGTATCATCTAGCATAGTAGAGGAGGGAGAGAAAGTGTGTGTGTGAGAGAGGGATGACCCACCAAACACACTCTGCTGTTGCTCAAGGCTTCAGTTTCATGTTGGTCTATCAAAGGGAATTTTGACAGCTCTAGTGCTAAATAATGTAAGCTTACTTCTCGTAACTAGTAGTTTCATTAACATGAACAGTGATGGTAACATTATTTAGAGCTTCTATTATTTATATCAAAGACATCTTTTCCTTCAGATGAATTTATATTTATTATCTTTATCTTAATTGAAAATAAATTATGAGTCATTTCTCACTCAGATTACATTTTCTTTCTGACTACAGAGTGAAGTTGGGTAGTAAATGTCTCTTCAATCAGTAACTATACACACAGTTCATTCCTTGCCAGTCAATTGTTCCCTTACGGGTTAAATACACACTGAACACATACAGGATATATTTTTACTGCCGAAAAAAAAAAAAAATCCTATCAAACCGTTTTTATAACATTCTCATTTCTGACACACCTGCACGGAGCCTCCTATCCCACCCCATCTTGTCCCTTCAGGAAATATGCAATCATGCAATTACATTAATTGATGCCAGTTCAACCAATCCTGGTATCGCCAACAGCTTGTAATTTTGTCTAGTTCTGCATCTTATTCAGGACCACTGTTATCTGATTAAAGTTGGTTCTGAATGCAGAATTAATTATGTGTTTGTTTTACTGAGCCTTTGTTGCACATAGTGATGTCAGTAATTCCGCTTTTGTTAGCCTGACACCCATTAACCAATAACTAACTGGTCAATTTTGAGCTGAGGAGCACACACTCCCAGTCAGCACTGATGAAGTGACAGGTGGATGTGATGTAGCTTTTGTTTGTGTGAGCTGACTAGTCAGAGCTTGTCTGCTGTGGCTAGCTTTCAGCTCACCCTCTTTCTCCTCTTTTAGTCACAGTAGCTAACAATAGTATAACATCAAGGTACAGAACTAACATTAGCTCTTTGAATCCCTCACCGTCTACGACACTGATTGATGAGATACCAGTCTCATGGTCTCGGACCAGCGTGCATCACACTTTCTCCTCCTAGCTAGCAGCAACATGATCTTTGGCTGTGAGCCATCCTCGAACGTGGCAGTCAGGTGCTTCTTAATGTAACCCAGCACAGTGCTAGAGCTACTACTAAATTAAAGAGTAGTGCACTTCATTTTTTTCCTCAGACTGCTAGCTGTTCGTTGCAAATTAGGCCGACTTGTGTAATCAGTCAGAAATACCATAAATAACATAATAGAAAATATTTTAGTAAATCTGTGGCTAGTAAATTTTTGCTACAGTAATCACAAAAATCTTTCACGCTAAAAGTATCTGATGGTTTGCAAATATCTCCAGATCTGTGGCTAACATCAAATTAACAATTCCTTCATTACATCACCAGAATATTTCATCATTAGCAAAACTGAGCATGGATTAAACACATGTGAGTACAATTCTAATTTTTTATTTTGACTATTTACTCCTGAATTATATTTCTCTTCCATTGTGAAACTGGAACACCTCTTAAGTAATTTATGATTCAGTTAGCATTGACATGACATCTTCACAGCTAGAATAATTCACATTACAGGAGACAGCTGTAAGTTCTTTGGGCCTATGATAATACTCTGTGCTTTCCTTCCTCTGCAGTCATTGGCTGCTCAGTCATTACATGTCGGCTCAGCCACATGCTTGTCACTCATCAACAGATCGCATTTCATGCCCTTTAAACCCCAAACTGTACTTGTACACTCAAGATGATGTCTTTCTGTAAATGTGTACTTACAGGCATGAGTGGTCAGAAAAAGAGAGACCATTATTGTGGCCTTACTCTCCACCTCTCAGTGTTGTGTGTTTTTGTAAATAACTACACATTTCTTTTCATTTTTAAGTGCACAGTGTGATTGCTATCATACGTGCTGTTATCATACTTCTCACACATACGTCTGTTTTTATTTATGCATCCATTCTGCTTACATGCGTGCGATTGTGTTTGTGTGTGCGTGTTGCTAGACGCTGGAACTCTTGAATGCATTTCAGCCTCATTTAAATCCGTCAATACTTCAATTAGAACCCCATGAAGGGGCTCAAGGGAAGAGCAGTCCACATGTTTGTGTGCTTTATTTGCACTCTCTGGCTGTCTTTGTCTCTTACATTTACAGTAAAGACAGAAAGATTAAAATGATAAATAACACATTATTTGTCTCGTTTTACATCCTTATTCTTTGCTTGCAGCTGTGTGTGTCCTACAAGTGTCTTAATCCCCCATTGCCAAGAGCAAAGCATACAGTTATTTACCATTTACAGATTTGTTTTTTTAGCTTTTTGGATTTCTGGATTTAAAGCTGTGGATTTCTCCTCATGCTGGAGCCACTGAAAGAGTTTGTAGGGTTTTTTTTTATTTATCCTCAAACATCAAAACAAAAGAGGAGGGATGAGAAATGGATTAAACAGTAGGTTTGTTTGCTCTAATGTAAGCTGTAAACATTAGCATGCTGGGCTAACTGGCTTGCATGCAGCTTTAGCCTAAATCTTTTAACATGATATCATGTAGGCCAACCACATGGTGCTACTAAGTGCATGTTCAAGACACCCTTTAAAGATTCCTCATTTTAAAATGAGTCAACTGGAAACATTAAATATCAGCCAGAGACATTGTTTTCAGCCATTTATGGAATCAGCGTTACTTTAATTAGCTAGCTACAACTGATAAAACCTGTGATGGTTATTATTGACCCGGCATAATCAGTGCTTACTGTGTAGAACTGAGAAGCTGCTTTTGTCCGAAATCAAAGATCTATTGTTTCAGAAATAAAAAAAATACAAATTTGAGTGGTGAATCGTTCTTTTCACATAACATTGTAAATTGAATTTTGTCCTGTCGAGAACAAAGAACATTAATACTACTATTATGAAATAGTTACCAATTAATCTTCTCTTCCTTGATTAATCAGCAATTTGTTTTAGCTCTAATTTACTCTTAATTAATTTCACCACCAAGCAAATTTAAGTTAAGAAGTGTCAGTTTCCATATAAGCAGTGTTGTATGAGGCTACTATTGGGCTAATAGTGCTTCCTGTTTTACTATACAGCATTTAACCCATATTGTCCTCCACACTGTTCAGCGACAAAAGTCAGACATTACGAGAGGAGCGTGGCCAAAGGATGAGACAGGATCCACCTCTCTCTACGTTTATTCCCATATCTATTCCCTCTATACCTCCTTCACCTCCTGTCTGCACCTTTTTGTCTTTGTTCCCCCTTTCCCTCCCTCTCTACCCCTCAGCTTTCTCTGTCTCCCTTGTCTCCCCTCTTCCCACTCACACTCTCCTCTACCGCCTGTGTTTTATTACCAGGCCCCTGTAATATCGCTGGATATTAAAAAATATACATCAACCGAGCAATTATGGGCTATCAAAAAGAATAGGTTTAGCCCGGGGCCCTGCGAGTGCTGCACGGTAGATGCATTGAGATGAGATGAGAAGGAAGCGAGTGAGGAGGCTCACCTCGGCTCGAGCCACTGAAGCACAACCAAGATCGGTGGAGATTGTAGAACATTTTAGATACTGCAGTCTACATCACATGGTAGCCATCTTGAATGCATGAAATTTAGCATGTTTCATTCACACACGCACACACACACACACACACACACACACACACACATTCCATGTCACAGACAGATTGAAACATTTCCAAATGCACACAGTTGTATTCATCTCTGAATATTCATACACAGGAACATACTGTGCACATACATTCATACAAACAATCACAAGTGACATATATTCTAATCAAATACACTCAGACTCACACACTCATACACACACCATTGTTCGCTCTCTCTCGAGCTCTTTCGATGAGCAAACATGAGCTTCGTTGATGTTAACTTGCACTGCCAAGGCCTCAGATTTAGATGGAGAAAATAGCCCCTGTTAAGGAGCAATAACATTTAGAGAAGGGGCTGAGAAGACTCTTTTAATAGGACTCACTTAAAATTCATAGTTGCTATGCAAAATAAATCAGCGATTTCCTGCGCGGGGGCAGTGGGAAAGGGGATGATGGTGTGGGGAGCGAGGGAGAGGGAGGGGCTGCGAGTGAATAAGAGATGAGGTTTAAACGTTGGCAGTCCCAAGTCTGACACATTCCATCATGTCGGGGGTGGGCGGGGGTTGAGGGGGCACGTACATGCACACACACGAGCACACACAGGCCTAGTACATGCACACAAACACACATACATCTAGTGCCCCCTTTGGATTCTTATTGGCTCTTCAAAGAAGTGAAAGTACTGTAAGAAAAACACACATAAACATGCTGAAGGAGTCTGTGTTTATTTGTTTGTGTGGGGGGCTACTGTATGTGGGATTCGTGTTTGTGCGTGCGTACATGTGTTTCTCTATAGATATAAATTAGAGATCGACTGATACAGCATGGCCTATTATTCTCATTATCAGCTTATCACACATATACTGATATCAGTGTAAAGACTTTGAAAAACATGTTTGAGGTCATTTAAAATTAGTGTTTCCACTGAATATTCTTCTCCCAGAGAACACTTACAAGTTATTTCTAGTCATGCCAGTAGCATGGCTGTAGGCGTGGCAATGTTGGTCTGTCTGTTGGTCAGCCAGTCGGTCAACCACCTTGATGAAATTTTTCAACAAGCATGCTGTCATGAACTTGGTATGGATATACATGAAGCTCAGACAATGAATCCTACTGACTTTTTCTCTAGTACCTAGTGATCGTATCATGATTGGGCATCCTTGAAATGCTGACTTGTTCACGAGCAAGAATGGAGTGAGATTCATCACTTTGTATGCACATGATTGTTTAAAGGACATTACTACATGGGCTCAGGAATACTTCAGAAAACTCAACTTTTTTGGAATCAGGATTGTATATACAGTATGTACCACTGAAATAAGAAATAAAAGAGCAAGAGACCATCTGTAGTATTTTTCAGCCTGATTGGCTGCAGAATGGGTGAGGTTTAACACATCAGGGTAATTCAAATACTGTCAGGCAAGTTGCCATTCACACAAGTACAGTATAATAAATGATTCATTATAAATTCAAGTACTTTAATTGACTTGTGATTGTCTAACCCTCCTGGCACTCCTAGTACGAGTAAAACTGCACCAGACTGGCACTTGTGTGAAGCCAAAGCAAATGATTACAAAGTTATCTGTAAACACTGTTTGACCCAGGGGAATGCTGTATGTGTGGGGAGGCGAGTGTGCATTTCTAAAGAGTGTTTGTGTGTGTCAGTGCTCCTGTTTTGGTTTGCATCTGTTTGTGCATGTGCATCCCTATGATTTTTTTATCTTGTTAGTGTGTCTGCACTTGCATACTGTACAAGCGTGCAAGGCGAGTACCTCTGTATTTGTCTTTGTGTGTATTTCTGAACGTGCATGGGTGTGTGCGTGCTTCTGTCCTTATTCGTGCATGGCTGTATATGTTCAAATGCGTGTGTGTCTGTGTGAGACAACAGCACGGCCAGCGGACTTGTCTGCTGCGTATGAATAATCAAAGTGGTCTTTCTCATCATTAAATCATTGCTGTCCTGGTGGGAGCCTGAGGAGGGAGATGGAGTGAGAGAGCGAGGGAGAGGGATCATAGTTAGCGCTGCAGGGGTACATGCTCTCTCTCTCCTCCATCGTGTAGTGTGGCTGAGATGTGTCATGAGCACAAGTCTTTTCTTCTCTCTGTGCTTGCCCATTTAGCTCCCCCAGACACAGCCGCTCTCATGCACACACATTCATACATATGCACGTACAGTATAACACTCATACCAGTGCACACAGACACATTATTCTGGAGTGTACAGACATTTGCACACCGACTCAAACACACATATCGTTTCTCTGCTTGGAAGAGAAGGCCTCCAGCCTACACTGCACAAGTATCTGCCACATGTAGCTGCCACTGCTGTCCTTTCCAGTGACACGGTATTTACCATAGCACATATTTACATATACTGGAAACCTAATAAATGTACAGTACTAACACTGGTGTGTCAAATGTAAATAAAGATGAATGGATTCACTGCTCAGCAGAAAATCAACAACAATTTTAATAGTCGAGTTATTTAAAGCTGCTACACTCAGTATTTTTATGTCAACAATGGATCAAATCCCTATGTGTCATGTAAAAGGAGTCTCTCACATTGACAAACCCACAGAGAATCGTTGCTGTTCACTTCAGCTCTGCATAGCTTTAAAGCATCTTCGCCCTCATTGTTTTGGTTTTCTGGCCCACAGCTTTAGTTTTTTGATTCACTCTCACCGTTCTCATCATTAGCATTTAAAGCAGCACCAGACAGCTGTTTTCAAACCCACTGTGCGCTACCTGCCCAGTAACAAACATCAGACTAATTTAGCAACTAGCTGGTGAACAAAGTGGAGCATTTAGCATCTAAAGAGGCAAACATTTCCCTCAGGAGCTGGTGGAAATGAAACAAGAACTACCAGAAGAGTGGAGGTGGACAGAAACAGGAAGAATGATATAATAATGAGGGATAATTTTGCTTCGTAACTGCTGCGTGTGTAAACAAACAACTGTTTGCAAACATTTTTGCCAGATCAGCTTTAATGGATGATGATACATCTGTGATGAGTTTGTCGCTCGATTTCACTACCCCCAACTGGGCAAAACGCCAATTCATATAGCTTTTAAGTATTTTGTGAAGTAAAATCATTGTAAATTGAATATTTCTGGGTTCTCTTTGGTCTCTGAGACATTGTGGGTGTTTTTCACTGTTTTTGGATTGATGATAAAAAGAATCATTAGTGGCGACCTTAATATAATGTCTCCAGAAATTGTTGTCTGCAAACAAATAAACTCCTGCAGTGAATTATAATCAGGTTAGAATTATCTAAATGTTAAGCGTGTCGTCTACTGATCACAGGTTTGGTGGTTCAATCTCCACCGCATCCCGTCCACGTTGCATTCCTGAATTAGCCTTCCTTAGCCCAGCATGGGGAGGGTCACATCAGGAAGGGCGTCCAGTATAAAAAAGCTTGGTGTTTTTCCAGCCTGACTGTTGCACATCGATGAACGGTGTCGTACTGCTTTGCCTCACTGAGATTTCCTCAGGTTTATAAGCCATCACCTGGCAGCAGTCAGATCATCTGAATAGTTTTACCTGCATTATAACATCCAAAAAAATGAATGAAGATAATGTTCATAATGTCCATGCTGATAGAGATTAACATATTCTTTCAGGCTGCTCAAACTGCAGAAATTAATATGGTCTAATCCACTTCAGGAGCTTCACACTTTAGAGATCATTATGCCGTGAATAGCACCTGAAAGTCTCAGTGAGTGTTACAATCAGGAGACAGCTTCATGCGAGTAGAGAGACAAAGACAGAATGAAAGAAAGTGTGAGTACAGACTGTGAGTAGTCTGGGTGAGAGACTTTTACAGCAGATACTCATTCTGCTGAACGACACTCACACAGACACACACACGCGGGCTAGATGTGTTGCTAATGAGCTTGGTGTGCGGTTACGGCGTAGAGCCAGACTGGCTCCACGTTCAGACCGATGGGAGTTCAGTCAGGAGTCACCACTTTCTTCTCCGTTCCTCCACCTCATCCTCAGAAAGCAGCATGTTACCGTTCGCTGTCATTATCAAAGCGGGTGCAGGCTTACCTGAAGGGCTCCTTTTCAATCTCAAAGTATTGCGGGAGACAGGGAGACTCAAACATGAGTTCATGACGGTCCCTGGAGTGTTTAAGTGGTTGTCATAATTGTCAGAGAAAAAGAGAAAAGGCGTTTTCTCAGTATAAGACAAGACACACAGTCAGAGACTTTATGTGTGCTGTGTTTTTCAAAATATAATATGATATCTCATTTTTTTGGAATTAAAAGATTAACACATAGCACAATAAAGCAGTTATTTAAGTGATGCTTAGTGATGTTTAATATTACTTGGCTAACATCTCACTGATATCATTATCTTATTTTCTTTTTGTTTCTTGCTCTTTTTCCACTCTTCCCCTAAACGTCTGTCCCCTCCATCCAGTCCCAGCCATGATCACCTCCTACCCCAACACCACTCTGGCCACGCAGGGCGAGGAGAAGAGGATGAGCTGCATCGCTCATGGGGAGAAACCCATCATGGTGCGCTGGGAGAAGGAAGAACGCATCATCAACCCGGAGACCAGTCGATACGTGGTGACGGTCAAGGAGGTGGCTGATGAAGTCATCTCTACGCTGGTGGTGAGTGCTCAGTTTCACCATAATACAAACATGTATTTAGCACACAGTCACTTTTCATCCATTCAGACATGGAAAGCAGGCAGGGAGAAAGAGTCATGCTCAAACACATTCACATAATCTTAAATTCCTCAAGTAGAGTATAAAATATTAAAGAGCTCCCTTTCAGTTCAATTTAATGGTTATTAAAACACAGTATGAACAAGTACATGTGTAATGCAGTAATGTAAAATCGTGAAGAATATGTGCCCTGAAGTGATGTAGTAGTGAAGTGTCTCACATAGGTTAGGATGAAGAGGATTTGTCCCCCTCTCCAGTAAAGAACAAGAATATAGAAGCTGAGTTGTAATTTTAGATTCTTGACTGACAGACCAACTCTCTACCCACCTTAATGCCCTGCATGTGGTGTGCGTCTCTGTAGATTATGCCTACAGTTCGTGAGGACTCAGGTTTCTTCTCCTGTCATGCCATCAACTCCTTTGGTGAGGACCGAGGCATCATACAGCTCACAGTGCAAGGTGAGCTCCCACTCGTCTCATATTCAGCTCAGCCCTCAGTAGGTGTTTTTCAGTGTCTCTGTGAGGAAGACGGCAAAATTCCATCCAGGAATTGTAAAGTTTTCTATCATTTATCAATTTAATTGCTGCACAGTGTGACTCCTGCTCTTTGCAGTGCTAACCATAATCTCTCACTGGGAAAAACAGAGAGATTCATCTGTCTGGTCGGGCTGCCATGCAGTTCTTTGAGGACTACCACTGTAACACTCTGTTATGCCCACACTTTTCCTCAGAACCACCCGACCCACCGGAAGTGGAGATCCGAGAGGTTAAAGATCGGACAATAGCTCTCCGCTGGACCATGGGCTTTGATGGCAACAGCCCCATCACAGGATATGATATTGAGTGCAAGAACAAATCAGGTAGACACAAGTTCAGGAAAACACAACATCATGTAATCCCAAGAAGCCCCGATATAAGAAATGAGAAATGCTATAATGCATCGCTCACAGTTTATTCATCCCTATCTGCCTCTGTTCCTTCTAGCGTCATGGCTATCAGCCCAGGTAACCAAAGATGTGTCACCGCAGCTCAACCAGGCCACTATTATTGACCTCCACCCTTCGTCCACTTACAACATCCGCATGGTCGCCAAGAACATCATTGGCAACAGTAACCCCAGCAATGAGCTCACCATCACCACCGATGAAGCAGGTTACTGAACTTCTCACGATACTGTGCTTGCATAATAAAATTAGCTGCTCAAAAAAAAAAAAAAACACATTATGACTTAAAAGGATTTTAAATCTGCAAGTCAAACTACAGCATAGCTGGAATAATTTTTCTCAGAACATAAAATAAAGTCTACCTTAACACTCTAAGACTTTTTTCACTCTGCTCTATATAAAACAGACTCTGTGACTGAATGCTGTGCTGTTGTAGTGTTTCCTCCTGGCTCTCAAACCTGTTGAATCATCATCAAATAATTATATTAAGGTTGCTTTAAATGGAGGCCATCATCTTTTATATCTAGGGAAACAGTTCACTGTTGCTTTTAGTCAGCTCTATCAGTGTTCACTTAGCTTCTATTGCCTATAATGATCCCCCCACAGGCATACCAGCACATTAAAATGCCCCATTTTACTGGATTTATTACTAAAATAAAGTCGTAAACCTCAAATTAAATAAAACATATATCATATTCTCACATTACTTTAAAGGTTAAAGTTGATGATGTTACAAGTTTATGTTAGATTATTATTAAGTTGAGGTGGAAACTGAGAGGCAGTGAGAGAGCATGAAGGAAAATACACTCTCAACTCAACAGCACCACCTAGCGGAATTAAATTGAACATAAAGGGAATCGCTCTCTCAATGGCTGATACTCTTTCATTTTAACACCAGCATGCAGTAGTGTTGAATGGTGTGCTTTATTTGCAGCACCTGACGGCCCACCACAGGATGTCACTCTGGAGCCCACCTCCCCACAGAGCATCAAAGTCTCCTGGAAGGTAAAGTCCTTCTTTATGTAGATTGCTATGAGCCATGCCCTGAAAAAGACACCAATATGTAGACTGTTCTATAATCTCTTCCATCATTATGAATTAAACATTAAAGGGTCAAAGAAACACAAAGAAATTTCTTTATTCTCTCTGCAGAATTTAGTTTCATAATATACTGTATGAATGAGTAAATAGACCCAGATAATACTGTTTTGTATTTTCTGTATTTCAGTTTTATTATTCAATTTGGACACCCACAAAGCTAGCAGCCAGTTTGCTAATGCTAATCAAAGTCTTAATAGAGAATTAAATGAATTAAAGTTATTAAAGTGGCTGAAAATATTGTGTTTGGTAAAAGGCATTTAGAAGGAGCGACAGTGACTTATAGGGTATATATGTGAGTTATGTCTTCTTTTATAATCTGAAAAAGTTTGATAAGTATTTGGTCACCATTGTTCAGAAATATATTAAATTTATGATATTTTAAGTATGACGGATCAAGTGAAACTTCATAACAATGTATGCACATCTAATATTGATTTTCTGTTTAATGAGTAATTTGCTGTAGCATCTAGTGTTCGATGTTCGAATAGTTTGGGTAAAAGTTACCACATCCTGTGACGTATCGTCTTCAAGCAGTTTTCTCTCCCAAAACTCGTCTTGCAGCCTCCCCAGAAGCACCTGCAGAATGGCGTGATCCGGGGCTACCAGGTGGGCTACAGGGAGTACAGCCCTGGTGGGAGCCACCAGTTTACCATCATCAGCGTGGACACCACAGGAGACACCACAGAGAGCATCACGCTGGACAACCTGAAGAAGTTCACTCAGTACAGTGTGGTGGTGCAGGCAGCGAACAGAGCAGGCACCGGGCCATCCTCACAGCAGGTGGTCACCAAAACCCTGGAGGATGGTAAGGAACAGGGGGTCTGAGTGGATCTGATGTGTTGTTACTGTAACTGTCCTTGTGTCCAAGTCCTTGTGTCCATGCAGGGGACCTTGTATATAGTTTACTGGTTTATTACTTAGCGTAACCTCATATTTGCTGTCGGCCACTTGTTTGACTTGTCACTTTGACTGAGTTGAACCAAATTTGACCCCATACCTCTTCTACTTGCCTTTTAGATGCAATGGCTCTCAAAAAAGCTCTGTAATATTCTTGTGAAAAGGATCCCCTCTACTGGACATTTGCTGAATTACATAAAGTAAATAAATGCCCGATATTCAGTACTGTTCTGCCGAAGCTCTTTTACTTTGTAAAATTTTTACAAGGTAAAAGAGCCCTACTTTGAAAAAAAAAGCCCTACCTTTTATTCACTATAAAATAATACATTGGGTGGGTTGCTATTTTAAAAAATAGTTTGTTAAACTAAATACACCTGCTTCACAAAAACACCAAATGTTTCTAACATGCTGAAAACTGTCTGCATATGATGTTGTGACTGTGTTGATATTTTGCATTTAATGACCTTAATATATGTTCTTTTTTTTCTTTTTTTTAAATGTGATATGGATGCAGCTGCTTCCTTGTAAGACATTGTACAAAAATGACTCATGTACTGTTTCCAAACAGTTATTTTTTAAACTCATTTGTGATTGTACCTACATGAAGGGACTTGCCACGCCATGAGCCTCCATTAAACCTCCACTCCAACACTTTGTCTCTCCTCCTGTCTCTGATAGTGCCCTCTCGGCCTCCTGAAAATGTCCTGGCTGTGGCAAAGTCCCCAGAGGTCATATCGCTCTCCTGGATGCCTTTGCCTCGAGAAGCTCTCAATGGAAACCTGCAGGGATACAGAGTCATCTACTGGGCCAACCTGCCTGATGGAGGTATTAACATTAACACACCAAACACTGATATCATGTACAGATCGATGCAGTTTACTGCCCATTTAATACTGATTTGTCATTGATGCAGGCCTGGTTTTGCCTTGCTGGTGCTTGTTGTAATGGTTCACCCACCAGGGGAAGCTGTGGGATTGTCATACTGTAATATGCTGTTGTGAGTTACAGAGGTGGTTGGATAAGTCAAGCTGTCATATTTGAGTGTGTGTGTGTGTGTGTGTGTGTGTGTGTGTGTGTGTGTGTATGTTCACGCACCATTAAACTCTATCTACTGTATATTTGACTCATCCGATTTGTTTAAGTGTAAGTTTCAGCAGCTTATTTGCTCCAAACTTTTTATCTGCTTTAGATTTATATACTTGGTGAACAACAACATCTGATTTTCATACATTTGTGCCACACTACAGTGGAAGATGTTTGTTTTTCTAATGCTGATCAACAGTATTAATACAACGACTGCATTGCACGGAGGGAATATTTGTGGTTCCTGTGTTTTTCCCCGTGAATGTACACCCTGCTGTATAGCAGTGATCTAGCCTGCAGTCTGGCTGGTCTCCATCAATAATTCACAATGCAATAACTCAGTGAGGCCCATTGCCTCAGCTCTGAGTGACAGGGCATGAGGGAGGAGAGGGAAGTAGAAGACAGGTCTGGAGAAAAAATGAAAAATAACCCTCTTTTTTTCTATAATACTTCTAAATACAAAATACGTCATTGTGCAGGGGTGTGCTTACCATTCATGCTCCACACTGTACATTTAGGACATTCTCAGTTGACTCTCTCAATAGCTTTCATTACAGGTAACAAATATTTTAATAACCTTTCAATGCTGAATTAACAGTTGTTGGTATTAGTATTCATAGTTATCACACTAAGCTGCACCGTACCACTGTAGTGAGTACCACTTTTGATACCCATGCTTATTAACATGTCGCCTGTCCTGTGTCAGAACTGGGAGAAATCAGGAACGTGACCACCAATCAGCCGTCTCTGGAGCTGGATGGCTTGGAGAAGTACACCAACTACAGCATCCAGGTCTTAGCCTTCACCAATGCCGGAGATGGTGTCCGCAGTGAACAGATCTACGTCCGCACTAAAGAGGATGGTATGGCTCATTACCAGATATAACAGAAAAGATACACTCAAATTTAAGTTCAGCCTACTGTATATGTTGTACAAAACTGAAAAAAAGGCTTTTGTTTCTAACTACTTGTTGCTTTTACCGTAATAATTTAACCTCAATGCTTATTCAAATTTTTACTTGTAAATCATATTGGATTAGGTGGACAGCTAAAATTAGTTGAACACTATATGTTATGAAAATGACCGAGCAAGTAAGACGAGATGGCAGGATAGGAATAATTATTGGCCACATACAACCTAAAACCGGGTGACGTTTGGTCTGCTTATGCTTTATGGTGATAATACATGTTTCAATGTGAACCCTACACTGTTCTCTTCTTCATCAGTTCCTGGTCCTCCAGCGGGGGTTAAGGCTGCAGCCTCCAGTAGCTCTGTGGTGTTTGTCTCCTGGCTGCCTCCACTCAAACTCAATGGCATCATAAGGAAATACATTGTCTTCTGCTCGAACCTGCATCCGATGGTAATAGCATTTGTATACCAAGAGATTTTCACTGATCTTTATCAAATTTGTCAGTCAAACGTGGCAGAATGGCCACTGGTACCCGTGCTGAACATGTGCTTTGACTCAAACCATCTGAATGTTGTGAAATGGCATTTCTCTGGACACCGCTGCTACTCAGTGATACAATAATCTTTCCTCTCTCTCTGTTTTACAGGTGATGAGCGAGTTTGAGGCGTCTCCAGATGCATACTTCTACAGGATCCCTAATCTGGCCAGAAACAGACAGTACAGTATCTGGGTGGTGGCTGTGACAGCTGCAGGTCATGGCAACAACAGTGAAAAGATCACAGTAGAGCCTCTGGCCAAAGGTACACCACTCTCACCAAGCTGACCTGACAATAGCACATGACATCATTTAGATGTGTAAAGTTATTTCCACCCAAAGCATAATTAATAATAAGCAGAGTATAAAACGTCATCCATCAAGCAGGCAAAGATAAAGTGCAAATCTGGGATGTACAGGCCGGTCCTTAGACAAGTAGAAGGAATTTAGAATTCAATGAGGCCTTCTTGATTTTAAGAGGAGAACAAAAGTTTAAACGTTTAATGTAGTATGCTTATATCTCAGCAGTTCATTCACTTCAATGAGGAAAGCTAAATGAAACTGTAATTTAAAATTTTATTTTCTAAGTTTAGATTATCACTTAAAGGGGTCCCTTAAGGACAAAGGTTGGGAAGCACTGGTGTAGTCTACTTGATATGATGGCATGAATTAAATTAGAGCATCCCGTCAGACCACCAACAAAGTTGTGTGTTTGTGTTGTTTTAGCTCCAGCCAGGATCCTGACCTTCAATGGGACAGTGACCACCCCCTGGATGAAGGACATTGTTTTACCATGCAAGGCTGTTGGAGACCCTCCTCCCACCATCAAGTGGCTCAAGGGAAAGTAAGTCTCACATAAACAATCATGTAGTGTCGCTCAGTACAGACATGTTATCAGACTTTCATGGATATCGTGACAGCACTGTGGCCTATAGTAATAATCTTCCAAACATTGTTTCTGTCTTTCTCCAGCACTAATGGAACGCCTACACCTGTTCTAGTGGATGGTCGTCGTAGTGTCCATGGTAACGGCAGCTTCATCATCCGCACAGTGAAAGCAGAGGATTCTGGGAATTACAGCTGTGTGGCCAGCAACAACTGGGGCTCAGACGAGATCACACTCAACCTGCAGGTCCAAGGCAAGCAGTCACACAGACGTTTTTGGGCTGCGTTCCAAATCGCTTACTTTTTCTTTGTATTTACAGTGTGTATTGCAGCTGTCCTTACACTGTACGTACTGCTGCATGCAGTATGCATACAATTCAGACATACTGCTTTGTCATAACATTGAACTTTGATCTTGTTGCTCAGACTGTACAACTGTTACCATCCATAATGTAAATCTTTTTCTGGCATACTAAATATACATGGTAGGAAGAGTATTGGATCACAGCAAAAGTATCTGTGCTTTGAGCTTGAATAGCTGCAAGGTTATGTAATATTTCTTAGCCCACCAGATCTTTAAACACAAAGGTTTCTGCTCACCACCTTTCATACATCATCCTCAGCAAATGGTCACTACACCTTGGCCAGGAGTGTGTTGTTCCAGCAGAGGTCACAAATACTGACTATACAGTGAACTTTTGTTTGTCCTCAGTCCCTCCTGACCAGCCACGACTCACAGTTACCAAGACCACCACCACATCAATCACATTGTCATGGATACCCGGAGACAACGGAGGGAGCTCTATCCGAGGTGAGAGCGACACAGAGGCACACATATAACAAATGAATCTGAAACAGCACAGTGAGCACATTCATGGCAACTTGACGTGATGTACACACACACAAATGTTCAACTACATGCATTATCCTTTATAAAAGAGGAATCACCTCCCTTCAGCTCCCCATGATAACCAATGTCACCTCCTCCTTTACTCTGGTCTACCACTCCTGTTTTTCATTATCTGGTGGTCGAGCTGAATATTTTAGTCCTAAACGGTAGATTAAAAAGCAGCAGGGAAGATTAGGTCTGTTTAAGTGAAAGATTAAAGCGCTCCATCTTAAAGAAAGCACAATCACAGTCAGAAGATTTGGGGTGATTTATCATTGCTCCTAATCATGGTGCTCCTGTCTGTAGACTTGCAGTCCCTATAAAAGCTGTCCATGATACCTTCTCTGTGATATTTGTTTTGCTCCCCTGCTCACAGCGTCATCCATCACCAAAATACACACACCTAGGCATGCAGTTGCCTATTTTTAGCCAGGCTGGAGGTAAGGCAATGCCTTACCAGCCTGTCCTCAGACTGTCACTGGAACACTGATGTCCAGATGGCTATTATTGAATAACTGAATAATTGGGTGGATTGCCATGAAATTCAGTGCAGTCATTTTTGGTGCCCAGAGGATGAATCTTAATGACGTTAGTAGAGTGTGACTTTTCATTTCGTGCCACAGACACTTTCCACATACTCAACACTCACTGATTGACTCACCGTTACTGAAACTTACTCTTTATTCCTGGTGTGAAATATTGACTACTGCTCAGCTATAGTTGTTACAATATTAATAGGCTAAAGCTGATGTGAGGTATCCATAGTTGTATCATATTTTTAGACAACTCCATGCTAAACTTACATATTATTCAGCCCTAAATGAGATAAAATGAAATAGATGAATTGGATTTTGGTCAGGATGGTATTTACGACTCAGAAACTGTAAGATAACTCGACTACAGTAAGTTTGATGAAAGCTGATTCAAGACTGACAACTGTGAGTTGAACCTTACAAGCTGTATCTGAGATCTGAAATAGCCAGTGTGTAGAGGAAGGACATGTTTGATTTAGGTAACAATAAAATTTCCACTGGTGTCTCATCCAACAACAGTTTTATAATATTTTGGTCGTTTGCAACCTCACTGGGCCACAAGTGTTTCTATAGACTTTTGCTCTTGTTATTCTGTCTTCAGTCTTCAAAATGTCTTCTAAAAGTTGTCTTACATCCACTAATAATTAAAAAGGGCACTTAAATGTAAGTTTGTTCATATTGAGATTTCTACGGTAATAATAAAATGATTGTTTTATAGGAAAGACATGATTTATGAGCAAACAAAAGCAAATGTTTCTGTATAATGACTTTTTAACTCCTCCCTTCTTTATCCCTTCTCTCGGACTCTCCACAGGTTACATCCTGCAGTACTCAGAGGACAACAGTGAACAGTGGGGCAGTTTTCCCATCAGCCCCAGTGAACGTTCGTACCGTCTGGAGAACCTGAAGTGCGGCACCTGGTACAAGTTCACCCTGACAGCCCAGAATGCAGTAGGGCCCGGGCGCATCAGTGAGATTATTGAAGCTAAGACCCATGGGAAAGGTAGGGAGGTCCACCGGAGGATGAATGAAATGAATCTGTTTGCTACATTTTGAGTTTTGAGTCTTAGAATCAGTCAAAAAACATAAAAAAACCCCCAAATTATGTTGTTTAAAAAAGGCAGCGTCCTTTGGGAGTCATGTTCCCAAACTTATGTTGTAATTGTTCTCTATTAACTGTGGTGGTAGAATGAATTAAAGTAGGGGAGGGAATATTTTGGTTTCCCAGTGTCTGAAATTTGATGACTTAATACCATTTTGTTTTCACTGATCTTAAAAACTCATAACTCAAAACTCCTGTTCTTATTCCTTAGAGCTGGTTTGGTAGCATTAATGTCTTTGACTTTGTTATACTTACAAAAGTTTTAATGGTGGTGATCATTTTTTCTCTTTATATTCTCCTCAGAGCCGCAGTTTGCCAAAGAACATGAACTCTTCACCAGCATCAACTCCACCAGGGCCAGACTCAACCTGGTTGGCTGGAACAACGGCGGCTGTCCAATCACCTCCTTCATACTGGAGTACCGAGCGGTGGACTCGGCCACCTGGACCACTGCCCAGCGCACGTCGCTGACCAAGAGTTACATCCTGTACGACCTGCAGGAGGCGACCTGGTACGAACTGCAGATGAAGGTCACCAACAGCGCTGGCTCAGCAGAAAAGAGGATCACGTTTGCTACTCTGAATGCTGATGGAAGTAAGTTTGGATTAAACAGACCACCACAGAATTGCACATGTATAGAGTATCAGTGGATCAGGATGGGAGAGAAGTATCAGTAGCAAATTCTAGGAACTTTTAAAAGAGAGATGGAACCTCAATATGTGAGTTTAATTAGATAACATGAATGACATTGAACAGAAAATGAGTATAAAGACCGATGAAAATGGTTCCCTCTTGTTTCATCTTCTTTTGTGTTCTTTAATATCAGATCTCATCAAGTTTTACGGTGTTATGAGACATTGCTACAGCAGCTTTGAAGTAGGGTTCCCCTATTTCACACATGATAACACATAACACATGATCAGAGGAAGGAGGGTTGAGGGCAAACAGAGGAAAGAAGTTAAAACTGAACTGACCATTTTTAAATGATTGCATCAGTTTAAACAGTGTTGCATCCTTTATTGCGACTGTTTGTGGCAGCAGTGTTTCAGCATGAAGTGCCATTCTGCAGTTCTGCCCGACAGTACCGTCTGTGCTCTGAGAGTGTTTGTGAATAAGGCAGTTTTGTCAGCCTTTGAACAAACTGACAGGTATTCCGACACGTCAGCTGAGTCAGAAAACGGGCTTGGTCTTCAGATTCTGCCTGGGCCCTGGTGTAGCTTTGTTTGTCTTGAGCTACAGATTGTGTCAGTCATACACACAGGAAGTGTATAAGCTACAAAGACGCACAGGAGGTGGTGAGAACTCTGTGCTGCACTCCAGACTATTTATTAATTTCCTTTGAAGGGTTTTGCAGAGACATGTAAGCTGCCTGTCAGGATTATATGTGTGAGCAGATGTGGTTTTGCATGTGTGTAAGTGTGTGTGTGCGGGCATGGTTGTGTGGATGCTCAGTTTGACAGTTGGTCCATAGCTTAGCTCAGCTGTTGAGCAGCAGCCCAGGAGACTAACAGGACATGTTCAGTCTCCTAGAAACCTGGTCCCCCAGCTTCAGTCTACTATGACTGAGAGGAAAAATATGTTTTAATAGTGAAATTGGGGGGGGGGGGCAAAGGTCCAAATTCTGTGAGCAACAAAATAATCAAGGAATGCCAATAAAGTAGGGATGAGTTTGAATCCAGCTGAACTGGAGACTTGAAATTGCCTCTTTATGTGATGTCTTTATCTGTCTTTATGTGTTGGCTCTGTCTACAATGAGCCCAGTGTGTCCTGAGAGGCTCCAGACTGCTGTGACCTTGTTCAAAAAATAGATGGATGGCAAGTAATAAAAATAATATATAGAAAGCTCAAGTTAGAAAAGTTCATAAAGGACTTATATTGCTTTGCCAGTGTGTGCAGAACAGACAGAATTGCTCTAAATCCACTAGAAGAAATGCAGCATAAGGAAGTCACAGATTTCTTTAGTGCTGAAGGATTACAAGTCTGCACATTAAAAAGTACGTATGTGGAAAATCACCATTCAAAGTTTCATTCCCTAGCATTTTTTTTGCCTGTGCTGCCTAAAAATAGTTTTCTTCCACCCTTTACCTTCAGGAGTTATTGTTTTTCAACCTTTTTATGCTGGTGTTACAAAGTAGTTGCTTGGAACAAATGTTTCACATTAACAGCAACAAAACCAGCAGAACAAAACATTGTTAAAAAACCAGGAGGTCATACCTCATCGAGCAGACAGACGAAAGGCTGAGTCAAATGGCAACACTGCAGATGAACAATCAGATGAGACTCTCTGTGTCTGCACATTAATTCCTCATAAACGTGTCTATTCATGTGTTTATTCTAAAAGGCACCATCCCTCCCCTGCTGAAGACGGGAGATCCCATCTCAGACAACATGTCAGGCAGCGGAGGTCTGAAGATGGTGGTAACCATCACCTCTATTCTAGTGGTAGCTGTACTGGTCTTCATCATGCTCATGGTGCTAAAGAGGAGAAGGAGGGAGCAGAGGCTCAAGAGACTCAGAGGTGGGTTGCAGATTAAGTTATGGTTTATATTTGAAAATGGGATTGATGGTCTACTCACCACTTCAGCAACACACAGTTCAGCTGTAGCCTACAGCTCCTCCAGCACTGATGGAGAGTGAGTGCTGAGTGCATGCAGGTGCATAGGCTACCCGATTTCATCCTACAGCTTTAGGAAGAAACTAATACCATAGAGAAAGAGGGTGTTTGACTTTCTAGCATGACCATAATAGATAAAATGAAATAAAAGTCTAACAAATGTAGATATAAAGAAATTGAGTGGGCATGATGTCTGTGCATGTTACAACACCTACACATATCCAGTTTATGAGCCAACATGCCCGTGTGCAAACATGCACAGAGAAACACATGTTCAATGTCACTGAAATCTTTTAGACCTTGAAAATCTGAGGTGAAACTTATAATCAAGAAACTCCATTAGTGGTCTTTTGAGGTCAAACACCTCCACATTCATTTTTCAAACTCTCTGACATGCTTTCGTGGCCATTTTGTAATTTGAATTATCAGTGATTGTACAGTATTTCCACTGCTGTAGCTTATCAACTAGGACAGTGCTATTATGGTATTAACTGCCTCTTTGCTGACTTCACAGATGCCAAAAGCCTGGCAGAAATGCTGATGAGGTATGTACGCTTAATTTTAATTTATGCTGGCCGTTTTCCTTCAAGCAGTGAACATAAATCACAGTGTAGCCCAGAGTTACAGTACCCATCAGTGAAAATAAAATATTCTGCACACTGGATATGCTGCCCCTCTCGCCTTCATACAGCTACTTATCAACTTGAATGGAATTGAGCTAGCATTTCTGCGATACAATGCAGAATCACACAGCTGAAAAGTAATGGATTTTTCTCATTAAACTCCTCAGTAAGAACACACGGACTCCAGACACAGTGAACAAGCAGCAGCAGACGTTAAGAATGCACATCGACATCCCCAGAGCCCAGCTCCTCATCGAGGAGAGGGACACCATGGAGACAATCGGTATGATACTTGAAGTGAGACCTTGTGCTCATCAGTCACCATATTCATTATGCTTATGATTATAATTTTTTTTTCCCTATCTCTGTTTTCTGTTCCTTCCTGCTTCCCCCTCTGTCCGGCTCTCTCCGTCCTTTTTCTGTCTCTTAGATGACAGGTCCACCGTGCTGTTGACAGACAATGATTTTGGGGAGACAAACAAGCAAAAATCCTCCACAGTGACCCACACAGTCCACTACCAGTCTCTGTCCCAGGCCACTGGACCGCTGGTAGACGTGTCCGATGCCAGGCCTGGAACCAGTGAGTCCCACCACCGTCAGTGCTCAACATTTATTTCCTTTCCTACTAATATTAATAGTACTGTGTTAGTCCTGTGAAAGCATACTGTTGAAAAACTGCCTTGTGGCTAAAGCTGGGTTTTTGTTTTTATTTTGTTAATCAGCAGCCATGAATCTTGCACTGCTAATTTTCCCCCTGAATCAACATAGTTATATTCTTGTAGCAAGATGTCACTTTAAAAGAAATTTGCCTCAGCACCATAAGATATAAACACTGGTAATAGCATTTCATTGCACATTCATCTGAGTTACACGCAAGGCAAATAGCTTTTCCACCTTGTCTTAGCTTAACCGTAGTTTGCCCTCATACAGCATGTGAGCCGCCTTCCAGTGGTGAGATTACAAAGACACAGCAGCCGTGCTGCAGAGCGGCCTCTGTGCTTCTGGTGTTCGAGCTCCACTGAAGCAGAACTGATGAAGAGTAGCGATCTCCCTGCCTCTTCTTGACACGTCCTCTCCTGATTGCCTTGCTCCAACTGGCCAGTTGGACCTGAGTGCACACATGCACGCACAGATATGGACACGCACACTCAGAATAGTGATACACTGAACAAAATTGGCCAATAGATTCACTTTTGAAACAGTTTTAGTGCAGACTGACATGCAGGTAATATAGTGCTGATTAAATGGTTTAAAATTTTAATTCTGTTGTCGATTTTACAGTAAAATTACACACTTGTAGAAACAGAAGCACAAAATATGAAGCCAAGGTTTTTATCCATAGACAGACCGTGTTTTTACGGTATGTTTACGTTTACCATCTGCCATCAACAACAGTGCGCACACACACGCACACACATGGAACAGCGCAGAAAGACATAAAACGCAAAGAACAATATTGCAGTTCAGCACGAACACACACTTGCAAACACAACCTTAGCCCTCGTCACAATCACATACACATGCATTCACACGCAAGCATATAGTCGCATGATTGGTTTGTTTAACCTGGCCACTGGGGCATGAACCCAGTTCGCTGACTCATCCCTTTTTTTTTGTTGGCCAAACAGCTCCATCCTTTCATGCCTCCATCCCCTCTGATAGAATTACTGTCTGACCTACTACAATTACCAGCACCATTCTTCTCCACACAGATCCAATCCAGGCCTTTTCTAAAGGTTCTCACTCTGATTTGGTCCAGCAGTGCGCAGAGCAGCAGCCTGTCTGGGTCAGGCTGAATATGATACTATTTATATGTCTGTGTGGAGACAGGTAGAGCTCAAGATGGATGATTGCACAGAGCTGTGGGATGGTAATGTTCAGTGTTCACTCAGGGAGTAAACTGTACATTTGTACCACAACACAGCGGGCAAGACACCGATTCCCACCTCAATGTTAGAGTCCAGCTACAAATCATGTTGTTTTTGGTTACTGATGAGCCACATCCAAACAGCACAACAGTGGGATGTTAGCAGAGTCACTGTCAATTGTTAACTTTGTCTCGCAGGTTTGTGCATATCAAGTATTAAGCTGCAGCTGCTGCAGGCAATGTGTCCCCGTGGTCTTGCATTTGTTTGTTTGTTTGTTTGATGCCACCCCTAAAGGCTTCATTTTTTATTCTGTACAGTGATGGCAGAAATATTTTCATTTCGTTCTATGACTGACACAGTAATTAAGAAATGAAATGCTCTCTTGGAGACTAATAGAAGTCTCACAATTAGATTTTGAAAGAATGCAATTTATATTATCCAGTTCCAGATACGCATTGACTCTTTCAGTAAATACTGATGTATGCTTATGAGTGGAATAGTGATTTACTGTTTTATTCAAGCACAATATGTATTTATTCCCAGACTAGGATCTTTCAGATTTGAAAGAGTTCAGATACAAGACCAAGAGAGTAATAATAAATACGGAAATATATCAAAATTTTACAAATCTAAACTATCTGTCAGCATATAATTGGCAGCTGAATCAAAACAAAATGGTCCAGCAGAGGAAAGTGCCAGTTAATGGTGTATCAGAGGTCTTAAATTGATTACACTGAAAAATGGAGCAGCAGTTAGAAACTCTGTTCACTGACAGTTTGTCCCGCTCTCTCATCACCAGATCCCACTGCCAGACGCACTGCCAAAGCTGGTCCTGCCGCGGCACGGAGCCGCTATGCCAGCCAGTGGACCCTGAACCGGCCGCACCCCACCAGCTCCTCACACACCCTGACCACTGACTGGAGACTCCCCACACCACGCGCCACCGGATCTGTGGACAAAGAGAGTGACAGCTACAGCGTCAGCCCCTCACAGGACACAGGTAGAGTCGAGCAGGGTGGAGGCTGACCATCACAGCTATGCAGAAACAACATGAACCCAAAGCTTTTTTTATACTAAAAGTTAGAAAGTTGGGATGGAAATTGTGTTGCTTTTGTGAGATTTTCAAGTGTGAAGGCGACCTGCATGGCTCGCACATTGAATTCTGCGCAATCCAAAACATATTGGCAGCAGTTTTTCCATTTCAAAGTGCAACTTTGGGGCGGACTCTTGGCTGAGGCTTCCAAGGTGTGAGTCCAACTCAAACCTACGCTATTTCCCTCTTAGATAAAGTTAAAATGCCCCCAAAACATATAAAACCATCACATAAAGTTAAATATTGACTGTTTCTTTTAAAGACTAATGCTACACTCTACAACAACAATTAAACTTATGTATCATGATGTGTAATGTGCATTTATTAGATCGTGCACGAAGCAGCATGGTATCAACAGAAAGCGCGTCATCCACCTACGAGGAGCTGGCCAGAGCCTATGAGCACGCCAAGATGGAAGAGCAGCTCCGCCACGCCAAGTTCACCATCACTGAGTGCTTCATCTCTGACACCTCATCTGAGCAGATGACAGCGGGGACCAATGACTACACTGACAGCCTGACCTCCAGCACGCCATCTGAGTCGGGCATCTGCCGCTTTACCGCTTCGCCGCCCAAACCTCAGGACGTCAGCCGGGTCATGAACATGGCCGTGCCCAAAGCGCACAGACCTGGTAAGGAAGTGGAGTTTACTACACAATTCAGTTTATTCATTCAATCTTTTGTTTCCCCCAACAAACATGGAAAAGCGCCTCCGTCCCTTTTCCATTCAGTTGGACAGGGTGTCATCATAAGAGGGATTTAAATCAAATCCACACACACCTCACTCACCTGTGTTGTTAGACCAGGAGGTGGAGGATGAGGAAGAAATGTATCAATCAGACCTCAAGTGCTTGCTTGGGAAATGTGAAGTTTAACAGTCAAGTGCAGTTTTATATGATGGGCTGATAAGCTAAATCACATTTGATTGGATAGATGAAAGCCGACTATTTTAGAAGAGGAAAAAAAGAAAAAAGATCCAAAGACACATTTAGCATCTAAGAAACTATGATAACTGGAAAATTAACTCAAGGACACAGGATAACAAACTTTCGCTGTAGCGCCTTTAAACACTTTTTTGGGTAATCCATTTGCAATCTATGAGAAACACCTTTTATTATCTCTGGTGACACACATTTTGTGGCCACATGTCAATAAATTGGTCTCTTTTCCTCTTCAAACTTTTTTTGTCAGTCAGAAAGACGGTGGCATTACTTTTTAGAGTTGGTTGTTTGTGGTAGCCCCTCAGTTATCCCTTAAAAACGACATTGTTGATGGCCACCTCGACCTACTTCTGGGGGTGCTTAACATTAGTCTTCAGACTGCTGCTACGTGCTGTATAGTCTCATTAAATCATTACTCAGCACTTGAGATTTGTGGAAGAGTTGCATCCTTTATCTCTCTCCTGTGAGTGTAGCTCCTTGTTTTTCTCTAACTTTTAGCACCTTAACACAGCGAGCAAGCCCATCACATATCACAAACCAGGCTTATCAGATGCACTTCCTCCCAGAGCACCCCAGGGATGCCTTTTATTGTAAGAAAACTTTTTTTTTTTTTTCCTAGTAAACAATGATTTTAAACTACACGAAGGCTCTGTCTCTAAAGGCTTTCATTACATCTACAGTTTGGAAAACCTGCTGTGCTGTCCTCTCAGGTTGTGGTCATCTTACCTTACATGACCCTGCGCTCCTCTGGGTTGCCCTGCAGATCAATTACGAGTTTTGGCAGAGTATGCTGACGGGCTGCTGACCACACACAGAAGCACAGACAGACAGACACCCTTCCTCCTGACACATGTACACAGCTCATCCATCACCACATCGGCTGTCCTGTTATAGTCTGTCTGGGGCCACGGATAATTAGCCTTGTTGGAGGTGTTGGAGGTGAACCAGAAATGTCGGTCTGTGTGTGTATGCGCAAGGGTACGTAGTCCCAGAATCCTCAGTTTGACCAGACAAGAGTTGAGGCCATCAGATCTGCTTCTTGAGTTTCAAGTCTCATTATCTTTTTGCCGTTAGCGTACAGGACAGCAGACTCATATCACCAGTTCACCAGGGAGAGAGGGCAACGAAAGGCTAACTGTCAACCTTTTCTGAGCTATTGTCACTCAGTACAAAACAGCACTTTACTGCCACAGTGGAGACCGTTGGTGTAATACCAGACTCTTAGCCTTTCAGGCTGATGTGGCATCACTGAGTGCTAGACTCTGGTGTCGGTTACTTTGGGGGATACATTATAGCATAAGAATCAAGTTGTGTTGCTTCTACAGTTTCCTAGTGGGTTGTGACTATTTGTAACAAGTTATGTTTGAACATTAGCATTAACATTTAGCACAACCGAGGCAATATGTAAGTTGGGCTTGAGCAGGAAAATTGGGAGTACATTTCTTATGTCATGAGGAAGTTAAACTTAAATGTGTATTCTATATTTTCATTAGCATTTTAGCATTTTCAGCTTTTTTAGCAGCATCAGACGTTATGTACTTCAGTTGACTTGACAGTCAATGAACCGTAAAATGATAAGAATGTGGTTTTCTGAGAGACGCACAGCAACTTTGGCAATTAACAAGTACCCAGATAGAGTATTGTGAGGGGCAGTTGGATTTACACATATTATTTTAATCACAGGATCTCTGGGACTTAAGACATATGTGACACATGTAAATAGCTACTCTGACCACCAGAATTTGTTTCTAGATATGAAAAGGTTGACTGTTCATTTCTTGCTAAAGGAGCAATGTGTAAGATATGGCAAAAAAGGAAGGAACAGCCAGGAACAGCTGCCTGCTGCTGCAAGGAACATGGTTAATGTGAGTGGTGAGACTAAACCAGTTGTGGGCCGTAAAACTAAAACAATAAGTTGAAAGATGTTGACTCTCTGTGGCTTCATTAGTACATCAGTGAGCACTTTTATGTTACATACTGTCCTTTGAAGTTCATTTTATAAAAATAGTGTACAGCTTTAACTGATCATCAGAACAGAGTGACCTAGCACAAACCATGAATAACAGTCCCAGGCCAAAAGTACACAAAAGTATGTAGACAAGAAGAGTCCACCTACTTTTTCCATGTAGCGTATTAGTTCGTCACGCTTCATCTTTATGATCTATAGTAAATAAAGAACAGTTCTCTTCACGTTTGGAAATTCAAAGTAGAGTGTATGACAGTATTAAGTTATTGAAACCCAGACCCAGTGTGGAGGCCAGTTTCACTGACAGCTGGTGAATGGCCGAACTTCTACCCCATCTCTGTCTCCATTACATCTGACTGACCTTAGCTGACCTCACCTGTCCATCACAAAGGTCAAATGCAGAGGGACGGCTTCTCGTTTATCTCTCTCTCTCTCTCTGTCTAATCTCATGTCATGTGACCACCTCCACCCGACAATGTTACGTTGAGAGTAACAGCTTTGTTTATTTGTGCTCTTCTTCTTCAGTGGAGAATACGAGCAAATCCATTGGACCCATTACAGCGTGATTCTCTCACTCTTTGCTCACAAACTTTTTTGGCAGTGCTGTTAATTACAGACAGCACTCAGCTAAGATAGGCCTGTAAATATGTTGTGTGATGTGAATGACATGCAAAATACAGAAATACAGGTGAGAGAATATTAAGACATTATCCTTCATAATAGTGCCCAGTGAGCTGAAGAGGGAGCAGACACTTACACAGATTAATGGCTTGGTAGAGAGTTGCTGTTGTATTCTTGTTACACAAACTGTCCCATTACTATACGATCTGCAATTAACTGGCCGATGAATTTTCAAACTACATTTCTAATGAGCTCCCACGGCAACACTTTAATCTATATTTAATTCAATTAACACTCCTAGCCATTCATCATCTTTACTGGCACTAATAGGGCTTATTATAAAACACAGTAAATTATGCATTCTCCCCGTGAACCCAGAAATCCATTCTCCAAGGTCGCATGTTGGATTGAATTTACAGAGATGGCCTCTTCTGCACTGCCATTAATGCTGAGTAGCTGGCAGGGACCCGGCATGTGTGTGCACGTGCATATGTGCGTACATACAGTTTATACTTACATGTGTGCACGTGTGGGCTGTGCACATGCTAACGTGTCGGCACGTGTGGGAGAGAGGACACGTGTCAAAAAGTGATTTGACTTGTGCACCTGTAAATGCCTGTTGATCTCTGAAAGATTAACTCCTCAGCGGTCATGACACAATACACACAGATACTCAGCTCAGCTCATCAAGTGTTGAATCTCCAGCATTGCCTGATAGATCTGGTAACCAAGCACCCTTTTGTGAGGGATTGGTTGGCTCTGTTAAATACATAGTCTAGTCAGTAGAAGGAATGCAATAGCAGTAGAGGTGCCATAAAGTCACTGAACCAAATCAAAGTGTGTCCCTCTCTTTCTCTACCACTTATCTAACACTTCAGACAATTACTTAAAGATTGAAGAGACAGCTTTTAATTGTGGTTTATCACTCAGTTAAGGTATTAAATCTGACCTGGTTTATCTCGCTATGGGTATTTACAAGTCATCCTGTCTTCTAATAAGACTCCAGTTTCTCCTGTCCTACAGAGCAGCTCAGCAGAGAGGGGGTTTGATAATTACAGAATGCCAGCAAGAATTGTTACAGTATACGATATAGACAAGCAGCTGAGACATAGTCTATCATTCAGCTTCATCACAGTAAGAAAAGAACTCAGGAACTGAATCATTGCATCAGTCCCTCACATTGATAGCAAAGATAATAGTATTCATCGCTCTATTACATTATGTTCTGCACATTTTTCCTGATAGCAACTAATAAATCAAATAGATTCACACTGGGTGAAAATCGGTATTACATTAAAATAATAGTTATGTGAATCATAATTCCAGGAGGGCCTGAGGTGAGAAAACGTGGCAGCGTGAATGTGAGTTAAATATGGATTTTCAACTCTGTGTGCAGTTCATTTACACAGAGAGGATGGAGTAGTACAAACAGAGTGTGTGTTGAGAGCACATACTGTACACAGTGGGGATCCCAGAGAACTCCTACACTGTCTCTGGGGCCGAGCAGCAACTCTCTCGTGAATATCATCATGGAACTAAACTGACCCCATCTGCAAAAAGCAACAGTTGGGGGGGGGGGGGTGGCATTGGACATACATACAATCCTGTTTCCAAAAAGTTGAGATGCTGTGTAAAACATAAATGTTAATGCAAAACATTGAAACTCCATACGTAATTGCAGATAGCACAAACATATCAAATGTAGAGATTTCACAGTTTTTTGAAAATGATATCCTCATATAGAATTTGATGCCGGCAACATGTTTCAAAAAAGATGGGGCAGTGCCAACAAAAGACTGGAAGAGTTGTGAAATGCTAAAAGAAACCAGCTGGTGGAACCTCTCACAGTTAATGAGGTTAACTGGCAACAGGTGAGTAACATGATTGGTTATAGAAAGAGCTTCCCAGAGAGGCTTTCTGAAGTAAAGATGGGGAGGGGTTCACCACTCTGTGATAGACTGTGCTGGCAAATAGTGCAACAAGTTAACAGTGATGTTAGTAAAATTGCAAAGAATTTGAGGATTTTGTGCTCTACAGTACATAATGTCATTAAAAGATTCAGATAATCTGAACAAATCTCTGTGTGCAAATATGCCAGCACATAGTAGCCTGCATATTTGTGAAGGCAACATTAATGCTGAATGATACCTACAGCTTTTGGAGCAACATTTGCTGCCAAGTAAATGGCGTCTTTTTCAGGGAAGGTCTCTCTTATTTCAGCAAGACAATGCAAAACCACATTCTGCACATATTCCAGCAGCATGGCTCTGGAGAAAAAGGCCATGTTTACACGTAGCAGGGTATTTTTGAAAACGGATATTTTGGCCCCTCCATTTTCAAAAATAACATTGTGCACACAACATTGTTTTCAAAAATGTTGTCATTTACATGAACCCGGATAAATACGCCATCGAGTGCATCATAACTATACCAAACCTATGTGTGCGAGTGTAAACTAAGGTCGCTCATATGACATTAAGTATTTTCAGTCGCATGTTGTGACGTTTCGGAACCTAAAACGCTGTTTAACCCTGTTTACACGCCAACACATTACCGACGTTTTCAGAAATCTTCACTTCTGTGTGTAAACAAGAGGCCAAACTGCATAACATATGCTTTTTCCCTAAGAGTAAACGTAGCCAAAGAATCTAAACTGGCCTGCCTGCAGTCCCGACTTGAAACCCACTGAAATTGTTTGGTTCATTATGAAACATAAAATACGACAAAGGAGACCCCAAACTGATGAGCAGCAGAAATCACACATCAAGCATGAATGGGGAAGCATTTCACTTCAAAATTACAGCACGTTCACAATATGTGTCTCAGTTGGGGTTTTTACTGCAGTTTGTGACACACGGCCTCTTGCCTGTGTATGGTTAGTCCTGTGTGCTGAGGAATAGTGTCATGTTTGAAATAAGGGCAAAAACAGAATATTTTGTGTATGTTAACAAAGACTTATCTTTACAGAGCGTACACTGCTGCCTGTTAGAAACTTGACACTGCTGTAGTGTTTTCATTATTTTCCAGCAACACGTCAGAATATCACTGTTAACTGTAATCGAACAAAGCTGCTTCTCTCCTGTGTTTTGCCTCCCAGGAGGAGAGCTGGTCCACTTGCCACCTTACCTCCGTATGGACTTCCTGTTGAATCGTGGCGTGCCACTGGCAGCCCGAGGTGGAGGAGTCAGCAGCAGCAGTGGCAGCAGCAGCAGTGGAGGGGGAGGTGGTGGTGGTGGTGGTGGTGGAGGAGGAGGAGGAGGAGCAGGAGCAAGTGGAGTTGGTGCTGGTGCTACAGGGGAAACAAGAGGAGGTGGAGGAGGAGCCATGGGCCAGACCTGCCTGGAACCCCAGAGGAACCGTACCCTGAAGAGGCCACCTCCCATGGAGCCCACCCCCATGGAAGTGCCCTCACCTAGGGAAGTGCAGCAGTGGCAGCCAGGAACTGCCTCCACCCTCCCCCACAGAGATGTCCGGGAGAGGGGAGAGGCCCGGGGTGAGGTCCGGGCGGAGGTCTCCTCCTCAGGAGACCTTGCCCAAGCACAGGCTGCCAAGCTCAGCACTTCCCAGGAATCACTGCTGGACTCCAGAGGACACCTGAAACAGAGCAACAACCCCTATGCCAAGTCTTACACTCTGGTATAACACTGGGACACAAACCGGACTGCTACAGACAACAGGACTACTGTAGACCACTGGAGGAGGAAGGACAAGAGACAGATGACAGGCACAGGATGGACAGTTTTCCACAACAGAAATTGTTGTATATAGAGCCGTTTCCGACATGCGTCTGAAGTGGATGCTTTTCTTTGAGTCTGTCTTTCTTTCTTTCACTCTTTTCTTTCTTTCCTCTCTCGCTCTTCTCTGTTGCTTTCACACTTTTCATTCTCTCACTCTTTGCTCCTCTTCTGACAAATTTTCTCTCACAGTTTTTATTTTCTACTTGAGTATTCTTTTATTCTAAAGTGACAACATATGAGGATTGCCAAAATGATTTATTTAAAATTTGAGAAAGAGAAAAAATACTATTGAATTTATATCAAGGACGATTATAGTCATTATTATTATTACTATTATTATTATATAAAAACAGAAAATATCTAAAAAAGAAAGGAAGGGAAGGAGGACTCTGGAGCGCTCTGCAGGAGAACATTGCTTTCTTAATTTATTTTTATTTTATTGTCGCAGTGTGATGAAATCTGTGATTGGGTAACTGACTGGGTTTTTAGCACTATGAAGAGCCAATAGAGGAGAAGAAGAGTGACGCTGGACACAACCGCCAATGCTGACCAATCGTAATGTTTTTCAACCTTTCTGATGACTGCATGGCGACTGATCAAATGACAATTAATAGGAATGGCTGGAAATCAAAAAAAAAAAAGAAAAAAAAGAGAATTTTTGTCACACTATGAAATTATACAATGTGAATATATATAAAGAGATCACTTTTATTTGTGGATATTATGGGGAAAATGATTTGGTTAATAAAGTCCTTAGTCATGTTTGCACACATCTGACTTTGATTCATATTGCTCAAGCCTTAACATCCTTCCCTGATCCTCTCCCTCTTCGTCCTCCTGTCCTTCTGCTCTCATTTTCAATGACCTACATTCTTCTTATACTGTACTTTCTACTGAGACCCGCAATATACAGAAAACCACAGTAGCTGTTGTTGATAAGACTTGAGATCCTCAAATCTAAGCCTGATAATTAACTGTTCAATTTGCCGCAAGGAATCATGCTGAAAATTGGCATGTAGTTAATATCAAATTAGCTTGGGTGAAATACCTGATTGATGTAATATATTTACATCATACATACATAATACAACATACTACACAAACTTAGCTCAAGCCCACAATATGATAATACGAAGAAGAAAATGTATCATATTTTTCACGTGTAGAAATGCATAAATGAATTGATGCAAGTGGAGGTTTAGTGAGAGCACATTTCTCCATCTCTGTTGGCTGCACCCACACGCCATCAGCAGAACTGAAGAATAACCTTGGCACAGCAAAAACATGAGCTATCTCCCTTACAAATTTAAAATTAATCAGATTTTGTATTTGTGAAGCTGTGTCGTGGTTTTGATCAACAGATGGCGCTGTGCCATCACTGAATCGAGTCCATTTGCCACTTACAAGTAGTAAGCTTGTGGAGTTTTGGGCAGGTGGAAATGGATGGTTCAGCACCCAAAACTATTTGTGACAACCTGGAGAGAGACATCAAGGGCAGCACAGTCTGTTCCAGTGTGTGTCTGCCATTTGCAGGAGCACACCACCCTGAACACAGTGAATTATTCATGCCAACGCTGACACTGGAACCTAGATCAGGTTTACACTGTCACGCTGATCCCCACGGCGCTCAACAATATGGATGAGACAGCAAAGGCAGGGAAAAGATTGCATGCACACAGTTACATATGCATAGAAATACAATTGCACTATAATAATCTTTAGGGAAATCAATGTCACTGATGTAGAATTAAGTATTTGTATAGCTTAGCAGAAGATGAAAAACATTATCTGCTCCCTTATCTTGTTCTCAGAGTGGTGTCTGTGTCAGACAGAGGAAACAAATACCATGCAACTCAAATCATGAGCTGCTGTTTGAATATTCAGCATGCTGATCCACCAGGAAAACTTCACACAGCTATTATAAATAATGCCAAGAAAAGAGGCACACTAGATATAAAATTTACTGTGGTTTAATGATAATAATTGTATTTTTCTTTTTTTATCTGTGCACTCCCCTCACTGGTGTGTGGTAGTATAATGAAGATGGATGGCACACCTGTGCACCGAGAAAGACTTTATGACTGTGCAGTTGCCCTCATACATTACGAAGAAGCAGGATTGAGTGTTGGTGAGTGACTCGCCTCCTGGCTGCAGGCCATTATTGCACCTCCCACCACACTCAGCAGCCAGAGAGGAAAACTGTGAGATTGAATAATGGGAAGAAGAGGTTTCAAATCCAATAAGACTGTGAAATGGTCTTCAAATTTTTTTTTCGGATGAAATTTGTTCATTTGATGTGATTTTAAGGTTGGTGTTAGAACACTTGATAATATAAAAGTGAATATGTTTAGGTTGATTTGGTCTAGTTTGGTCAAGTACGCATTTGTACTACTACCTCTTGGAGTTTTTTCAATAGTCTATTACTTACCTAACTATTCATTTTAGCTATTTCAACCATTTATGCATTACTTTTACTTTTTAAACAACAGTTATGAATGCAACTGAGGTTCCATGAATACTAGATAGCCACCAGAGACAGTCAAGTCCCACATGCGATGCAAGCCACCCTACAAAGGGGCCTGGCACCCAGTGGTCATCGCCCACATAAGATTCTTATCAAGATTCCCAGTGAGCAACCGTTACCTCTGGTGGTCATTCAGAATTCATAGAAGCTCGGTTACATTCATCTCTCCCTGACCACCAGAGATGGTATGTGATACCTGGATGACCCAAATCAAGAAGGTCACAAGGAACCTGTACCTCACTGTGCCTCAGTTGCTGATCAAAGGAGCAGACAGGACCACTGTTGTCACAGGGTGAGGGGTGGCCAAGTTATGTCTATAGAAGCATGCAACGATAAAGGAAGAAGCCCAAATAACTGCAGCACAGATGTCACTTAGTGGAACACCCATCAGGGCAGCTCCAGAAGTGGAAACAATCATGGTTGAATGGCTTTTCTAAGGGAGAAACTGAAGGCCCTGAACCTGCGTGTTTGCTGTAGACAAGACAGAACTCTTCTTCCTGTGCGCTCCATAACAAACATACAGTGCATCAGACTTATGGAACCCAGCAAGCACAGCTATGTACTGTCTCAGAGCACGAGCAGGACACAGTAGGATAGGTTGAGGATCAGGACTCAGTTCCTTCGCCCCTGGCTGCAGTGCGATAACTGGCAAAGTGTTAGGCTGACTGATGTTAAAAGCTGAATGCCTCTTGGGAATAAATGAGAGATTGGACCAAATGGTAACCCCAGAGCCACCAGAATTCCAAAGCAAACAGTTTCTGCAGATGGACAGGGCATGAAACTCACCAGCCTGCTTTGCAGATGCAACAGCTGGAAGACAGGCAATCTTTCCTGCTGTCTGAGGTCAGCTTGTTCTAGGGACTCAAATGATGAACACGGTGAACAGGGTAACATAATGATTCTGAGAAGACAAACAAATCCCATGAGAGCATCCATGCAACATCAGAGTGCACCTTTCAGAAAACAACTTTCCAGAGAATGTACTCCTACAGCTCAATTGTCCAACAAAACATGTCAAACATCAGTAGCAACATACATCTTACTGGTGGAGACCGATAGCCCCTTATCGAGCAACATCCGTAAAATTTGAGCAACATGGGCACAGAGCAATGCTCGGGGTCCACATGTTGATCCTTCCTTCCACTCAAGAGAGGGAGAACCATAGCCAACAGTGTGTTGATATTTACGAAGCAAACAGGCCGACTTCCGCTCTGCTGTCCCAGATCACCTGAACCACCACTGGGTTCAATATCCACTCACCCATAGGGGGCTTTCGGCAGGAAAGCATGCCGGCGGCCTTGTTATGCACGCCCGGCAAGTGCATTGCCCTGAGACTTGCAAAGCAAGGTGAAGCCCAGTGAAGGTACCTCAGAGCCTCCTGCAGGACTGACTGGATCTGGTGCCCCATAGTGCATCACATGATAAATTGTTAAAGTGTTGTCTGACCACACATATTTCCGTTCAAGAAAGGAAGAAAAAGCCTTAGGGCTAAGTGTGCTGCACACTGCCCTAGTGCATTTATATTCTGGAGCCCCTTCTGAGGACTCCACACAGTCCTCCAGCCCTCCACAGAGGGAGAAATCTGTTGTCACTATCTCCCAGTGGGAGGGGAGTGAGCCCAAGGGAACATCTCAGCATAGATAAGCCTTGTTTCTCCAGGGCTCCAGAGACTGAAGGCACTGGCTTGAGACCATCATCATCCTGCTTTGGTGGCTTTTGGGGCAAATACCCAAACCACTAACACCAAATCAAAGCCTAACAACACATGACTCACTGTGTGGGAACTTTTAACAAAATTCATAGTGGGCCCCAGCTGGGCCATAAGAGTCATTGTGTCACAGATTGCATTCTTATGGGTCAGAGTATGTAATCAACCAAAGATTGAAGGGGCAAGCAAGAACCCAAATGTATGTATGTATGTATGTATGTAATAACAATTAACCAGTGTTAAGTCACTGGTCAAGGAGCAAAAGAAGACACTCTCTGCTACTGTTCCCCAACTACCGACACAGTTGTCACAAGGAGGTGAAAAACCCCTAGTGAGACTCATGGTAACTATAACAAACACAAGCTAATAGAGCACACAACAGTAACTCACCGGCAATGAGCATAGGTGCTCAGCAGTTAGCAAGACCGGCCTGCTGGGAAAATTGAACACCGGCTATGCACCCTCTGGAGGACAGAACATCAATCCAACCTGTAGACTAGCACTAATGCTAGATAATGCTAAAAACATATGTGACCTGTGTGTTTTGGAGAGAAGAACAAAAGGAAACAACTGCTGGGTGCCAGGCCCCTTTATCAGGTTGCTTGCATCACCCAGGTCACATGAGTGACTTTGTTTGTGCTATGTTTCAATCTCCTGCACATGCACATCTGGCGGTCATGATGATTGAAATAGAATTGTGTATCCAATTACTTTTGCCTATCTGACATCCAGCTTATGAGTTACTTGTAGCTATTCCAACCATTTATCCATTCCCATAAGATGTTTCAGGTAATAATCTGCTACTCAGTTTTTGTCATTTGTTAAAAACATTTAAATAATTATTTCTTGTAATTACAAGTGGCTACTTAACCTTTTATCAAATACTTTTAGTTATCTATTTAATCTTTTGTCAAATTCTTTTAGCTGAGCTATCCAACTCTTTATTCATTGGGCCCACCTTTAGCTTAGCTATTTTAGGTTTCACCACTCTCAATTGCAACACTTTGGTTCTGGTGGTGGTAGCTACAGCCGATTTAGTTGACTTACAATCTTTCCCAGCACCCTGTCTACTGAACAGGAACCCCAGGGAATCACTGAGATAGTATGATTGCTAATTTTCAGAAGAACCGCTTGTCTGCTGTAATGTTAGTGCACATTTTTATCAGGATTTTTCTTTTAATTGTCCGCTGAGAATACCACAGCATGACGTGCAGTGTCAGTTAGCAGAAGCAGGTCAGGAATAGACCAGAGCCCTCCCAACTGAGTTTCATAATGAGGTGCCTGAAGAGTTGGCAGGAGACAGGGGGTTAATTTAGATAGCATGAAACGGAAGGACTGTTCACACAACACTCCTCACATCAGTCACACCCTCACTTCTCTCTGTGGCCTCACAAGAACGTTGCTGTGTTCATCTTTCTTCCATACCCATTATTTTCCCTCTCTACTCTGCTTTGACCTTCCTCTCTCTCCTCTCTGTCTCAAATTGCTCTATTGATCCAGCATCTTATCCATTCTTGTCCTCAATGAAGGACTTGAGGAGCACAGGATGTTTCAGACAAGAAAATTGTTTCCCATGAGTTTCTTTTTTTCAGATTGGACAAACTGAGGTGTTCACAGCAACTAACTGGTGTGGACACCAATTTTTTTTTTTTTTGACATGGATTAAGGTTGTGGACTTTTAGCTATTGATAGTCAAGGAAACCAGTTCATTGACAACGACATCTCTTTTGCACTTGGTATAATAGCTATGGCCCCTTTAAACATTAACATTAAACACAAGTTTTTATTAGCGCTTCCCTTCCAGGTCTCTTAAGATAAAGTAACCAGTTTATTTTTTATTTTACCTTCCTCTGAGCGCTCTGCTGTCTACTGCATACCTGACCATCGACTGGGTGATTTAAAAATCTGCAAACTGTTTTGAGTGAGAGTTGGGACAATTGTTTTTAACACATGATTTCATTATTTTAAGATTAAATTTGTCCACCCTGCCATTCAGATTACATTCTGTAGATTCAGATACAAGTAATCCAATGTAATTGAAATGTAAAACTTCACAGATTACTTGTTTGAACAATATTGATGTCTGAAAGATAGATGTGCATTGTCTGACAGGCACATCTTCTTCTTCTTGCATCTCATTGATGACCACAGTTAAATGATGGAGAGTCTTATTAAGAGAGGTCGATGTCTAAAGGGGCTGTTAATTATACTTGTGACTGGTCACGGATAATTGGGCACAAACCAGAAGTCTGTTGAATGCCTATTGTAGTGTGCTACATAATAAGGAGTTAGCTTTTGATCTTTTAGAAAGCTATGTGTGTAAACAGGGTTCTAATACAACCAGCGTCCAGGATTTAATACTCACCAAAGTCATATTGTGCTTTAGATAAGCGTCCACCAGCTTCCTCACTGTATGTTGTGCTCACATAGCAGATCTGATATGAGCTCAAGCTGTCAACAGACAGACTTAGAGAGGAACCTATGTAGCTGTATCTCAAAGCAAAAGTCCTACTTTCCAGTAGGACTGTTACTCTGGCAAACTAAATAGGATTAAATCTTTCAGAGCATTGCATCATATTGCATCATTCAACAATGATGGGATGCAAGAGAGGCGTGTTGTCTGCTCAGTGATCTGCTTGTGCACTCACTGTCTTACCACTTGTCGGGAGAGTTTCCTCATTTGCTAAAGTCAGTGTCTTGAGCATGATAATAAGACATCACTGCACTGTCGTGTCCCTTAAGGAACCTTTCTGTCAGTAGCCATTCAAATAGAACATAGATAGAAATAGAAGTCATGCATTAGATGATAACATAAAATATCTAAAAACAAGCACTATCCTCTCGGAAACTGCAAGCATCTAAAATAAACCAGAGGTCTAGAGGCAAAAAGTGTCAGGACATGGTTTGACTGATTGGAGATTGTCTTTTCCTGGACACAAGCAAGACACATGGCACATTTTCCATAAAAACAACAGAGAGGGGTGTGCCTTTACCTGATATTTATTTTGGGGGGTTTTAAAGCGGATTGTCTTGTCATTTCTAGCTATTGATGGAGACAAATGAAACTGCTGTGACCTTTTTAGTCCTTCTGTGACTGTGTATGTTATTGTCTGACCAATGTTGGAAGGAAAATGGGAAATTATTTGGAGATCATATTCTGAAACAGATCCTGACCTTCAGGTTAAAATCCACTGTGTTTGGCAAATGTTCACAAAGTCGAGTGCTCCTTCAACTATATGTTAATATATTCTATGATATTATCCCCATAAAAGAAAGAATTCAACTCCACAAAGATCTGCAAGAAGATATAGAATAGTAGTACTCTCTGTAGGACCCAGTTTTTCACAGACTGCATTTTTAGGCAATATCGTCAACAATGTGGAGGATGTGAGGGATGCACCTGCTCATCAATGATGCTGAGGCGGCATGTGAAATTCAAATGATTCTATGTTTGTATCAAGGAGCCAAATGTGTTACCAAATATTACTCCAAAACCACCAGCATTTACAGTGAGTTGAGCACAATGCAGACTGGATCCGTGGTGTCACTTCTGACCAACATCAACAACAGTCAAAAAAGAATCAGTCATGTGGTTTTGAGCTCACTGCATCTTTATTGTCTTTTTCCAGCTGGGTTGAAGCTAACCTGCTGCTATCTGCTTTGAGGTCTAAAAGGTTGTGCAGTCAGAAATGTCACACTGAGCTGTTATGAGTACTATTCTGCTGGCCTGAACAAATCTCCTCTGACCTTTGTCATGCAATTTTACAATATTCACTGACTGCATATTTTTTGCTTACTGCAAGATTCTCTGGAAAGATGACCAGGGTTATTACCACAGATTTTGGGTCTGTAGAAACCAAAATGTAAGTGGGCCTGAAAATAACCTGAAAATATTATTACAGTATATGGCTTTGATACAAGCACTCTAGGAGAACCTCAGATTTGAGCCCATCAGAACCACAACACACAAACAAAATTTTGATCTCTTTAAAGCAGGTGTGGTTGCCTCTCCCAGCTGCCTGCCAGCTTACATCCCTGGTTTGAATCTAGCCTGCAGACCTTTGTTGAATGTTGCTTCCCTTCTTTATCTCAAGTTTCTCCATGCAATGAAGGGAAAATACCAAATGATAAATTATTGGATGGATCCTTTTCAGGTCAGGTACACGTTTCTGGACCTTTGAGGACTCTCATCTGGACCAATCATGTTGTCGGTTGTACTACATTCAAAGTTGCGTAGACCACCGCTCATTAAAATACATGTTTTGCAGTGGCAGACTTGGATTGTTTGAGTGGCAGCAGAGGAGAAAAAGATACTAAGGGCACTGGCTGCATTCACTCTGGGCTCTTTAGCATGTTTTCTCTACTGGAAGGACACCCTAAAGGGCCCTGCATCACTTATTCCCAACTGGGAGCGCACCATTGAGGGCACTTTATCACGTTTTTTCCAATGGGAAGGCACCCTTGAGGGCACTTCATAACCCAGATCACCACTGATGCTTTGTAGAGTGAATTTCTTGGAAGAACCAGATGTTTCCATTAATCAGCATATATCTCTACATACATGATACATGGCAGCTGATTTTCTCATTATCATACACAATGCAGTAAAGACAAAAGAGAGACAATAATCTTTGGTGAAAGAATTGTATACAGTCTCATGAAAATATACCATTAACCAAGTAGTTTTTCAAAGAGGAATTTGCAGCTGTCAAGGTGAGGTCTCATTAGTGAGGGAGAAAACCAGGTATAAATAGCACCTGGTTTCTGGGGTCGATTCACAATCACAAGGTCAGTGGAGCAGCATTACTGCCGGGGGGTAAGGTATCTAGGACACTGTTCAAATATGAAGATAGAATGGGAAAATATACCCCATCACACATTAGAGAGAGTGATATGGAGAGACAGAAAGAGGGATCATTCTGGCCAATGACGATCTTTCACTTGTTCAGAGACTGATTCACAACAGCAGCTTTGTTTTTCAAAGGTGATTGATTTACTAAACGCGAAAGATCCTTTGGCCAATCATCTGATCATCCTGCAGCAGTTCACACTATTTCAACATTTTCCCAAAGCACCCAGAACCTGAAAAGAAGTGATAAGTTCTTCTTATCACTAATTGTTATCTGAAATCGCTTCTTTGTGCCCGCCTGAGCCACAGCGGAGGAGAAATCAGTGACTTGACCTTTGCTTCCTCCCCCTCTGTGTCATCTGCCAGTCCTGCAGGCTTGGAGACTTTACACTGCTCACTCATTACGTACTGGAGCAGCTACAGCAACTGTCACTCCTGTAGCTACGCTAAAGCCACGGGTCATTGGTCATCCACTGATTGTGAACGTTATCTTCGCCCTAAAGCTCAAGATATCCTTATTGATGAAAACGCCATGAGCCATTTGCAAGATTTTTTTTGCTCAGTAGCTTGCTAAGACAATATATAAAAGTATCAGTAACGGCTACTGTGCTCAGATTTCACTTAGATTATTCTAGACTAGTAATTCTTCTATATACGGTAACTCATTTTTAATCATTTAAACTGTATATCACAATAATGCCACTTGATACTTATTGTAGCACATTATAGAACAAGATTAACATATTTATATCTTATACATACTGAATCATGCCCCTGTAGACTCACTCTTGACAGGATCAGCCGATAACTGTGCTCTGTTGTACTGTACCTCACTATCTCTACAGAGCAGCAAAGTTTGAGGGCATATTTGGGAAATGAGCTTTGTTATCTTGAGATAACAAAATAATTAACGCATGATCTCGAAATAATGGCATTCAAAAAAATAATTGCAAGCATGGCCTATCTAGACTTTGGTAAAACGTAACGTAACAACCAAAGATCACTAAGAGTGGCATTTGAAGGTCAGTGGGATCAGTGCTGTAGGGTGTGCATACAGGGTGAGAAGAGTATGTGAATGCTGTAGAATGCATAAAACAAGGATTTATAGTCTGGTTTATAGTCTGGGAACACCAGGCCTAAGTGTCACCTGGAGGCACTGACTACCAGTCCATCCCACAATTAACTGCCAGTTCATACATAGACACTGCTGCTGACAGCAGGGGTCCTCACATGACTCAAGACCTTTTTTTACTTAAATCAGTTCCGACATTGGTTGCTGAGTCCAACTGAGAGTTAACATATGGATTAGCTGTGGTTGCTAACTGCATGGGGGTCTACTAGCCAGCTAATTAATCTGACCGAAGCCAGAATGGTGACAATCATGAAAACTGGATCCAGACTGAAAACGACCAGAATTTTCCTTCAGTTGTCACCATGGGACGGTTCAGATTGAGTGTGTATGCAGCACCTGAGACTGAGGAGAAACTGAGAGGAACTTCATGTCTACTTTTTAAAATACATTTAAATTAGAATGATTGCACTGTTGTGCAATATGTAAAAACATCATTAAAGCTGATGGATGTTACATAGAGCTTCAGTTGCTTTGAGCAACTTTAGATCTGTAAACTTAATAGTTATTATTAGAGACTGATGTGAAGACAAGAAGAACAGCTCTCCAGATGTTTTTCTTGTGAAGACATTAAAACCAACTCCCCAGTCACCCATCTGTGTTTCTGACAACAAGGATCCAAAACTGAAGTTTTAATCAGCTTTTGGAGTGACGGCAGGATTTTTGCTTTGTTCTGCACTGTGAGAAGAAAGCTTTGTTTTCACCTGTCAGCGCTGATAAACTCAAACAGTTTTTGAAAGCTTTTACATTTAGAGTATGATGGAGTGAAAGCCTTTAGTCTATTTTCCAGAGCAGGCTTTAGTCATTGGTACACACGGTAGTCTGTTATTTTTGACAGTTAAATTCCTCACACCGGGCTCGCAGGCACACTCACTCGTTGATTAGATAAAATTCATGTTACGGTTAGTGTGACAGCAACTAATGACTAATGTAAATTTAATGAATCAAACCTGGTGGAATCATCCATCTCACTATCCACAGGGACTATGAGACTGTTGCAGCACATACACTCAGCTTAGCAAACAAATTAAATAACATAAGGAGAATGCATGAGATGGTAAGTTTCTATAGTACTGTAAAACATGTCTACACACTTACATGCATGAAAAGAAACATTATGAGCAGATTTGTTTTTTTATTTCAACGAAATGTGTTCAAATGCATGCACTGGTGGGTGTGGGCAGCAGTGTGTAAACCAATCACAAATATGTCACTTTTCATCAGAACACGGATGATTAATTATCATCAATAACTGCACAGTGTGAAATGGATTTTTGTAAGGCAAAGAAAAGGAAATGGTAATGTGCCATTAATGCTGAATTCATCTCTGCCTTCAAAACAGCAGTGCAATAGATCATTTGATGGACTGCAGAATGTTGCTTTAACTGACTATAGGGGGTAAAGAAAATGTCCCACCCATCATTTATCATTCAGAGCAGAGGACACACAATACATTTTACAGTCTTTACATGCATTTATCACCATGTCATTATCCCCAGAATAGTTGACGTCTGTCCCAAATACTGTCTACAGTACGTCTGTGCTGTATTTACTCTGTTCTGTAATGTCTAAAGTACAAAGTAAGGTGCCTCTGTTGACTTTAAAACCCCACTCTCCAAACATTCACTTAAAAATAGCACAAGTCTGCCTGGAGACCGGTGTGCTGTAATCTATCTCCAATTTCGAGGTGAGAGAAATACACCTGTCAGCCAAACTCCAGGGATAAAGTGAGCGCCCACAGGTGATGACACAGTTCACTGTCAACCTTCCAATATGCTTGTCTCCATCAGCTTGGAGCAGCAGAGGAGAGGAGAGAGGACAAAAGGAAAGGAGAGAGGATTGTCATCATGTAAGATCAGAGGAAAAATCTCCATATGTTAATATTACGATTTCAGTTTTAGTACCGTACACTCACACAAACACAGCAGAGACGAGCAGAGTCTTTGGAGGCCTGTTATTCTCTGTGGGCCTTTGGATGACTTGGCAGCATCCTTTTTAGCAGTCATCTGGGTGGAAAATAAAACAAGCAAGCAAACAAACAAGGAACTGCAGTGAGACTTTTGTTTCCACAAGGCACTGACCTTCACTGGAAATCACTGCACAGCCGCCTTTTAGGGAGGAAGACTATGGCACCAAGCCTGCTTTGTATTTATTTGTCTGCTGGAAAATCAAACATAAGGATTGTACAGTAACATCTCTGAGACTTTTAACAGTTTTTTAGGGAAATTTAGCCCACATAAAAAAGGAACTGATGCACTTTCTTTGACTGTTTTGCACTGTAAACCCTCTGGCTGTGTATATCAAGGAATCGGGTGCACTTGTCATGACAGTTTAATCCTCTCAGGCTTACAAAGCTGATCTGCTGTGAGGATCAATGCCCCGGGGTGCAAAGGTCGTCACTGACCTTGATATAATACAGCTCAGTGACCCACCCTTGTGCACTTGTTCTTCTTTTAACGGCTGACAGTTTAAATTACTGGTGTATTTGACACCCTTAAGTGTAAAGTGTAAAAGGACTTTTTCAAGATTAGGCACTAGTCACGTATGTGTTGTTTATCTGCTGGTTCAAAGTTTTCATTGGAGCAGAATTTACATTAAGAATGATGCTGTATGCAAACTCAAAACACTTATTTGAAAGGTCCCACAGACAACACAGAAATCAGAGGGATTCATCATCTAGGAGTCACAAATGTCTGCAGTATGTTGAGTCACTCCAGGCCATCTGGTATTGATATTTCCTCTGGATAAAAGAAATGAAGCTGCAACCAAAGTTCAGTCAGGAAGACTATTCTTCTGCATGTTTAGGCCTGTTGCTTATTTCTCATACACATCCTGCATTCACTCCTCTAACACATGCTCTCTCATAATTGCTTTGCTGTCATTGTCTGTGGCTGTCAATTGAGATATCAGCTGTTCTCATCAGCTGGTCACACCTGTCCAATAGCACCACCATGTACCTTCACTGTTATCTCGCTGCTGTCTTTTTAGACATGATTCTGTGTCTGCCTTAGTTCTTTCATGCTGCTGCTTTGCACCCCTCCACCACCCCATCACCACCCAGTTTTTGCAGATTCTTCCGCTTCATCATCCTCATCAGCCTATCAATCTCTGCAGAGTCATCAGCCGCCACCACCATCAGTGTCTGGATCCATGGGGGGATTTTAATCTTGCTGCTGCTCAGGGCAATGCCCCTCGATTATCTAATCTCTCTGTAGAGTCTGATTGAAATATTCAGTAAGATTCATCATCCGGGGACCATGATTGTCTGAACAAAACAATCCATCCAATAGTTGTTGAGGCAAGGCTACAAATTAACTCTACTGTCCAAGATGCTACATAAAATCTAGCCAGCTTTCTGACCTGGAAACTAGCAAATGATGTGTTTTTATGTGACATAAGATATATTGTGCTATGCTTTGAAATATCTGATGACTTGTGGGCTGAAGCACAGAGTGTTTTGCCAGTGTTTGTGAAATGTTTCCTCGTGCAGACTAATGAGGGAGACCACATTATGTGCCAGAGCAGTATGCTGTTTAATGATGGACGCTTTATGCTGTTCTGTGGTCCACATTAAAAGGAGCAAGGTTTCTTTGTGACAGCTGCCACACAGCCAAAATGTTGGCTGCCCTGTCATTTACACAGAACAGAAGGAAAGTCAAACGAAGTATGGAGCAGCAGCTGGGCATCTATGAATCAGACGCCAGTGTTCCCTTAAATTCATTTTTTACTCAAACTTCTATCAGCAGCTCAAGAGAGGCAGAAATAACCTTTTCAAATCCTTTTGTACTCCACGCTGAAATATCAAGCTATAATCCTGAACTAAAATATACAGTGTTTGTGCAGGTGCATGTTGTTGGGTTTGTGTTTTAAAGTGCCCAAAGCTGAGAACAGCTCAGTGGGAATCATTCAGTCAGTTAGCCTGGCTCTACATGGAGAAGGTCATCAAGCCGAGAAGGGAATAGATTCAGCTCAGCTCATTCTGAAGAGGTTTCTATTTATAGTTTGTCATCAGAATATAAGTCCCTCTGCTATCCCTGCAGAGTGTATATTAATGCAATATATTAGACATACTGCAGCAATTCAACAGCCACTTCTGATATGAAGCTCGAGGTGTTTGTCAGTCTATTTACATGCACTGTACACAAGTTCCACACGGAGTCTTTATTTATTCAATGTACATTGATACACAGCTTGACAGTACCATGCAGGTAAGAAAAATGCCTCTGGGTGAATGTTTCTGCTCAGGATGGAAAGCTAGAGGCTAAAGTTTCCTAAAAACAACCCTCACTGTAACATCCGCTTTTGCTCCATCTACTCAAACATATACAGGTGTTTTTTGGGAAACGTAGTCCTCAGCAGTACAGAGAGGGATGGTGTAGGTATAACTATGAGGCTAGGATAAGTACAAAAACATATTCTAACACAAACACCAGCTAGACTTGATATATGGAAGTGGACAGAAACCAGATCTTTATGTCTTTCTGTTACTTATGATACAGCAGTCAAATAATAAATAATAGTAATTATAATAATAGGATAATGAAAATTCACAGACATGTCATATGATAAACAGGCTATTGCATTCTCTCCCCCCAACCCCATCAAAACCCCTGGAGTTCCAACGGGTATGAATTTGTTTACATGCAAATGTCACACCATCGTCACTGTGCTGTCGCCTCCACCCGCCGTCTCTACACACAGTGGCAGAGCAGCGTGGCGCTCACTAGGACTTCTCATCACGCTTCTTCTTCTGGAACTTCCTGAACTGGGACTGGATGGCGACGGCCGCCTTCTCGGTCTCAGGGTCTTCCATGTCAATGTCAAAGTCCTCAGGGACGTCCGTCTTGGATGCATCTGGAAGGAAAAGGAAATGATAGGTGTGACTCACAGCTGTGAAAAAGACTGGTCTCAGTCATGTGGCCAAGTTCTTAGGCAGCAGTAGCAGGACTTTGTAGACTTAAATCTGAATTGAATTGCACTTGCTGGAGGAAAACACACCTCCAATTTACAGTACAAGACACTGTAACTACATCATTACTGTCACAATAAACTACCAGCTCTTCATTTGTGACTTTAATATATTGTAATAAAATGTCCACTCTCGTTCCTCATGAACTCCATCCCTCATTATGATAGAGGGGCAGAGTTCCAGTGGGGGAGCCTGAGCAGTTGTTTTCCAGGTCAAATGCCAAAGCATGAATTGATCTCCAGTTCTTAATCCTCTCTGGAGCTCAACCAACACGGACATAACTGTAATCCCGGAGAAAACAAGCAGGTTTCGGCAAGCATTGGGTAGAATTAATGTTTTTATCCCCTGGTCAATGGAATCTTAAAAAACATAGAAAAAGAAGAATGAATCTAATAGATCAGAGCATTTAAATATGAACTGGCCAAAGGAAAGTTCAGTTTTATCTCTCTACATGGACATAATGTGATTATACTGTGACTTGACCTGGTTTTAAACAGGAAAGACATAATATACAGTATATAACTACTGGTATTTTAAATATGTATAACATGTACGTCAACATGTATACATGCATGAAACAGGTCTTTTATTGATTTAAAATGTGCCATTAATTCTTCACAGTAGCACAGGAACATGCTGCTAAAAGGAGAGCAACAGAGCCTGAATTGGTTGTTTACATACTGTCCTTTCATTATCAGTGTTTAGCCATTTATCAGTCTACAGTGACTAAAATAAAACCTCATCATCATTAGCTGTTTTAACCTTTTTATTGTTCAGGGTAACTGATTGTTTCTCTGCAAGGCTCAGCATGGGGGTTATTCCATTTCTCTGTCTTGCAACACTCCTGCAAAGGATTGATCTGTTTGAGTTTAATCAGCAGAGGTAACAACAGAGAAACATGGATGACAGACAGCGGGGGGGGGGGATGGGGGAGAGAGGCGTACTGAAGGCAGAAAAGCAGAGAGGCGACTCATGTATTGACTGTGCAGCTAATCCTCAGGTTCCCCTGAGGCTGAGCTTGAGTACCTCTGTCTTGCCGTTCAAGGAGGAAACACTAACTGTTGTGTCTAGCTGAGCTTTGAATCCTGCATTAATTGATATTGAATTTTCCAGCACTGTAATGCCTGCTATTGTCTTCCCAGCAGCATATAGTTACTGAGCTGTGCCCTCCACCGTGTCAACGTCAGACATGCTCATAATCTTTGTACTCCAAGCTGGTGACATTTCTTTCAAAAAAAAGATGCCTAAGTTGTCAGCGTGGAGGGCGGAGGCACAGGCAGGATGTGATCTGGTGCTGCCAATAAGCGCTGGAAGGTATACAATGATTTTAAAGGCAGAACATTGTTTTAGTTGGACATTTAAGGCGAGGAATTGACCATTTAAAGCAAATGGTGATACAGTTGAAGAGTCAGCATGCTTCAACCAAACACCTTGTCAGATTATCCAAGCAGAGTCTGAAACCTTTGTACAACCTTTCTTCTAAGGCAGCCTGATCAAACTTATGCTTCATGCATGTGTCTGGAGGGAAATACGAGGTTTCATCAGAAAAAAGAAAACATGTTTCTTCTCACAATTTTACACCTCTTATTTTCAAAATATTCTTTCTTCTTTCAATCTGCAAAATGCAGCAGTCAGTGAAAATATGTATTACTTTGGCATCCATTCATTCATTTAAGTGATCACATTAAAGCAGCATTTACTCTATGTTGCGTATGAGTGCAATGTCAGCAATATCACTTCTCAATTATGGATGTGCTGAACCTGTTTTTGTAACCAGTTCTGTTTAATATTTCTGACAAATCAGATGCGTTCATCCAAAAGAACCACATCATCATCTTGATGAAGGCTGTGAGTCCTGAGGGCAGACTTTCATCAGTTTTTATAAGGCAAGAGTCAACGGCTGAATGTGACAATGACGGATCATTCTCCTCAGTTTCAGGATTCATCTCCTCCTCGACACACAATGGATTATCAAAACTATTACCTCTGGCAGCACTTTCAGTGTCCCTGTCCGCACCTAATGGAAATGTAATATCTGCTGTCAGAGGGGCATTCTGGATCACTTTGACTGTGCTTTCAGAGAGCTGGACTCGACGCCTACATGCTACTCGGTCTGAGACTCAACAGATTTACCTCCTCCTGTATGTTGCCAACTTTATGTTTGCAGTAGTTTAGATGGAATGGGCTCATAAGTGGTGACATGATAAGACCACCGCTGCTGGCTGTTTTACAAGTTGCTGTGAAGCCCAGTGAAAGCTGGGACGTCTTATTGATTTCACTGCTTAAAACCAGTTGAGCCATGAGAGGGATTTGTAGAAGTGGAGGACGAGACGCATTAAAGAAGGACTTTTAGACCTTCAGACAAGAGAGACACATCGTGGGAAATAAAGTGAAACTGAGGATTAAAGTGTTTTTCACAGTATGTGGACCTCTGTGTGAGCTTAATGTGGAGCAGTGTGTGCTTTACATTTGCATTTTAAGGGGCAACTTCACAGACACATCTACAGGATGTTCCTCTTAGAGACTCAGAGTCAGCGCCATGTCTTTTTTTTGCAAGTAAGAAAAAAGTAAATCAAGGTAATATTTTTTTATTCCATCCTCTGGGTCCTTTTTTTCCCCAGAAAGTGATTATTTAGCATTTTGCAGAGTAATTACAGCTGGCAGAAATAAGGTCTGAATGTGTGGATGACAATGAAACACCTGACAGCTCCCTGACAGTTACTGTATTCCTGCAAAAAAGGAATTGCTCTAAAACACTGAAATACTGTCTGGAGTGCTGGAAGAACCAGATGATTTATCAGGTAGACAATTAATATAAACTTTGAACATGACTACACAAAGAGCAAAAAGTTTGGTCAAAGCTACTCAAACTTGATGATTTGTTGCTCGTCTAATTCTAATATAATCATAAATTCAGAACGTGTGTGTTTTGCACCATTTATCCTACAAAGATAATTCTAAATCATCAGTTTGGACCCCAGTGATGGGTCTTTGTTATGTTCAATGTTAATTTACAAAACATTTACCACTTAAACTGAAAAAAATGCTTTGATTATTACAGAAAAGTGTTTTACTTATATGATTATGATAATGAAATTAGTTCTAATTGTTTTTTATACTAAAACCCTGATTCTAAAAAAGTTGGGATGCTGTGAAAAACAGAAATAAAAACGGAGTGCAGTCATTGTCGTGTGCCTCGAGCAGTTTACCCTGATCTTTTTTTCTTCACACTCCAGCACTGCAAATGAAACTGCAGTCTGTTGTTTGGACTCACAGGTCACCAAACAGTTTGTTTCTCATCTGTCTTAAGAAGTTTGCAGTTGACCTATGATGAATGTTCCCACTTTAACCATAAGAAAATAGAAGCACTTCAGAAATAATTCATAACCATCAGTGCAAGTGAATGTGACTGAAAATTAAAGTAAACAATTCAGTAAGTGGATCCCAGCTGGAAAGACATGACCTGTGTTACACAGGAGGAGGAGCCCTCTACTCTCAAATCAATCTTCACGTGAAAACTGACAAACCATTGATCTGATAGATCATGGACTGGCCTCTGAGTGTAATACCTTAGATGTGCACATGGAAAAGGGCCATTTCATCTTTTCTGAGATAAATACAAAGAAAGAGGGAGCATTCAATTTCACAAAATTAAACAAAAGAATAAACTAGAGTCTTTGTTCTGGAGCTATTATATTCGTATATACTTGAGCTATATTACAGACACAATTTGTCAGTGGTGAAGCAGCACCGCTACTCCACTGGCCAAAACATCTAAGAACAAGACATCCACCAGTCCAAAGCTGAAGGATCTGGACTCAGAGGCATCTTTGCATGTTTTCAAAAGATATGAGCGTTTGCGTGTGTGTAAAAGTGTGCATATTTATGGCATAGGAATGTGTGTATGTTCATATTGTGCCTGCCAGAGCTTGTGTATCCATGGTTGAGAGTCAGTGTGTAAGAGTCAAGAAAATAGCAGCTACCATTAAGGGCTCAAAACACCAGAGGGGCAGCAAAGCGTGAGAGAGACCATCATGATCAATACACAAATACACATGAAGGACTGGGTCTGTATTGATTGCTACTGTGCGCTTGGTTTTTCAGTGTGTGTTAACTTTTATTTTGCTTTGGGGAGGAGGCATCTGTGTAAGCTACTTGGACATGGTTGCACATTTCAGAATAAACAGAAAACATGGGATGTTCAAAGACCTGCAGAGGAAATGTGCGGTTTGAGCAGCTCTTTCTAGCACTGAATGCTTCTGAAACAGTGATAACGTGTGAATTTACTAACAATACCTGACAGAGTAAGACAAATTCATTATGGCTATAATTGAGTACAGTAAAGCTAATTAAAAAGTGTAAAGAAAATGGGTCGTCTTCGCTTTGAGAGCTTGTCGCAAGCTAATTATAAAAGGATGACTTTGATCTCTAAGGTGAGCCAATTTGAAATCATGCCTGTGCCTCTTTGAAATGAGGGGGGAGGTGCTGTTGGTGTAGCAGTTTCCAGCAGTTTTGTTCTTTAACAATACTTCATGAGAGCAACACTTACATAAAGAAGTGGAACAGTTTTACCCTTGAATGTTTCTGTCAGTGTGGTCTGCTTGTTCTGTATGATGTAAAGCTGTAGTAAGGCCATACTGTTGCAGTGACAGAGACCGTCTGTGTTGTGCTTGGACTCATAAGGTCAGTGAACATATGGAGCATATGGCCCAAATACACGACATCTGGACTCCAACCATGTCAACCAATGTCACAGATGACGACTAAGAGGCTTTTTTAGAGGCAGAAGCCTGTGAGGGTGTTTGAAAGTACATGAACTCGAGTACAGCAAGTACAGTGTCGATGTTTCTTTAGTATTTTCTTTTTCGGCTAATTTCATTTGGTAGCTATCGTTACTAGTTAGTCTGCAGACTGTGATCACAGACTGCATTGTTGTACGAAGCATTGTTAAAACTACTCAAAATCAGTACTTGGCTCAAGCACAAATAAAGGCCAGTTACTAATAAAGGGCAGGTAAAAACCAATGAGGAGGTGTTCTGATAGCTCACATGCTAGATTCAGCAAAATGTACATTTTTCACATTTCTACATTTCCAACTCCAACAAATCAAGTCTTTTTCCACAAGACAGTCCATACTCACCAATCTGCTGCTATGAGTGTCTATTTTTAACACAAATGCTGTTTTCACCCACTTATTTATTCAAAACGCAACCCTTCCTGCAGATTTGTCAAATCTAAAGCCTCCACATAATGGGAGGGATTATACTCTTTGAAAACTTTTAATGTGAAACATTATATTCCTTCCTGTGCGGGACGTGTTGAGTTTCTCTGATGGCAGCTTAACTGAAATAAATAAACTCCAAAATAAATGCTACAGGAAACAACTGGTGATTGAAAACAGTACTGCTGTTAGAAATGAGAAACTCATAGCAGCGTAGTGAGTATGACAGGACTTTTCTGCAGCAGAATGGAATCAATGTTTTGGAAATGTACATTAAATTGAATTTATCAAGGCAGCAGGTTCACACAGAAAATGTTTTGAGGTGACATTAACAGCAAATTAAAACAAGAGCAGATCATGAAACAGGGAGGCTTTTAATTAAAATATGAAATCAGGCAATCAGAAATAAAGACCTGTCTTTCAAAGGCAGTGTTGTTTCTGCATTAGATAGCTGAGGATAAACACTAAAGTAATAAAATTAAAGTCTAACTAAATTAAAAATAAAGTCCACCTCAACCAGCTGCAACATGGAAGTGCTTCTTGAATGCATCAGTAATAATAAACCCATGACTTAATACCAGGCAGCTGTGGCTCAGGAGGTCGAGGGGGTCGTCCACCCAGCTCCTCAAGTCTGCATGTCGAAGTGTCCTTGGGCAAGATGCTGAATCCCAAATTGCTCCCAATGCCGTGTCATTGGTGTGTGACTGTGTGTATGAATGCTGAATGTGAAATGTGTTGTAAAGTGCTTTGAGTGGCCAAAGTAGACTAAAAAAGCAACCATATAAATGCAGTCCATTTACCAGTCCATTCCATGAACAATTTAGCTATATTTTAGTATTAATTCTTACGGACCTTTCATTATGTAACCTTTTGAATGAACCTTTACTTGTGTATTTGTACACTGTGGTATAGCTACTCTAACACACTTTATTTTTTTTTCATAAAGAAAAAAACATAAACAACAACAACAACAACAACAACAACAACAACAACAGTGAAAGTCCCCTGACTCCAGTCTCCATGTGTCCAGTATCTCCAGTGTCTCCTTGTATTTTGTGTAGACAGCATGACAGTGAAGCAATTCAAATGTGTCCACGTGATAAACATTCAGTCTTGTGCGGTTATCGTTACAATAAACACTTCCATCCTCCAGCTTCACTGTTGCTGCTGTTATCAGGTAAAACAGCCTTTGCTGCATCACTGAGGTGCGTCACAGTTGCATGTACTCGTACCCAGTCCAAAACGAGTTCCAGTGAATACGAATGCATCTCTCTGTGGCTGTCCTTGAGCCTGTGAGAGGTTGTCTCTAAAGACTACTGTGTGCTGGGGGTATGCAGAGTGGGCGAGAGTCAATAGCAGCGTTACTCCCTCCTCACCCGCTCTAAGAGCTCTCTCTCTACATTGAGAGGCACGCTTCAGACACGCTGGGAAAGCAGTTTTTTCAGGCATCAAATTAATTGTCAAGGTCAGACAACAAAAGAGCGCTTTGTGTGTGTGTGTGTGTGTGTGTGTGTGTGTGTGTGTGTGTGTGTGTGTGTGTACTGCAGGCTGAGTACTTTCCTTCACTTTCTCTTCTTATTAAGTGAATAAAAAGGTGGACTTGAATCCTACAGGCAGTGAAAAATTAGCCTCCTGCATCATGGCGTTTCAACTCAGCCAACTGCTCGAGGTAATCTGGATCCCATTAATTGCTGCTGGTGAATAATGTTGCTGAACGGTGACTCTGTTTAATGGGGCAATTTATTTTTTTTTCAAATAGGGTCAGTGACTGCATGCGCTGCTTTAAAGCTTCCTTCAATCACAAATAATGTGGCATTTTACTGGCTGTGGCTGCATGAACATAGAGGATTGTTTGTTCCTCTTTGAGATGGACTGTTTGAGGAGTAAAATCATCAAACAAGATCATTTGAGACTGTTTTTCCCTTCTGTGCTACATTCATCACTTGCACACAGCAGTGACATGCTACAGTGGGTGGAAAATGGAATGGAATGGCTGAAAGTTGTAATTACAAACACAGAAAGCAACCAGGCCGAGACGCTGAACTAAGCAATGTGCTCTGTCTGTCAGTCTATTGATTTCCGCTGCTGCATTTCAGGACTATGGACAGTGCTGCACCTGCACACGCACCCCCAAATCGAGGATACTCATTTCACCATTTCACAGGACAAACACCTACTTTTTTAGCTGTGGGGCTATAACATTAAACATTTTTCAACAATAACATTTATCCGCAGTTTTGATAGAGACAAAAGAGGTATCAGATCCAGTTAAATAGGTACTACTCTGAACCTGAGAGGTCCCAGATTAAGCCCTTTGAATCTGAGCCTTACTTGAACACAACACTGCTAAACTGGCTGTCCTTACACTGATAACAAAATCTAAGCTTAAAAAAACAGAAAGTTGGCCCAATAATGTCCCAGCACCTGATGGCCGAGCAAGTTTCAAGTTTAAAAAATACAAAATCAAGCAGGTCTAGACCATGAATGCTTTCAATCGCTTCAAAATGAGATCTTTTTACATGTATGTAAGATAATACATTTGATTTACATTTACTGTGCTGAAACCTGTACATTTGTAGAATTTACTCTACTGACTGGTTCCTCTTTCTCCGAAGCCATTGTATGTACATTTACTGAATAAATTAAAGAGCTCACCATTTCATCAAGTCAGAACAGCCCATTCTTCCTGCTTCCATCTCAAACTGTGATCTGGTGCTGAGTCAGGGCGACACACCAAATCACTGTCATGATTTAGAGGAGGTGAAAGCTGGGAAGATATTAGTTTTCTCGTTGAAGCCTTTATTTGCTTTGCTGTGATAGGTTTAATGACGAAAGGCTCAACAATAAACATGATTTGCAATGCCCTTGGTGCATGGAGCTGAACTATATTTCCCCCAGGACAGACCTGATACAGGCAGTCTATCTCTGTTCAAGGAGGCAATCATCAGGGAACTGGAGGTTCAGAAGTTGATGGTCATCTCAGTTTTGTGTCTTGGGGTCTGTATTATTTCACCCAGCTGAGTCAGGACATTTATGCTGAGAGCAATTGTCGGCTTTGTCAAGAGGTTTATAAGAAAAGTGGAACAGTACATAATCTCTGTGACACCAAACTATTAGCAGTGTGAGTGGATTTGCTATCAGGCAGGACGCATGCAAAAATTTCTACTTTGCATTATGCAGTACTGAGTGATTACTCATGTCCAATAATGTACAAGCTCAGAATAAATGGCACATTTCTAGACCTCGCACAGCCTTGACTCGAGGCTATCACACATGACAGTGGAAGATGAAACTGAGAAAAAAGGGCAAATGAACTAATTCAAATGTTTGTGAAAAGTAAACGATGACATGACACCTTGAATTCTTGCTGGATCATGATGAGACATGATGGACGGAAAGCCCAGAGGCCAGGTTGTGTGTGTGTGTGTGTGTGTGTGTGTGTGTGTGTGTGTGTGTGTGTGTGGACTCTGATGGCAGCCGTCCTTCAGACACTGTTACTGTCAATCATGTGAGATGCTCCTTTTAAAGGCATCTCAGGTACATGGGACCACATGTCCTCTAAACTGTGGTCCACTTACCCTCCCTCCCTCCCTCCCTCCCCTCATCCTTTCTTCACTTCAATCATTGTCCGTCCCTCTTTCTGTGTCCTGCTGGTTTTCTCTTGAAAACTGGTGCCAAAATTTTAAAGGCTCCATTTAAGGGCTGTTCAAACTAGTCTTGAACATGAAACTGCTGAAGCAAATAAATGTCATAACGTACAAAGTTAAGACATTTCTTCTTCTTCCTGTACCACATATTTTTGTTTACCTTGTCCTCCAGATGTCTTGTTGTTGCCAGCAGCTGCTCCAGATCCTTGTCTCTGCAATGCAAACACAACAAAACAGAAAACAGGAATAAGATGGACATCTCTTTTCACAGACCATTTTCTTCAAATGTTAATCCACCAGACTTCAGAAAACAACCCACAACCCTGTCATCATATGCAAATGAGTGGAATATGTGCCACTGCTCTGTGCCCTTTACTAATTAAGCCTTGTCCTCATGATTGTTCTGACATCTCACTGGGGGCTAAGCTGCCACCTAATCTGCTAACACGCTCTCCAAAGGCCTCCACTCTGGAGTATTTTAGCCAGTAGGGTCCCCTTCGTCTGATCACATGAGCTGGGCAAAGGAGACCCTGCAAGCTGAGGGCCCAGTGACAGAAAAAAGGTCCTAAAGGCAACATACTGCATGACCCGAAGTGAAACAATGCCGTGGTGATGCCGTTTACTACAGCTTGGCACTGTGGTGCAAGAGAGGTCAGAGAAACATGAACATGAAACAAAGAAAATGACCTAGTTCCCACTGTATTTATCTATTTTGTGCTCACTAAACTAAACTGCTTTGCTGAATCACCAAAGTGGAAAAGATCCAAAACCAGAGAGTTATGTAAACTCAGATGAATCATCGTGTGTTTTCATAAAACCTGTTAAACTGAGAATATAAGAGTATAAGCCTCCTTAAAGCATCCATACTGCTGCATAAATACTGGAACTTCAGCTCTGAATAAGGGCTTATGCTGCGTTTGAATATGATTTTCACAATAAAAGTCCAGGAGCAATAAACAATGCTTCTTTAATCACTGAGTAAATTCAAAGGCAGTTATGAAAACATTTATGAAACACCCAGTGGTATCAATACAATTATATTATATATCAATAAATAATATTTTGTACATTCTGCATACAGGTTTCATTCATCAAACTAACTAACTGTGAGAATTCATACTGGTTATAGACTGCTGGTTCTTGGTCACGTGATAACAATCACACTCTCATCTGAATCCACTCCACATCACAACATACAGAGGTGTAAAAAACAGGCCCAGAGTCTCACCATGTACTGCATATTCACACACATAGCCACACTTAGCTGATATAACATAATCATTACTTTCTTACATACTAATGCAGCAACATTTATCTAAATGTCAGCTTTCATTATCCAGCAGCCATTTATTTTGCACGCCGTATTACCTCTGTATTCCAAACACACTCGCCTTCCCCTTATTAAACAGCAAATAGGCAGCGATCTTCAGAGAAATAACACACAGAGTGGCTGTTTAATGCATGTCTCCCTCATTTCTTGAGTTTGCCAATGTGCATTTAAAAGTAGAGTAAAAACAAGAGAGCTCAAAGAGTAATAATTGTCATCAATACATTTTTAAAGATTTGGAGGTAAATTTAAAAGTTGACATATGAAATGTGATACAGCAGGTTAAAATAAAATCCCTCTTCTATCTTTAAGCTGAGGTCTGCAGAGTTCAGGCAGGTGTCGACAGCATTAAAGGCATGAAAAGGGTATAGCAGATATCGGGTTAGAGAGAAGTACAGGAGTGACACCCCATCACAATGAGCAGATTAGGAAAAGCTATTCTTAGAACCATATTATGGTCCTGCATTTAATATGCAGCAGAGCGAGAGAGAGAGGGGATATCACAGGGAATGATAAAGGAGCCAGAGGAAGTATGTATGGCAAAGAAAAGGAGCAAGGATGGATTTAGGAAAGGAAGCAGGAGGGAAGGGTTGCGGTGAGAAGTTACATCATAAGCATCTTATTAATCACACAGTATTAAGGTTTACTGGGGAGATGCTCTGCCGAAAAGATGTGTTTTAATGCTGCACTTTATTAGTTAATGGTTCAGCTTGCACAATGTGCTCGGTATCATATTTAGTAAAAAAAAAAAACAATGAGTGTGAACTTCTAACGCACAGCATGGCTATAAAAAGGTTTTATTCCAGTTAAAGTTTTAAAGTCTTGTTTTCTTGAAGGAAGTAGTTTGATGAGAATATGCATACAACTGTCATGTCTGTGTGAAGACATCATGACAGCTTATATAAAGACATTTTCAGGATTTAGAAGTAAAGCAGCTTTTGAGAAACAAGTAAAAGCACCGTTTTTAGATAAATATGTATGTAACACTCATGCTGGTATTTCCTAAACTTTTCTGGTTATCCAACATCACACATGTTCCAGTGAAACACGGCATCTAGTAGTTATGATAATGACAGCACAGATTAAAAAGCTTTTTTTTTTTTTTAAAGTAACATCATCGTGAAAGTAACTTATTTTAGCATAAAGACTGGAATTAGGAAGAAACAGGTAGTCCAGCTCTATTTGCAGGCGACAAAATTTGACTACCAGCAGTTCTAAACATCACTAATAGATTGTTTGTCTATGATGTCACATCACTCTTTTGTTGTGGCGATTTCCTATAATACACACTCAAAACACTGATGTTTCGCGTCATTTACGGTTCCTTAAATCAATCAAACCAAGGAACCACGAAGAGCTTTTATCAAGCATCAAGAGTTGTTGTTCATAAAGGGGAAATATGCAAGAAATGAACCAAATAATGCCGCAAAAAATGGTTTGTTAATCGTCTGCGGTCAGGAGCAGCCGAGGCAGATAATAGTGGAATTGGTGTAACATCAGCTGTTGTTTTAAATCTATGGTAATAGATTTCTCTTGATTCTCCTTTCTTTGTTTAAGACACAAATATCTGCAAAATTCTGGAGACAACTTGATTTCTTTTGGACGTTTCATTTAAAAGGTCTCACTGCACTTCTACAAGATGTTAGGGCTCATTTACCGACATTAAAGACTTCAATGTAGACTTGCTGCAGACCATTGACCACAGTGTTCAGTATTAATGTATGCTAAAAACCTGATAGCATCAAATGATCCTCTTGTTTGCTGCTCACCCATATCAGCCCATGTTAATTAATTCAGCATTTGCTATCCCTGTTATAATTGATGTCCCTAGGCTTGTGTTTGGGACCGCCTTGGTGGCCCATTTGTCTTCATAGCCACAACCAAAGAGTCGGTGGGATTCAGTGTGTAACACTCTGTCACTGCCACAAACCTCCTGAAAATGATCAGTGGGCCTACACATGAATTTAAAAGTGGGCAGGAAATGTTCCCCTATGGAAAACTGTCCAGACCGGATAGTGAGCTCAAACTGATGTCGTTCATAACATTTTTTGTCATGTTTATAATTTCTTCTCAAACCACACGTGATGGCAGAGGAGGCTGAACGTTCGAGGGTCCCCGCACAATCAGTGTGTGTCAGTTTGAACCTGGCCGTGTTTGTGCAGAAAAAAAAAAATCTCTCATGAAATTATTACAGGAATTACAGCGTCACTCTCCCTATCATCAACTCGCACAATTTACTGCCAGCTGGCAGACAGGTTGTCAGCTTGTGTTTTCACATGCACAGCATGGGTGGGAGCTGTAATGATGGGATTTTTTTTTTTTAATTTCTGTAGTGAAGAGGGGGAGGAAGAGGAGAAGATAGCAGGATCAATACCTCCCTCTGCAGTTAAGATGTACTTATACAAACATTGGCATTGCGAAGATAAATGACCAGAATCACCTCTCTTTCTGCCGCCCCTTCTCTGGAGAAAAAAAGGAAAATAGTGGGAGAGACACAGAGTTGGGACTGCAGTAAGGCTCCCAGTCTTTGCAGTCAAGTAAGTTTCTCCAGGCTGGTAGTGACAAAAAACAAATGATCACACCTTAAAATGCTCGGCTTGCCTGGCTTTTGCCTGGAAGGTTATAAAAAACACACTATTGGTTGTTCCATACAAAATCCATACAAGAACTGAAGGGTAAAAGCAGTTTTTTAAACTTCTGTTTTGTGCGGCTTAAACAACCATAATAAAACATGAATATTTACTTGTATGCAAAGTGAAGGGAATTTTTGGCCTACAGTGTCATTCACATGAATTTGATTGCTGTGCCATTTGTGCAGTCCATGTTGATTTACCTCAGTCAGTCACACTGTACAGATGTTCAGTATAAGCTGAATTCACCTGTAGACGTGCTGGAAGGTGGACTTTTTAGCGTCGGACAGAGTCTTGCTAGCTGTTTCCAGTCTTTATGCTAATGTAAGCTAACCATCACCTGCTTCTAGTTTCTTATTTAATAGACAGACATGAGGGTGGTCTCAACCTTCTCATCCAACACTTGGCAGGAAATGAATATTCCTTTAATATTTTGATTTGGTACATGAAAACACTTGGGTACACTTGATTATGAGGAGACAGAAAGACTGAGAAAATTACAGAAGATGAAATGGGCTTTATTTTGTATATTTCCTACCAGTGAATGGGACCACATGTAACACCTCCTATACTGTTTTTTCCTCATTGTTCATATCATCAGGGCTTGACAAGACCTGGGTGTATCCCTGCAAAGCATCCTGTAAAACCAGTGAAGGAAAAGTGCTATATAAATAAAATGTATTATCATTGTATTGTATTTCAATCATGCATTTCAAATGGATTGGATTTTTTACTCTATCTTGAACAAATTCAGGGGAAAGCACTGGGGAATTGGCATAGTAACAAACAGATCATGGAAATGGTTTCATTTAGGTCGGGTGTATCTGGCTGCCTTCTGGGGGATTTAGCTCCAGCTACTTTCAGCGCAACCTTTTCACAGCTATTCCCCCACTCATTCAAAGGTTTCCCATTTGGTCACGTCAGAAAGGTTCCTGTGCTTTAATAACTGAGGAGTCAAGAAGGCATCGTGCTATGTGTCCTCTTTTCTGAGCTCCTCTTTCTGCATTATTAATCCGATGCTTTCAATGAATTTCAAACAGCGTGTGCTGTGCTTTGATGCTGTTTGAGGGACGGGTGGTGGGGGGGTTGAAGCATTCTTGCAAGCTCAGAGCACAACACATCGGCGCCTTTTGGGAAGAAATGTCTAATTTGAGGCTGGTCTTTGATGCAATTCTGAATAATAATAAAAAAAAAACTTGAAGTGTATGAGATATGACAACACTGCAGTTTATGTTTCGCTGTCACGTTCATCAGGACTATACCTGTTCTCGCTTTTCATTTGTCTGTCAGGGAGAAACTCAACGCCAAACGACTTATCAAATTGCTTTTTGGTGTTTAACATTACAGTCACAGCGCTGAGTTCTCTTCCGGCCCCCCTGCAACTCTAAACAAATATCAGAGCCAGATAACAGCACAGTTTTGTTCTTCCCTGGTACTAATCCCACTTCAAAGAGAAGAGCTGAGTCTCTCCATCAGCCTCTTGTAATGGCCATGAAATGAACTGGAGCCTGTATTGCAGCTACAGTAGCTGCTCCTTCACAACACACTGATGTGACTCCCAAAAACCAGCACCAACTGAGTGAGACCATTCGGTCCATACTGCATTGCACCAGCGCCCTTAGCAAACAAAACTGCCCTGAACTTCATCTGGTTGACTTACTCATGTTTGCTTCTGGAGATACAATCTTGGTGTAACATTGCAGCACTGTTGCAAAGTGATTAATATTGCATCACATGCAGAGACCAACTGCAAAGGCTATATAGTTATCACTGTCACTTTTGCATCATTTAAACATTCCCACTGGCCTATAAGAAGATTCAAAGGCATGAAAACCCAGCTTGATCCATATTTTATAGATTAATGCTCTTCATGTTCTGATTCTTACAACCCATTTGAGCTATTTATGCCTATAATAAATGATGCATTCATACCTGAGTCGCCTTCCTCTCATCTTCAGATATGTTGTTAAATACCAGGTTTCTGTTGTTTGCTGAAAATCTCTTCATACTAAAAAATATATCAACTAAACACGTCTTCCTGGTCGATAACTTAATGTGGAAATCACAGTTCGCTGACTATATTCATTAAGCGATCACAAGTCATGTTAATCTGCTAACAATCAGGGTTGTAACTAATAATTACTTTCATTAACAGTTAATCTGCTGACTATTTTCTCAATTAATCTTTTAATTGTTTAGTCTATAAAATGTCAGAAAATAGTGGAAAAAATCATGTCATCAAATCACCTGTTTTGTCCAACTAAGACTTAGACTGCAGTTTAATATCACATTCAGCTGTTTGGAAGCCTCCTCCCTCTCCTTGTGTTTCCCTATCCCATTGCATCATGTTAGTCTCTCCTTGAGTCTGTCCTTGTGTGTGTGTGTGTGTGTGTGTGTGTGTGTGTGTGTGTGCGTGTGTGTGTGTGTGTGTGTGTGTGTGTGTGTGTCTGGACTGGGCATTCCCTGCAGTTATGGCTCACCTACACCTGCTCCCTGTGCCAATCAGCCATCACAGCTGCAGCCAATCCACACTCATCAGCCACAGGATAAAAACCTGGATCTCCTCACCAGTCTTTCTTGTACTCACTGGCCTGGTAACACATCTTGGCTGCTTTGCTCACCTTTGTCCTTTGCTATAAGCTTTTGAGTTTTGTCCTGTCTGTTTTCATTGTGTCTCAGGTTCATTTCCTCATGTCTCTAACCTGCAAACTCTGTCCAGCCCCAGTCCACCACCCGAACAACCTGCTGACTCACTCCAGCACCCTGCCCACTCTTTTTCTGGAGAAACATTTCCCACTGACCATTCTTCATGTTTTGTGGCAATAAATCCTTTCATAATTCAAACCTCTATTGTCTGGGTTCTACCCTTTGAGTTCAGTCATTTCCTCAGATCTTAGCAAAGAAAAGCAGCAGATTCTCACCATTTAAAGGCACAAACAAGGCATTTTTGATTGAAAAATTGAAAAAAAAATTTGATTGTCGAAGTAGTTGCTAATAAAAGCTTCTGCTGATTTACTGAGTATAAATCATTGCAGCTCTAAAAACAGTCAGTCCAGTGCTACTTTGAAGTTACCCATAAAAATAGGCCTACAAAAGCACTATTCATAAGGTTAATAGCTTAATAACTCCCATCTGCTGTTCTGTCTTTCCATAATCAACCAGGAAACAACATATTGGATATTGTGACAAATGTTTCAGTCAACAGTGAGGTTCAACATGAATGATTCAGTATGCTGTTCAGCCCGAGAATTCTGTTAAAGAATCGTTTGTTCATGTACTAAACACCTCTGGAGTATGCCTGAAACGTTTTCATAAAACCAACAATGGTAAAATTTATCTGCCCATAGCAAACTAGAAGTGCTGCAAAGAGACAACAAATTGTAAAACGTGGATGCTTCACACACATCTGAAAGCCAGCAGCACAGAAGATTGACACAATAACCACAGGTTCAACATGGACACCTGAGATTAGTGTCACCAATTTAGTATCAGCCAAATATGGTCACAATCCCCCCTTCTGTTCCTGAGTTATGGTGTTCAATAATGGCCAGAACGCCTTTCTGCAGAAAATTATGATTTCGCAGGAAAGATGAACTTTGACCTTTCGGATATAAAATGTCATCACTTAATTTTATCCTATGAGACATTTGTGGGAAATGTTGTCATAATTGTGTCATAAATGTGTTTTGTGAGGTCACAGTGACCTTTGACCACCAAAATCTAATCAGTTCACCTTAAGTCCAAGTGAACATTGGTGCCAGATGTAATGAAATTGCCTGCTGGCGTCCTGAGATATCACGTTCATGAGAATGGGACAGACGGACGGACGCACCAGAAAACATAATGCCTCCAGCCATGGCTGCTGTCATCACGGAGAAAAGCACTCTGACCGACAAAATTAGAGTTATGAGGTTTTAACATGACAGCACTGCTATATAGCACCATTAGAAACCGTTGAATCTCTCCTCGAGGATAACAACACAGTAGGTGGAAGCGCTGCTCTGCCATGATAGCTACACCGTTACACTCAAAACGGGCTCCGCAGGGTTTAACAGGTTACAACTTGGCTTAAATACAAGACGTGACTTGAAGTCATTTTGTTTATGGCGAGCGTGATCGGCTCAGTGCGGGGGTGATGAGAAACTATAACACTCCTGAGGGCAGTGGAGGGAGGAGGAACCATTACGGCTGAGCAGCTCTGGTGCCGAGCCAAGTGTAAATTGCAATAACAGCAGCTCGACGAGTGAGATTACTGAGGGGGAAAAGGGCGATCCTCACTCGGCAGATAAACATGGGAACACACACAACAACGCTGGTGAACGAATCAGCACACCTGTGGACACAACGCAAGGCACACACACGCTGCAAGAAGGAGAAACGAGATGAGAAACTAATCAAGCAGACGAAAAAAACAGTAATTACATGACGTTGACAAGGGAGATGGAGAGCAGAGAGATACATATTGTGCCTCTCATTAATCATTAACAGTCTCAGAGGGACGCAAGGTCAACAAACAGTGTTTTGATGTGTGTGTTTTTGTGTGCCTTTAGGTGAAATACACACAAACAGCAGAGCTACTGTGGCATACTGCCTGCAAACTCCACAGTGGCTTCATCAGAATATGTGCCTCCAGGCTTTCAATTAGGATACTTCAAGGGGAAAACATAAACACATACACACACATACATACATATAGGCAGGAATACAGGCACACTCTCACAAACATGGTGAGTCAAGCAGAAGAACCGAAGATTCAGTGTGTATACTGTACACACATTTGCAAATCAGAGAAATGGGAACATGTTTTTATCTCTGATTGGGCATGCATGGGGGATGGAGAGGAGAGAGAGAGTGAGGAGGTTTTCAGAGAGAATCCTTTAAAACATCCACCTCCTTTCACTCTGCTCAGAGCGAGCCTTTATTTCCCTCACTTCAAGCCAAACTTGGTTATCTGCCCTGCAGGATAGGATGCTGCAGGCAAGTTGCCTCTTTGCACCCTATGTTTGTGATTTTTTTCAGCTAATTTTGAGTTCATGTGCGGTAAATATAAATGAAAATGACATCCACTAATCTTCCAGTGTTTGGACCATTCCTGTTTCAATGGATGTCACGATTAATAATGCATTGAAGCCCAGAAATCAAGCCTGCATGCTCAGATTCATGTGTTTGCCTTAATAAAGCATGTCCTAGCAGACTTGGAGGCAATTAACAATCAATATGAAGAGTTCATATTTTTGCAAATGTTTGCAATGGGAAATAAGCTTTTTCCTTTTGATAAGGTAATTGACATCACTCCATGTCTATACAGTAAATATGAAGCTACAGCCACAGCCAGTTAGCCTAGCTTAGCATAAAGGCTGGAGATAGCGCAAACAGCTAGCCTGACTAAAAGTTCCACCAAACAACACCTCATAAAATCACTAACTATGAATAATTATGTATATATCTTGATTTTTACTCAGTACAAAAACTGACCTTCACAGTTGTTTCGGGGACTATGTGCTGGACTATTTTTCGTGGAACACAGTGCTAACTAGTTGCTGGTGCACCATAAGAAAGACCAAACAGTCCCATGCGATACACTGATCTGCATGGCACTTGCTTTAAAATTACAACCAAAGTCGCCATGTTGCTTAAAAGTCTCCGCTGCACTGGTGCATAGCAATGTATCAATACTTTGTGTACATGTGGGGCCAAAGATGCCTTGCTTCTAGTGGCAACAGTGACATGTTCCTATCATTCATCTAACTCTGCTGCTGTCGCTGCCTCTGAGGCGACGTTCAGCGTATGGAGGATGCTGCTGCTGAAAGCCTGCACAGTAAAACACTGTTTCCCTTTTGATCCTCTAACCTCACTCTCCTCCTGCCTCTTCAGCTCTTCAGAATCAGCCTGCTCACCCTCACTCTGCAGGCAGTGGGAGTGGGACACAAGTGTCCATGTGTGCTCTTTACTACAAGTGTTTTCGTGTGTGTGTGTGTGTGTGTGTGCGTGTGTGTGTGTGCATGCGTGCCACAGACCACTCATCTGTATAAGCTCCATTGGCAGTTACATAAACCATACTGTCATGCAGGCTACAGGGCATACTGAAACACTGCCAAATCAGTGCTAGGTCAATAACTACAAACTGCAGATTTTTTGGATTTTCTTTCCTTTGTTGGGCAGCCAGTGCACATCTGGTTGAAAGTGTGGAGGAAGTGGGTGGGTTCTTTCTGTTGCAGTGCAGCACAGAGGTCAGTAATTACCATGAAATACAATTACCGACTTTCCCTGGGACCTTTTTTCCCGGAAAAGACAGACAGTAGTTTGACCGCGGTAATTAGAAAACAAAGGAGGCTGTTTGAAAGGCACACAGAAGCATGAATCAAGGTTGAAATGTATCTAAACTGCCCGTCCATTGGTGCACCTGACACCACCTCCTCTGCAGCCTCTGGCACTGAGAAAACGGCTCATTATTTAATGATGATTTTCATTTAGTTTGATTTTACTCATTAAATCATTCGATAACATGTTGTTATGCTCTCCGCAGTCTGTTCAGGGAATACATCAACTGTGGGTTTCACGGAAATAAAGCCATTTTTCAACACAGGGGCTCCTGTTAATCCCGCTGCTGAGCAGAGGTGTGGGAATGACAGAGATGAAGGTAGGCTGGTATCTTTTTCTATCTACAAGTCAAGTGTGGTGATGGTTCGTCTCCTCAGTGGACCCTCGGGGGCAGGTAGAGCGAGTTGGCGGGGGGAGAGGAAGGGACGCTGACTTGCTTGTCATGAACATCAGCTGTTTGACTGTGACTGGCGATGCTGGGACCTTAGCACGGTCTGTCTGGCAAACCACAAGGCACAGAAAGTCGCCTGCACACTTTCCATTTCCTCTGTGGCAGCCAGGACTCCTGAGGTGACACTCTGCTGAAGTGAACAGTTGTCGAGACCCAACGTTGAAGTTGATCTCTCTCTCACACAAACATGTCTGTTTCCATATTAACTGTATTTTTGCCGAGCAGTTGCAGCTACTCAACACCTCCACACGATGCGCACGCCTGTCAGAGTGAGACATGCATTCAGTTGCTTTTTTTGCTTCCTTTGTGTTTCTCTCAGGTTCAGGCTGAGGGGGGCTTTTGGTAAAATCATCAGTCTCAGCAAAAAGCAGGCCAGCTGTCATGCAACCAAGGAGCCGTCCCCAGAAAAGCTGTGATCAAACTGCTCACACTGACTCACTAACTTTTTCTTTAAAGAAAAAATAAAAACATTTTTTGGAGGGGATTTCTGCAGTGCAGCAATAAAACACTCAGCTCACATAATGTCGTCAACACAAGCCAAGAAGTACTAATGCCTTCATGCCCCAGAAAAGCCTGAAATCACAAAACTATAAACGACCTCTAGAATAAAAAGTAATTTGTTTTCATCTTAATACAGCTGGTGCTGTGGTTAAAAAAAACTTTGATTCACAGGAATTTCCACTGAGAAAAGCCACGAGAGAAGGTAAGAAAGAGGAGGGATGCGGGAAGAAACACATTACAGCTCCTCTTCAAATTATTCTTTCAAACTCCCATCTGTTACACAACTTAATGAGCCTTGAAATTGGTGAGATTACATTTTTCAGCATTTCTTTCATTAGTGTGGGTGTCGCCAATCTCTGGGGATTGGTTTCCTCACTTTGGGATTGTACGGCGTGCTGCCACGCTGCAGTGATGAAAGGAGCCACAAACTAAGCAGCGGGCCAGTAAATAGATGAGGGAGTTCCCTGTGATCAGCCAGGGGTTTGGTTCAATCAGCCATCTGATTTATAAAAGCTGTGAAGCAGGTTAAAGTACTTCTCTCCGCATCAGCTTTAATCATGTGGTGAGGGTGAGAAGCTGTTCAATCACAATGAAAATGCCAGAGGTGAGATAGCAACACAGCAGGTTCCTTTGGTTCAAGAACGTAGAGATGAGGTGAACTTCACAGACATCAAGTCCTCTCCCGATTTAAAGGAATAGTACGACATTTTTGGAAAAACCCGCATTCACTTTCTTGCTAAGAGTTAGATGAGAAGCAGCCAGACAGCAGTTGTCAGCTTGGCTTAACAAAAACAGCTCTGCTCAAGCTAAATCCGCCTACCAGCACCTCTAAAGCTCACTAATTACATCTTGCTTGTTTAATCTGTTTGAAAACACCACATTCAAGGTGTAAAAATGTATTGGTCCACTTGTCCCAGAGCTTTTGACCAGTTTTCAAGCTCTCAAGCAACTGTTTCAAACATCAAGAATGAACGGTCAGTTCAAGACTATCACTACTACTACTACACTAAATCATGGCTAAACTATGCCGTATGTTGCTTGAGTCCAACTGAGTGGGATGTTGAAGCATTGCTATTTGTAGCAGATGAGAAAAAGAAAAATCAATATTGTGGCTCCCAAAAGCTTCTTAGTTTGTTAATCTGCAATAACGCAAATAAACATTGTCGGAATAATGCAATGATTGATGTTTTGCCTTCAGACACTTCATCTGGCCCAGCAACACTGCCTACTTTTGACTTGAGTGAAGACCCAGAGAGGCTGTTTAGAGGCAGGCCAGCTTGTTGGCGGGCGACTCTGTGCCAAGCGCCCATCAGCAACGAGGGGGGTCCACGTGACACGGAGAGGGCTCGCTACGTAACCAGGCGACCCAGATAAGACTCCAGTCTGCTTTTGTGGGCCAAGCAGCAGGAGAGTAGCTTTGCAAATGAACTTAAAAGAGCAAGGTGTTCAAATTAAGACCCTAATTATGAGGAATGATGAATCTGTCCTCTGCTTGCGCTGTCCCAGCAGAGACTGTCGGATAGAAACAACGTCCCAGGGAAGAGATAGCCAGGTATTTGATGTGATAATAATGAGAGGAATCAGGATGAACGCAAAGCTTGGATACTATTCAACTAATAGATCCTTTCTCAAAGCCCAGTGGATTCCTAAACACCACACCACCACCACCACACCATTTGAAGTGTGCAGTTTAGTGCGATCAAAGCAGAGTGGTGGATGAAAATGTAGGGTGAGGAATTGTGAAAATAATTTCATTTGTTCATTTGTTTCTGAGGTTATTTTAAGACTTGGCAGCTTGCAGAGTCCAAGAGTTCCCTGCCACACTCGATGCCCATTAAGAATTTAAAAAAGCAGAAGTAGGCCACAGACAATTCAAGCAGAAAGAACATAAGGCCAAACTGCCTCCTCTTCTTTCTTTTCTCCAAGTGAAGGAGCGAGACAAATGAGGTGGTCTTCCAGTGAAAGGAGACGCTATGGAAATCAACATCAAGGGTTCACTTCAACAGAAGAGGAAACCACAGAAACAACTAAACGCTGCAGGAAACTGTTGGAGCAGCTGCTTGAAATTTCCTCCTTTTTGGACGAATTAAGCAAACTGATCAGACTATCAAACACAATTTGCCTTTAAATGGCTCATTTTAAAATCTGGTTCTGAGGCACTGTCTTATAAAAGCAATTCCTCAAAAGCTGCAGTGAATTTCTAGTGACATCTGCAGAGGGCATGTGTTGTCTTCCGGCTCGTGTCTGCTCAGACGAGAGGGGTTTATGACAGAGCTGCTTTGAGGAAAGATGGTGATATAAAAAGACCTACAGGCCATGAGGTTGCCGCAGAATTTATAAAGAAAGAAGGAGTTTCACTGAGTTCATGTTCATTAAGCACTAGCGATGAACTTATTGTGTTGTTTAGTTCACTGGTTGTGTCTTATTGTTTACTGGTAATAGACTCAGAATTGTATTTATGTTTTTATCATCAACATCCAGAAGCATAAGCAGTAGCATATGGATCTACTGGGCATTCAGCAGGCAAGTCAGTTCCGAATCAAGTTAAGGGATGAGATGCAATGACAGACATTCACTGTCAGCTCGTGATTTATCTCTGCCTGTCAAATAAATCCATGCTCCATCTCAGTGCCAACGGCTGAAAAATCTCCGTCCACATTGCCAGTTTGTCTCATCTTTGTCTCTTACTCTAATATATCCAAAGAGACACAATGTTAACTTTGAGCAGCAGCTTTTCTTTTCCACTTCAGCTCCTTTGGAAATGAGCACAGCAGTTAGGCTCCATTTAGTCCATAATGGGAAGAGAACAGAATAGCATCAATAAAAGCACAGCTTTTTAACCTATCTGGTCCAGCACAGCGCCGCAGAAAGCTGATGCAACTGTCCTGACCTTCAAGTGGTCGTATAAAGAGACACAGCTCACTGTCCACTGAGGCAAACGCATTTAAAATCAACTCTGTAGTTCAGCAATTATTTGCAATAAACTGATGTTATGAGCTTAATGTTCAATAACTTTAATCAAGCAGTTCATTGATATTGCAAATTATAAAAGTGTGCATGTGTGTGTAGAGACACAATAGTACAAACCAGGTTTTCACATCCCAAGCATGGGAAACTAATATGAACACACTGAGACAAGTAGTTTCACCCTGATTAGATTTCTGGTTCTTGCTTCCTCTACTATCTTGGACCCAGTGAGTGCAGTCTAAACGGGCCAAAGCAATTAAGAAAGCAAACAATTGCATCTCATCATGTAAGATCACAGCATGGTACTCAGGAGCCCATATTTGTAGGCGCGCCCTTATACTGTATTATTTCCAGATATAAAAAAAAGAAAAACATAAACCACAGATTGTCTGTCAGCTTACATCGTGATATCTTATCCACTACTGTGGTAACACCTAATACCATCTATAAAACTTGCAAAACCAAATCCAGCAATTGAGCTTTGACTGACTTTACCAAGAGCACATTCATAGTGACGACTGAAGGAATAAAACAGGTTACATATTCGTGTGCCTCTGCCAAGATTTTTCCATTTGTCCAGATATCTAAACGGGACCCCAGCAGTCACAAACCTGTTTCTGTAACCTCCTGACTTACTAGATTGGCTGGCAGTCCCTGAAGTGTTATTTTCAGCTTCAATTCTGCGGAGTGAGATGCTGTAATGATTTTGTGGGAGGTAAATTTGCAGCGTGCAGCATTAATGTCGCTCTGCTAATTCAGCCCTTCCCCTCCCACACGACTCGTAAGGTGAATGACTGAAACATACACAGTGGCACGCACGAATGCTGCACTAATGCTGGCATTGCTGAAATGTTTGATTTACATGACTATGGCGAACACACAGAGCAAAGCTGATTATGATGCCAATTATCAAAAACTAACACATTTTCTGGTTGTCAAACTGTCCTTTCACATCCCAATCTGTTGTGCTACAATCTGAAGACTGATGGAGAATGCTAATGTTCAACAATAACTTACAGTTTTTGCTCATTTTCTCAGTATTTTAAACAATTTTCATCCACATGAAAAATAGAAACTTGACAAAGCTTTTTTTCCCATTCACACAGTTTAATCTAACAGCAGCTCATCCATCAGCCGTGGGATGAAAAGAGCTCGGTAAACACCTTCCAAAGCACTTCACCAAAGCAGCGTCTGTAATAAAGATGTCAATTCATTTTATTGATTCACTTTACATCACAATCTGTGAAGCTGAGGAACAGGGGCTCATCAGCCCTGTGTACACAGCTGGTGAATTTATGGCTGCATAATAATCAGACAGCAGCCACACTTGCATTACAAAAAATGTTTTCATCCCAGTCACTTAACCGCCCAGTGTGTATTAGTTTCACTGTGTGTTTGGCACCAGTACAAGTGATTTATGATGCTGCGGTTGAGTAAATTGCCATTCATATCTTCTTAGCTGTTGATAAAGATTGTGCTGGTTGATGGAGTGTTTGTTGATTAGACTCGTGGGGGAAACTAAACCTGATATGAATCAACATGCAGAGAATTAATATGCCAATAAAATGAGATTACTGACGTGATTGTTTTACAATTGAAATAATACATCGTTTTAGCCATGTAAAGATTAATTTAAAGCTTTTTATTTGATGAAAAGACCTCTGTTACATAATGAATGCTATGCTAGTGGCCTTAAAATGGTCAAAGGGGTAATGCAACAGCACAGAAAAAGAAGAGAGTAGGACGTGTACTTTCTAAGTACTCAGTACCTTCTCTTTTCTTTCTCGTAATGGATTTAACTTAATTTTGTTCAAAACAAGGCCAATAGTCTAGAGTCACAGGGTTCCTTTAGCTAAATGCTAACATCAGCAAGTTCACCATCTTAGTTTAGCATGTTGGCATTTGCTAAACACAAAGTGTCATTAGTTTTGCAGGTATTTGATCATAAACAAACCAAATTAATTATTTATAAATAATCATGGCACATGATGATGGCGCTAACCAAAAGTCAGGACGGTTATTATAATCATGGGGACACGTACACATGTATGTACAAAATTGTGCTGATCATCCAATAGTAGTTGAGATATTCTAGTCTGGAACAAAGTGGATCAAGCAAATCCAACAATGAAGCCATGATCTAAATGTGGCTAAAACTCACCAAACAGTCCAAAGAACGAAAGAAAAAAAACTGTAGATGCAAAATGTGATCAAATTACTTTAATTCCTAGTGTAGACAGTGCATGACGGCAATAAATCACAACTGGTTGCCTGTTTGTTTCTGAACGTTTACATGTTAGTCCATTCAGTTGAGTCAATTTAACTTTGTGTACCATTAGGCAGAAAAATAGTCCCTTCAAGTGTGGTCCATCTGCCTGCTGGACAGCGAACAAGGATCTATCTGGCTGACAACAGTGGAGGCTGCGACACAGCACATCTACTCAATCCACAAAAGTCCCCTAATCCAGCAGTACACATTTTAAAGCTGCTTAATATTTGAATGTAGGGACAGACCAGCTCCTGTTGTAGGTTTATCAACCCAAAGCACAAACGCTGATTTCCAACCTCAGAAAGGACAGAGAGCAAAAGTGTTGGCAGCAACAAAGAGGGAAAAAAAACCCAAATAACAAGCCAGATAATGGCCATGAGTGAAAATAGATGCCATTACTCCCACTGCTTTAATAAACATGATGCATGAAAGTGCAGCTGAAAATGCAGTTTCGTCCGAAAGGCATTAACATCAGTTCAGAAACTGAGTGAAATTCAGAGATTCTCACTAAAACATGTACCTAACAAGCCTCTCCATCACCCACAGAGTGCAGTGCAGTTCAACAGGCTCCCTTTGCTAAGTAAGCAAAGGTCTGAAGTCTCCTAAAACCTCTGAAGCTGTTCAGAGTTGCCTGATTTCTGCCGAATATTAATGTGTTGACCTCATCATTACATCCCCAGTCGGGGTTGTTTCAGTCCAAGTACTTAGAGAAATTCCAATCTCTGCTTAAAGTGGATTAAACAGCTTTTTCTGTCAAATTTATGTTTCCTGTCCATGGGCTGTTGAATTCAGCCAAGTTCAAAGTAAGGCAGGGCTGATTCAGAGAAGCCTGAATACTGCCACTGATTTCTCAGCACATAACCAAAGGCTTTCTTTTTAATCATTGAAAACCCGAAATCTCCAAAGAAGCTGGTGCTTGTAATGATCTGGCAGCCAATCAAGGCTAAGTTTATGCTAATTACTAATCAAGCTAATTAGCATGTCTGTCCATTCCCAGATGGGCAAACTTGTTCAAAAATGTTGCAGGTCATAAAAATTAATGGTGGGGGGAAAAAACTCCAATGCACATACACATACATGCAACTTTACTTTATACTTGCTTATAAACACCCAGCACATCTGTCTTAGTGCATTAAGTTACAGCACTATGTAACAACACTCCTTTGGTGTTAATTAGCACAGACTAGAATATGGCTGGGAGGCGCCAAAGTAAGATCAATAAGATCTAAGAGTATATTCGACTTAATTTTGACACGTCTTCAAAGTTTGAACTAAGGTGATGTGACAGCAACAGAAAAAATGAGAGGTGGCTGCAGAAACCAGAGATTGGCTGCTGTCGAATGAGCTTTTTTGGCTTGACGACAGCTTAGTTATGAGTCAGTAACAGCAGGAAACAACAGAGGACAATTTTGTAGTCCGAAAATACCTGTGAGTCAACATGAGTTCAAGCATCCTTGCAAAATGTTTTTGGTGGAAATGAAAAGTTACCCAACCCACAGAAACACACTGACCACCTGCAGGCAACTGTGAGAACTTCCAGCCATGTGTGGATGTCTCCATTTAGCTAGAAATCTAAGCTTAGCCGCTGATCTTGCATTAATCTTCAGTGTTTTTTGAACAAATGACAGGATATTGCCTTGTTGCAAAAGGTTGATGTATCTGTATGATTTCTTCTGGGTTTGATCTGAACTGCTTCTTTTAAAAGCACAATGTCACAGCAGGAGAAGCTCAGGTGTAATCAGTGCCATTAGTGCCACTCTCAGGCTCAACGGTCAGGCTTATGCTGTGTTCATGTCACATCATTAATTACTGTAATTGCGAGCAACTGAGTGGGAAAAAAATGCCAAAGGCAGCCTCTGAGCTGGAATTCTGAGTCAGAGATATCGAGCATTTCTAACAGCAACTTGGTGAAGATAATTACTGGAAGTGTCAGCTTACAGTTGGCAAAATGGCTGCAAGTTACATGGAAATAAAATCCAATCCAATGCAACTGATTCAGCTAAATTATGAGGACACTATATAACAATTTAAAAGACCAACACCACCATGGCTGACAGTGGGAGCAACCATCTTGGAAAACTGTGTCTCCAGGGAGTGTTCCCAACACTCCAAGATCAAAATATGTGTGCTTGTCCTGTCATCCTGCTGTGAAAAGGCCTATTCTGAGAGGGTTTATGGAGTTTTACTTCATTTCTCTGAGTCTGTACCACGTTACAGCAGAGAGAGGGAGCGAGCGCAAACAGCAGGCTGCTGAAGACCTCGGAGAGCTGAAGACTGTCATGATGTTTAGTAACCTTGTCAGTAGCTTAAACTCTACTCTGAGTGCAACAAAAAAAAAGCAGTAAAGTGTCTGAGTCAGCCATTTTCCACCATCTGGAGCTCCTGATAGTTTTCCAGTCTCTCTTGTCAGCTTGTTCATTCCTCGACATGAACACACTGACAGAAGTCAAAAGCTTTAGGGATTTCGATTGTTCTGCTGGATTCTTAAAGCTTTATTTTTTAAAGTTATTGTTTAAGTTGTTTTGCCAAGAGACGGAGAGGGAGAGAGAGAGAGGGAGGGAGAGAGAGAGAGAGAGAGAGAGAGAAGGAGCAAAGGGTAAAGATCTGAGCTCTGTGGTTAAAACTGTGGAACAGTATTACCTTAGAGTATTGCACTTGTTCTGTGCAGGTGTGTGTAGATAAGGCGGAGACAGAGGGAGGTGGGGAGAACAAGGGCAGAGAGTGTGGTGAGGATGAGGGAGGCAGCGCTGCAGTGCTGACCACTGCGAGACTCAGCCATCCAGAACATGCTGAGCTGCTCTGCTTCAGTTACTGGCTTCAAGTCAAGTTTGGAGACCGAATACGTTCATGACTTTGATTGAGAACTTCTCCGCTCCTCACGGTACTTGACAAAACACATCAGCTCAGCAGGAAAATGATTCCACATCCCCTCCGCTGTCTCCGCCTTCTCCTCGCAGTCGCATTGAAGTCATTTTCTCCCTAAAATTACACCTCTTCTAATCAACAGGAGATGGCAGCTTCTCTTTACTTTGCACATTATTACCAAACAAAAGGCTCAGATGATTCTGCTGCCGGCGAGGGATTCAATTATTCAAAAGCTGTTTTAGCTCCTGTTGTGTGTGCACCCTGAATTCATCTTTTACTGAGGCAGCCGGGTGAATGATTTGTTATAAAGGGCTCGCAGGGAAGCCTGGTCGGCGTCTGCCACCGGCCCATTTGAGGGAATGACTGCACACCCACTAGACTGCGGGACTGAAGTCAGATAACGCTGCCTTCTTAACCTGCTGTTGGTGTGTTTGGACATTTTTTGTTTCTGGGTACCTCTGAGATTGAAGTGCCAGGTCAGAGGAGATTTACCGCTGCTGTTACACACTCCAAATAACTTTTAACATCTCAGACTTCTAACTTTGTGCAGACATATCCTGCACAAAGATGCATATTATGCGCCTGTGTTTTCCCGACGTCAGTACACACACACACACACACACACACACACACAATAGACAAACACAAATTTGAATGTGAGCATATATACTTTTAAAAAGAAAATATATAAGCATAAATGTTGCGCCTTTGGGTAGGAGAGGAGAGTGTTAACTACAGCTAGGACTTTCTATGCTTATATATTTGCTTTTTAAAAGTATATGTGCTCACATTCAAATTTGTGTTTGTCTATTAGTGTGTGCGTACAGACGTTAGGAAAACACAGGCGCATATGGATACACTGTTAACAATGTCAATGCTGTATTTCAGAGCAGAATAGAAGGCAAAGTCATTCAGTCTCCTCTCCTTTCAAGTGTCACAACAAGCAGTGAGCGGCACAATTCAGCAGATTTTGGATCAAATATTTACTTAAGTAGAAATGATATGGTTTTATTTACATTCATTCTGTGAGCTGAATTGCAGTTTACAAATTGCTCTGGCTGACTGAACTGGAAGCGAGTTGTCCTCAGCCCTGCTGCAGACTGCTGAGAGGTGTTCACCAATCATCTTCCGTGTCCCACAATCTGCTGATGGGTGCAAATATTTCAAACACAGAGGTGTCACTTGGTTGTAGGTCCTATGACCGTATCAAAAACAAAAATTTGAAATTTGAAACAAAAAAAAAAAACAGTTTGTGGAGAAAAAATCAAAGAGATCAGACCATCAGCTCCTTTCAAGACGTGATCAGCTTTGGGGTACTCATGTCAAGGCTGTGTGACTATATTTGTATAAAATTCTCCATCTGCTGACATTTTATATCGTGCAAGATATTTGTCAAATTAGTGCCACAACTACCCAGACTTAAAACACTGGTAGTGACATTAACAGAATACTCCCGGGCATTAGGTAATGAACTTTACAGTTTGTGCAGAATAAAAGAGCTATTAATATCCTCCTCCCTCCACATTCAAATGAATGCAAGTGGAACATCTGTGACTGCTGTGGGAAAACCTAACAGCAGTTTTCCATTGCAAGCTGTAACCCCCCTGTGGTCTTAGATCTTTGATGCTGGGGACTGCTGACTTCTTTCTACTGAGACAGATTATAAGAAAGCAGACATATACAAGATAGTTGTTACAACCTGAGCGTATATCCACCTGCACTGCCACAATAAACCACACGCTGTCAAAGCAATCCCCTACAAAACATTTCAACAGGCTTACTGTACCCCCACAATATAAGAGATCTTAAATGAGCAAGTTCTCCTCTCACTGTAAAAACTGTTCACTTCTGTCACAATGAGCGCTCAATTTTCGCCACAATCCGTTACTTATGGTTGTTTAGTTCAAATCATAAGTGAACGTCAAGCTGATCTGAAGCATTGTAGTGAAAAATCAAAACTGTTATCTACTGTGAATCCACCATACTGTCGCTTCAGGGGGAGCAGCCGACGCGCCCTGGTGTTCCCCTCGCTGATGCTGCTGGGCGCACTTTGCCAGAGCAGCTGTACATTATCTGACACTCTAATGGATCATATCCGCCCTGCAACACTAAATGTCGGATGAGAAATCTCACCATTTAAGACAAATTTGCCGGCAACAGCAGCTTTGGCTGTTAAATCTCTCATGTACGTTGTTTCCTCGCATTAGCGCACGGATCGTGCGTAAATGAGTTAATCCCCGAGTGTCTTTGTATTAAAGCATAAAATGGTCCTACCTCGCTCATGATGGACGGTGATGTCGAGGTTTCTCGGCTGCTTCCAGTACGTGAGTTGCGGAATGAGAAGTTTCAGCAACAGAAGTCTTTGAAAGAGTGGCTCGCCGCGGACAGAGAAGCTTTATAAAGTGTTAAGCCCAACTCCTCCGTGTCATCACGTCACCAATAAACCAATAGGAATGCCGTGGGCAAATGTGTCTCCCAAGTCACCACCCAACTCCTTCAAATATTCATACGCTGTGTAAGCCCTTTTCATCATGATCAGCCAAACGGAGCATCTCTCTTCTCTTGATGAACACCAACGCTCACAAATGTGAGCGATGGGACGCATTTCATGCACCAGTCATCATGTCATCAATAGAAATTTTCATTTCACTACTTGTACCATTGTCACTCCCATCTGAGTGTGTGGCAGTAATGCGTGGGTGTGAGCTCCATGGCAGAAGCTCTAAAGTGAAATTATGTTGTGCCTTTTTATCAGCCCTTTCAAAAATGTGCAGTTCGCCCGCGGTGCTTTGGTGTAACAGAATGTGCTTCTTTCAGTCGCTCCACTACAGTGTTTATATAACATAATGTCTCTACATTTATAGTTATTGTGTTTTGTGAAATGTGTTTGCCTGGCATTCCCCTCACATTTATTGTAGGATTAATTATATCTAGTAAAGGTCTACTGTGGTATAATAAGCTAATTAGATTTTCTCTGCTGAATTCCCAAACAACAGCATGTTAAATTTATTGCATCAGAGAGACTGAGCTCTGGGTTTTAACTTTATTAAATTCCTTAGTTGAAAGAAAGAGTGCTGGTGATTTTTCAGAAGGAACGGTGCCTCTTTCTAGCGGGGTTGTATAATCCTTTTGTATAATCTAACTGCATGCAGCCCTATCCATTCCCTCCTGTTCATTCCCTTCAACATCAATTTCACAAATTGAGGTAGCTAATTATCGTTTGTCCTAAATCCATACATCCATTTGTAAAATTCAATACAGGCGCTGTTCATCAAATTGAACATCCACATAGCAAGCAGCAGCGGCTTCAATGCAAAATCCAGAGGGTAGCCTCCATCTGGCTCCTCTACATCTAAATGGAAATTGTTTCAGATGGAGAGAAACAAGACCAAGGTTCTCAAAGCTCTGATGCGGGCGCAATGTGAAGGCTGGTCAGCTTCCGTATGGTCTTTCACTGGAGCGCCTGTGAAGTCCCAGTGGAATCTTGATGGATGGGAGAAGAGGAAACCGATTACAAACGAAGTCTAACATCTCTGCTGCGCTGACCTGTGTGTCTCTGGGCGACTGTCAATGCGCCTGACAGGTTGGAGCAGATTTGCTCTGAAAATGGCTTTTGAAAATGGTTCAGACTCGTCCACTTAAGGTAGTTAGAGGGAAAGTAGGTTGATTTCTTTCTCCAAGTAGATGCTTTTCTACTAGCTTTTTGGAAGCTTCTGAAGTTTTACAGGACACAGCACAACCTGTGATGCCTGCAGTGTAGCGTTATAGCCGAGCTGACGTTAGTCAGATCATGTGTGAGGAGCTGGCTTACAGATCTTCAGTGGCTCAATAGTGGGACTTTGTGCAGAAAACAGGAGCTGAGACGCTGCAGCACTGCAACTCTCACTCCATCACCCACATTTAGCTGATTTTGTATGAGTTAGAGGAAAATTTTATCCACAAAAAGCAATTCAGCAGGGACAGTAACTTGTGTCTTCCGGTTGAACATAAACAAACATGCGAGTCATTCACATGGTGATTTCCCCTGACACTTGGACATATTTTGAGTATGATAATGTTTATCTTTGCAGAGGCATAGTTCCAAGTGTTCAGACATATGGACAATGGAGGGAAACTGCCATGAATTAGGAAATGTCTTTGGACATTTGGTGGAACAATATTGTGAAACAGGTGCACTGGCTGAGAGAACAAATTCAGTATGATGAGTGCATCCTCAGGGAAAAGTCATTGGTGAGTGTCCTTGCTCACCTTCGTAAAGGTGCAGCTTCAGGTTGTAAATCATGTCTGTAGCACAACCAAATGTTAAAGTATCGAAGAGCAGCAATTAAAAGGCAAACAATCAGAGTCATGGAAGACATCAGGAAGAAAAAGAACGCAACTGCTTTTTGTCCGCAGGGTAGACAGAAGTGAAACATTTCTGAGCAGGCATACTGTAGGCCAGCATCGTCAGAGATGTCAGATGGACATTTTGGGAGACAGCTGGTAGTCCCATAGGAGACACTGAACACCACCTGAAGGCAAGAAGTGATGACAAACAAAGGCCTGCATATTGTGCACAATTGATAGAGGGGGCACATGAAGGGAAATGCATACTGGCAGTGTGTGTGTGTGTGTGTGTGTGTGTGTGTGTGTGTGTGTGTGTGTGTGTGAATGTATATTACCCATTTAGTGGGGACATAAATCTGTTTGCACAGTTACATTGTTGGAACTCACCTTTCTTATGGAGACAAACTTAAGTCCCTATACTTTAAATCACTAAATTTTAGGGTGAAGTCTTGAGTGAAGGTTAGCGTTAGGGACGTAGCGGTTATGGTTACAGTTCAGGTAAGTCTCCAAGAAATGAATGGAAGTCCACAACACTGATGGAAACCAGCTCTGTGTGCGTGTGTGTGTGTCATTTTCTTTCCTACCTAGTAACTACCTGATTAAAATAGCTGCCTGAAGAAAACAGTCTCTGATTTGATGACCGTATTGTGAACCCTCCGGGCTCTGGATCCAGGATTGATAACCACAACTCTGCAGTCACTCATGTCAGGTTTGCAAAGCCCATATTGCACAGTGGATTGTTACGTCGCAGTCTCTGTACTGGTACATGTTGAACGTGTGTATGTACATAAATATGACTGTTGTTGAACGGACTGGATTTTTTTCTTCAGAGCACAGTTCATGTGTATGTGACATTGCACTCATCCTCAAAGCAAACTGTTCATTTTCTTCAGTGGTCTCCACAGGATTCAGATGTCAAAGGTCGTCCACAGAACACAGGGGATGGTGGCAGTTCAGCATTGTGATGAAGGACACTTCAGCACAGAGGTCTTCATCCGGATTCTTTTGTTCTATGCCCTTCACCTCAAGTAAATAACATGTCAAAATAAAAAAAAAAACTCTCTCTACTAGCTACTTTAACAGTCTTCACAATGTATGCACACACTGCCTTTCTTGCTCCTGTAAAGTTACACCCAAACAGCACTCCACACTGTGTAATTGCATAGTGACTGAAAGCTGAAGTTGTATCATCTCCACTGATTATATCACGCTCTTCCCTGTTCCTTTCAACTTTCCATCAGGTCTCTTTAGTCTGTATCTTCTATCTACATCCACTGTGCAAGTTCTTGATTTTTTCTGTCAGATTTCCACCAGGGTTTGACTCATGAATTATTTTGAAGCAACACCTTTATTCTGCCTTGTTGTGCTGAGAATACTCCTCCCTCAGAGAGTTGCACAGAATCTATTTTTATACTCTTTTATACTCTGCATTGTGTGTGTGTGTGTGTGTGTGTGTGTGTGTGTGTGTGTGTGTGTGTGTGTGTGCTGAGGATGTGAGGCACACATATATGTAAATGTATGTTAACTAGGCCTTTTATAGACATTTGCATAGATTTCTCCAAGATCAAACTGATTTTGCTGTTTTGTTTGGAAGCCCCATGCACACACAGTAAGCCCATGCCATCTGTCATTTAAAATTCCACTACAAAAATATCCATAGTTTGCCATGCACATATCATTATGTTGTGTAATATTGTCTGTTGTTTCTTCTGCTCTTTTCCACACAACAAAACTGCTTCTTTTTTATTCGTACTTATTTATTTTAATTTATTATATCAGGATAAACCCTCTGAGATGTATCATCTCATTTTCAAGAGGGTCCCAAATTATACGAAAGAAAGTAAAATGAAACAAAAACAAAAGTGGAGCTGTTGATCATTAAGATCCTGGTAATAACTATAACAATTATCTGCAAAAGTGCTGCAACAACAGTAGATGACATTTGAAATGCTGGAAAATATGTGTTCACGGTGTCTGGCTTTGTTTTGTGATCCCTAAGATCACTAAAATTTCTCTTGCAGCAAAAACATGAAAGTCAACAAACCTGATGTGTGACCAGCGATGTTACTGTGCCATATCTCCTCCATAAAACAGCTCACACACACACACACACACACACACACACACACACACACAGGATCAATCTCACCTTTATTAAAGGAGACACAGAGAGCATTTCGACCACAGACAGTTTTTCCTTTCATCCCCGTCCGTCTGAAGAAGCCAACCTCAGCCCAGCAGGTTGGTACACAGAAACAAAGAGAGTGACCTCAGTGCCCTTCCTGCTGCAGAGCAATGTGGACAAAAATAAACGCCTTCACAGACCAAGCTCAAACTGTCAAAGTATGAAAACATAAAAGTCAAGAATTGAGTTGGTGTTTGAAAATGTAAAATGTTATTCTATAATGTATTTTATAATATGAAAAATGTGTTTGACACACAACATCTGCCTATTTTATTAATCCTGATGTAGTAAAGTCCTCACATTTAATACTGAAAATATTTTCACTTTTGTCTATGGTGGCTGGTGCAAATAGTTAAATAGAACAAATGAAAGTTAGAGAATAGGGCTCAAACTTCTCTGTTTGTCTTGAATCTCACAGACATCCCAAGACAAATCAGTGGTGAATTGATTGTACTACCATTTTTATTTGTGCACCTACAACTAATGCACAATTTACTCCTGTTTGAGTAACATTTGTCAAAAACTACAGTGCACAGCTGCGTAAGATATTTGAAAGCATATATTTGTGATGTGTTTTTAAAGACTCGGGTCAGTGCAGAAAGAATAAGACTCTGAGGTGATAACCCTGAAATTGTCCTTTCAGCTATACTGCAAACATACTGACAATACTGATTATGTAGTAGTTGTGCAAGTGCTGAGATCTGCTGATCATTTTAAACACACTTTACTTATGTAAAAGTACTATACCATATTTTGAATAACAAATACTCCACTAGACGAGAAAGAAAAGTAAATCCCTATCAGTGTTTACTATCATTTATGATGGATTAATATTACTTCTGCATTAATGCTGCCTTTTACTGCTGCTGATGTTTAAATTTAAGCTAATTTTAACTACTTTATATATTGTTGGGTTGTTTAATCTACCTCAACGCAACATATTCTATAAGATCACCATGTTTGTAGCATTGCTGTCCTCTGAGAACCACCGATCTCTAAAAACTTTTCATGAGCTCAGAAAAACAGCCTGTTTTCAGCTTTGTGATGATGCATTTTCCAGATAATCCAAAAGCATTTTTATGTGTGTTTGTTTATCTTAAAAAGTAGTTAATTTTCTCAGTTGAGGAAAACTTCATCCTTCAGTAAATTTCAAAATCACAAACATTGGAGATGCTTATTGTTCACTGGACAACAAGGGAATAAAAAATCTGAAAAGTAACTTGTAATTAAACCGATAAAAACTTGTGTTTTCATTAAACCCGATTCTTCGGAATTTAAAAAAGAAACAGTTCGACCAGAAAAGTTTCAGGACTTGCATTGTTCACATGCACATTCACAGTCCCTTGAATCACTGAGTACAACAGACACACAGATTTGTGTTGGTGACACTGGTGCAGACTCAGTGACAGCTTACAGAGTTTCACAGTACACACAGTTTGAGCAACGAGAGCTAAGTGTAAAGTATAATTCACAGTCACTGTGTTCTGCAGAGGACATCAACAGATATATAATGCACAGCCGAGCACAAAGTACAAATCAGTCCACACGTACATTCGCCCTGAGGCATTATAAAGCACTATGGGTCCTCACACAGTCTGCTATACAGTGTGATTGTATCTGCAGAGGGAAGTGATTTATCTTTATCAATAGGTTATTTCAGACCCTACAGAAGGAAGCTGAGCTGCAATTTCAGACTGCTGCCTGTAGTTAACCTGACCTGGTGTGTATCACTAGCACCATAAAAAAGAACATACCCCTGGATTTCAATTACACACAGATAATACTGTTTGCTTTGACTGGAAACAATAAACAGTATCCTTGCACATGAGCTCTATATTCACTCAGTCAGTTCATTTAAACTGAACAGCACATTTTCTTTTTACAGTGCTGTAAATGTTAATGTTAGGATTGGAATTAACCAGATACGAGACGAGAGAGAAGGAGATAATAGTCCATATTTCAGCTTTTAACAAGAGTTTAATTTGTTCAGCTAATTGAATAATAAATAGATCAAATCAATAAATCTGCAAAAGGCGTTCAGGATGAGTGGACTTCCAGCTCAATGCTATAAAATGAGAATGAGCTCTCTGGTGGAGAAATTGCCAATTTACAAAAACATTAAGAGGGAGGAAAGCAAAAAGAAGAGAAAATATAATGAACAAGATGACACCGAATGTAGTGAGATACTATTAAATGAGATGAAAAGAAAGGAAAGCCTCTGCGCTCAGGAGGAGAACAGCCACATCAGAGCTGCCTGGTAGAAGATGAGCGAGAGGATCAAAGGTGGCCAGGCTCGAAAAAATGGGAATCAGATAGAAGAGTGAGCTGATTCAGAGCAAGAAGGTGTGGAAGGAGAAGAGCAAACGGAAGATGAAAAGCAGAATTAGTCAGAGCAGGAGATCACACTCCTAATCATTCAGAACGTTCAGCTGCACATACGGTGATCATTTTGCTTTGGAATAATGTTTCTTTGGACTTGAAAAAAACAACTTCAAATTGCTTGAGGACAAACATTTGAGAGTGAGATAAAAATACATCGTCTTTCTTTTCTCAGGAGCAAGAACCTCTGGAGCTCGTTCTGTTGAAAGGCAAAGAGCAGCAGTGATGGTGGGTGTATGAGGCTGCTTATCGTGTGGCTCAGGCTGGACAACAGTAGATCATCTTTCCCACAAGCACCAGCCCAGTATTTGTAGTAATTATGTCTCTCCGTTGATGTGCAGTAATGTGCTGGAGGTTGTGTGTCCTGTTTGTAGCAAGGCTGATAATAAAGGTATGGAGATTGTGTATTATTATCAACTGTGACCACAGTCTTTCCACAGTGGTTTAATTGCCTAATCCTCACCATATATTAACTACTATTGACCATTATTTGTTAAGCTTAACCTACTGAGCAAGAATGTCAAAACATTGGCAGGCTGGTCCATTAGCTTTTAGAGTTTATGTCTGTCCAGATTCCAACCTAAAGAGGTGTCTACAATATACAGCTTATTAAACTTAGAGTACCGTGAAATTGTAAGATGGATGCATTTTGTCAAATTTTGTCCTGTACATGCAGGATCCCATCAGCACTGGCCTTCAGAACTGGTGTATTTTGGAGTGGACTGATAAGACAGGAATGTAATCCTTCCAAACTTTCAGTCTGTTAGTTTGTCTGTGGGCCAGGGGCCAAGTCCCAGCATAGAGCTCGAAGGTAGAGAAGAAAGGCGGCCTCATTTCTCTCGTATCAGGTTGTTGTGTTTGTAAGCCTCAAGCCACTGAATCGCTCCGCACTACATCTCTTGTCTCCACACATTTGATTAAAGTACAACAACACGGCACTCACCACACAGCGCATTCAAAGTGCATCTCTTGTAATTCTGGTCAGGGATGCTGGAGTGTGTGAGTGCAATGTAATGTTAAGATTGTGCTGCTTCTGCTGGAATGGCACAGACTGCTTTATGCAGCTCAAAGCTTATACGCTTTAATTCAATATACTAGCAGCCGTGGCGTAATTCCTTGCCATGTCTTCTCTGTCATTAAGGAGTGTGTCAAACATTGCTTCTCCACACTCTATTAACTTAAATAAAAGATCGACAACTCTAGACAACATTTCATTTGGACAAATCTGCAATGTTTGCAGTGTGCAGGATTCAGTAGCACTGCAGGAGAACAAACAGTTGCCACAAAACTCGCAAAACATGCCAAAATTGTTCTTTATAGCCAGTGCTTGGTTTGTCTCTTCTGGGCTACTGTAGAAACATGGCAGTGCAACATGGCGGACTCTGTGGAAGAGGACCCACTCAGTCTGTACATATAGAGAGCTCATTCTAATCAAACAAAAACAATGATTCATATTTTCAGGCAATTATACACTAATGAAAACATACTTTTGAATGTCATACTCCATTTCTGTCACATTCTGCCAACAGATCCCCCTAAATCTTACACACCAGTCCTTTAAAGGATGGAGCTATTGTTCTATGTTGCAGTGTAACTTTGTGACACAGGCGAGTAAGACAGCTATTTTATAAGAGTTAAACTTTTGACCTTACACCATTACTGCCTCCTCTGTACATTTGAGCTTTACTGTAGCTCTTAAATATGGCCAACCATCACAGATATGTGTGTGTGTGTGTGTGTGTGTGTGTGTGTGTGTGTGTGTGTGTGTGTGTGTGGGTGTGTGTGTGTGTGTGTGTGCGTGTGTGTAAGTACCTCCTCACACTCTCTAAACAAAAATTGTGTCAAAAGAGCCTGGGGACTTTCTCCTTGTTTTTATGACTGTGGCTGGCAACTTAATCTAATCTTGTGAGCACGGCCACCACTGGCGAGCCCAGAGACAGATGTGTAATGAAATCTCACACAGGGAAAACCTGACAGCTCTGCCTGCCTGGAATACTCCTCTTCATGATCTACACCTATTGCCTCTCCCTCCGTCCTCCCTCTCTCCTTTGCTCTTCCTCTTTATATCCTTTCTTCAACATCCCCTCGTCAGAGGGGCTCCCGACGCCTTGTCACTGTCCATCCCTGTGATGCACCCCGTCTCTGCGAAGCGTCGTCTGCTGTGGCCACGACCCCTCTGTGGTGAAACGCTCCTCCTCATCAGACTGTGCAGAGCCATTTTTATAATAAGTGCTAGCGGCTGGGCACTGACAGCCACGGAGCCAATCAGCTTCTATTAGTGCACAGCTCGCTGAAGACAAAGTAGGGTACAGCTAATGAGATGCATACTGTGTGTTTGTGAGAGGAGAGGAAAAACATGGCTGCACTGGACCAGTACTGGAAGAAGTTAGGGACCAAAGGGGGTCCTGATATGGTAGATCACAACATTGTATTATGTATTTTCATGATCAGACAAAAAGACAATTATTATCATCTTTTACCATAAAATGCTTTTAATGAATAGTTCCACATTTGGGAAATTACGCATATTTGCTTTCTTGCCAAGAGTTAAATGAAGACTCTCATGTCTTACAATAAATAAGAAGCAACAAACAGCAACCGGTTAGCTTAGCTTAGCATAAAGACTCAAAACAGGGGGAAGCAGTTAGCCTGGCTCTGTCCAAAGATAACATCACGTGTTGTTTGCTTAATCAATACAAAACCCGAAGTGTAAAGATGACTAGTCATGGTTTTATGTGTGACTTTTTCTTGGCTGGGAAGAGCCACTCCTGGAGTCTTGTCGTCACCGTGAGGTTGCCAGATCTCCAGTTGGCTCACAGGAAGTTTTTGTGCAGATTAAGCAAGCAGCTAGGCCAGCTGCTTCAGTCTTTATGCTAAGCTAACCGCCTCCTAGTGGGCATAAAAAAGCAGTATATTCCCCAAAATATTGAACATTTCCTGTAAATGTTGTCCGATAAGCCTGAAGGAAAACAGGAAAAAGCACTTCCTGAGTATGAAAGTCTATTCACATCCGACCCTGCTATGTGGACACTCAGCCGAAGGCATGTGAAAACACACACACACACACACACACACACACACACACACACACACACACACCTGGGTATGGCAGCTGGAGAGCTGCCATACCTAGTGGGAATCTCCAGCAGAGTACAGACAGTTCATTTCATGTCTCAGCTCTGCACACTGCAGCTATTAGTGCTAATTACTAGGAATGTTGCCAGTCAAAGGAAAGTGATGATAGGCTTTCTACATGTCAGGCGCCAGTTGAATGTCTGCCTGACAGAGAGAGACGGCGATGAATGAACTGGAACCCCCCAACTTGATGTCCTGAGAGTAAATTTAGCGCTCTTTGCCTGCTGGTGAGGTCTGGATTCAATTTGTCTTGCCTTGTCTGTACTGCTGATCAATACCAACCGTATTACAAGTGGAGCCGAGCCAAACCAGTGTGCACTGTCAGCAACTGCGTATGGATGGATTGGTCTGAGAAAATTGCCATTACTGCTGTTTATTCATATCAGAGAGAAACACCTTGCTGGTAATTGAATCCATCTTAAACCAATCCTTCTCATCTTGTACATCAATAGCAAATTAAGGATAACCACATTAAGGATGACTGTATTGTCATTTGGTCACAAAGTCGATTAGTGGATTGCAGGGAGCTTTATGTATCATGACAACTGTATAGGGTGTTATAAAGTCCAGAGAAGCCGCATGTGAAGAAATATGAAAATAGACAAAAAAAAAAAAAATCACTGAAGCTCAAAACAAACAAAAACTTAGCTCCTTAGAGAAATAGTTTGGCATGTTAGGAAACACACCCAGTTGCTTTTTTGCTGAGAGATACATAGGAAGATCATTAAAGTCTGAGCAGGAAGGATTTATAAAAATAAATAAGTAAAGTTTTGCTGAAACTGTCACTATATCCTGACAGTAGTACATGAGGCCAATAATCTCTGAAAAACCAGGTTCCTAGTGCTCCGAATATGCAAGAATCCACGCCTCCATGAAAACAACCAATCATTTGATTAATTGAAAACAATCAAGCAACCAGTCATTTAATTGATTGTTTTGATCACCGGACCCAAAGCATCTGTATCTAATGACCTGAGCATGAGACTCAACAATCAACTACCTTTCTTCAGTTTCCAGGCTAGCTGTTTCCCCTTGTTTCCAGTCCTTTTGCTAAACTACAATAAGCTAAGCTAAGCTAACTGGCATCATAATAACAGACAGATATTACGGTGGTATTGCAGCAGGAAAGTGAATGAGCATATTTCTAAAAATGTCAGACTATTTCTTTAATTACCTGTGGGCTTTAAAAAATGTTTTATCATAAATGGTTCTAATTTTTACAGCACTTTGTAACAGCACTTAAACTTTAATTTGACTTTAATTGTCTAAGTACATCTAAAATTTCTCTGTCAAGCACCTTTCCCAACATTTGGTGTTTTTAATTGCACTTTAATAACTAAATTGACTTGACTTTCATTCCATTCATCTTGACCAGAATACCGAATCACCTGTGTCTGACTGGATCTGCAGTATGCGAATGTGACAACACATTTGTGAAGCATTTTCATGCCAGAAACGTTTAGACGCCTTTTCCAGGACCATATTTATGGAGCCATTAAAAGCAGCTGTTCCATTATGATGAAGTGTATTTATTGCCTCATGATGCCGCATACAAAACAGCAACTCTGTAAAAACCAAAACAGCACAACCAAACGCAGGCATCAGAGAGAGCTGACAGTCGTAGAATCAGGAATAGTTACATAATAAAAACTCACACTGTGAGTCTGAAAGTGTCAGGTGAAATCAGACAGCACCGTGATACATATGAGAGTTTCATTTGGAGGTAAACAAACACTGTGTTTGCTTTAGAGCAGCTTTTATGCAGCTTGAGAGGACAGAGACAAACAGACTGCTCGCTCGGCGTTTCTTGGATAGGAGGTGATTCTCTGTTGACTTTCATTTCCTCAACAAAAAGAGTGTGAAATCAAGATGTTCAGGAGCATGCACAAAAAATTCAACTCTGGAGGTGGTGTGCAATTATGTTGTTTCACACCGTCCCCGGCTAAGCTGGGAACGACTGAGAGGCTGTACATTCTCCCATTAACCGAATAACGATGTATTTGAGCCCTGAAAGAGAACCAGTCAAGTCAGCAGCAAACGACAGAGCGGCCATGATGACTCAGTGCTTAATTACTACACAGCCAGGAGACCTTGGTTTCCTCCAACTTCCCAATGACATTATTGGAAACCCGGTCTGAAGATTACTTCAAGCTGTATTTTATGAGACATGAAATTGCTGAATGAGGCCTCCTGAACAGGAGCACAAAAGGCTCTGGCAGAACATGAGGGTGCATTACTGATGGTGTATCAATAGCCATTAGCTTGAAAACCTATTAATCATTCCTCATTCACCCAGCTGCCCTGGAGGGAAGACGAAGACAGAGACAGGCAGAGACATCAAGAGAAATCCTTTTGGGATCTGAGAGCATGTGGAGATGTTTTTAAGACTCTCAAAAAAAACAGAGCTACTGGCCTACATGTGACAAATGGTTCAGCTGTAAATGGATGTTAACTGGTAAACCAAATATAAACAATGAGGATTTTATTGTCTTCTTCTGCAGCAAAGATACAATTATCAGAGAGAGATCAAAATTGACATCACTGCCTCTGTGGCAATGTGGTGTTAATGAGTGTCTAGATAGGCCTGTATAGAGCAGATGGGAGTGTATTTCAGGACAAGTAGTTTGCAAAATCATGTAATATGCAAGTACAAATATGCTAAGAGAAGACGGCATGGCTGTTTATCAGAACAGATGTCCTAGGTTTCTAAAAAATAGCTTTGTTTGTTTTAGATGTTTGTGCTAAAATGCCTGGAGTGCACAATTTTACAGCTAAGCTTCTAGCTGCTAAGGTTGGCAAACTGATCTGGCAAGATAATCAGGAGCCTTCTATGGTTCACTTTTTCACCCAGTTCTCTCAGGAGATACTTGTCCTGATATAGCTGCAGGTTTGATGGTTCAGTGTCATCAGAGCACGGGGTGAAAAGATGAGTGTGAGCCACAGAGAGAAAGAAAATCTCACATTATACTGGGCACTAATGCAGGCACACTATGTATGAATTAATAACTGAGGTCAATGATGAAGTGAGAAGCACTCGCCTTGAGGTGCTACACATTGTGTCACTGTTTTACATAAACGCTTTCATTCTGTGCATGCGTGCGTGCGTGCGTGCGTGCGTGCGTGCGTGCGTGCGTGCGTGTGTGTGTGCGTGTGTGTGTGTGTGTGTGTGTGTCTTTCTTTTTCCCATACAGTCACTTTCCCTCTTTATGAAGTTACCGGGCAAGTTCAACCATCTCACCCCAGCTCCCACACAGCTATTTCTCCTCAGCCTTTCTTCCAATCACATTACTGCACATTCCAGAGTTATTGTTCCCTCTACAGTCAGTGCGTTTCCCCACCCTTTACCCAGTCAGCTCAATTTCCTCTTTCTCTGCAGGTGTTCCCAAACTTTTGAATCAATCTTTTTGTTTTTTGTGTGGCAACTCTTAAACCAGTCGTAACCTCTGAGTTCATGGTCTGACTGTACTTGTGCACCTTTTCTGATACGCACTCTATAGTGAGCAGTGTGGAGATTTCAGGCATTTATTATCATCATTATGTCATCGTCATTTTGAGTCAGCACTGGGGACAGAGAGTCACACCGTTGTTCATTTTTGCATCTATAAAATGTGGTGCATTGCATTGTGGGAGTGTTAGCAGAATGTTTTTTCATTACATAATGAGAATATCTAAAGGCGTATATGCAAATAACATAAACAAGTTAATAATTAGGGGTTGGTTTTGGACACAAAAGTGTCACAATGTTCATTTTTTATGAGCACTGGGGCTTGCAGCCTACATTAAAGCCCATTACCTCATTTACTGCACATAAACTCACCTGATCCACAGCCTAGTCTTTTTAAATATAAACCAGTGGCTGGGTTTTTGCCAAATTCTGTGTCAGATATCAACACATATCATTCTTATGTTAGTCACCTGTGTTATACTGTTGTTAGTTCCTGGTTGAGGCTGAGGATTGAGATGTAATAATGATGGCTAAGTGTGCTGGATAGTCCCCCCCCCCCCAATGAAAATGGAAATTTGATGGTTCCAAGACAATAATTTGCTTTAATTGTAGTAAATGGGGGAGCATTGTTCACTATTTTCTGATATTTCACAGGCCAAACAATTGATCAATTAAAATAATCTGCAGATTAATTGACAATGGCAGCCTGAAGTGGTATCTCTTCACTAATAATAAATTAGTTGGTAAGTAACTTCATGTAACTTCATGATTAAAGAAATAAAACATGCTCTGCAAATAAAGAGGGAAATTAATATAACTGATGCTCCACCTTTAAGCTACTTATCTACACATGAGATTGGATCTGGTTGAGTGCATAAACCTAAAATCCAACAGCCTATGAGGACAGTTTATCAGTTTATTTCTGAAAAAAGCAGAGCTTGCCCTCAAGCAAATGATTTTCAGATTTCAGCAAGATTTTTTCAAACAAGTGCAAGTTGTGTGTCAAAGGCTGTAAGAGTGAAAAATGAGCTGACTTCAAACAAATAAGGCTGCCATGGCAATATTCCAATCATCCATCAGTTATGCAGTCAATGCATTTGTCATGTTGCTGCCATTGATTGGTGTTTCAGTTAAATAGAGGGAACTGCTCAATTGCCTCCTAATAGCCCAAAGGACATTTCATATGACCATTTAAGAGAAAACAAGAATACCACATTCAAAGAGAGAACAAGAAGTAAAAATGTCTTCTTCTCTTTCTACAAAAAGAAAAAAATATGAGACATTTATTAAATTAGATAATGACTGATGGGAGTGCTTGGAAATTCAAAGGTGATTTTTTTCACTTTTTTTTTGCAATTTTTGTCTGCAAAAAGAAAATGGCAGAGGTAAGAAAAAAATGGGTAAAACTGTGAAGTGAAATGAAACTCTTCTTAAACTGCTTTTCAAACTGCTTTTTTTGGAAAAACAATTCATGCAAAGCACAACACTCAAGCACTGTCAGTCTGTGTATGTTTTGAAATGGTCTGCAGGTTGTTACGTTACATTTTAGGACGCAATGTCCAGGCAGAGGGCATATGAGGAGATCATCCAAAAATGACAGCTGTGCCATTTGATAAAAAAAAAAAAACTGCTGCAGTGGACTAAGCTGCACTAGCATGATGTGATGAAGTGAAAGCCTCTTACAGGACCAACTACATTCTCCACTTGCACTTTTCCACCTGACACAGCAGTTCAGGAGCCAAATATGCAACAGATTTGTACAACATTTGCTAAAATGCTTACAGGAAGTTACGCAGCGATTGACTGGACTGTTCATGAAATTTACAGCATAGAAACACAAACTGGCCATTGAAGCCCTTTGCTGTACCCACCTCAACACACACCCATCTTGTCAGGTGTCATATCATTACTGAAATTTGTCCATTTTTGCATCTGTGTCATTATTCCTTGGTCCAAAAATATCAGATGGCCACCGATCAGTGATATCCATCACCATGTTGCCCTCTACAGCATTTTTGCCTTTAATTTTCTGTGTTTAAAGACACCATTGATTTTTTCCCCCTTCTACGATGAAGTGTGGGCAGCTTTCCCCTCTGAGCCTGAGGTGAATTCTCTCATATGGAGTCGTAAAATACCCTTCTTCTTCCCCCACTTTCCATAAGATCCCACCAAATGATCGAAACTGCCTTTAAGATAAAGATAAAACAGATGTTAAGGGAAAGACATGTAGGATGGCTTGATACGAGAAGGAAGATGTATCTGATGGCCCTTTGGCAGAACTTCTCTCAGTGTTCAAGAAGCTCTTTAGTTTAGTCTGAAGACGACTCTTCCAAGATGTGCTGCAGGCAAGAGTCAGAATTGAACTGTTCCAACATTTTGCAATTGTTTATTAGAAAAGTGGTGTCTACACTGAGTGACCAGAAACACACAAATACAAGCTTAAAACGAACCTAACCTTTGAATTTAATGTGACAATACTGCTGTAGCTGTATGTTGAGTCAGTTCAACAATCTATTTTGAGGCTGTATTTTCTTTGTTTTATTCAGCTGAGTGATACTGAAGGCGTTTCTAATATTTTGCCCACCACACTTACATAAGTTCCAATGCAAGACCAAACTAAAGCCTGACCACAGAGATGAATCAAGGTAAGGTAAAGCTTTAGGCAGAATTTATGTTGGGTTTAAATGGACAGGTTTCTATTTTTCTTGATTATTTGGACAAAAGTGTGCTCTTTAGTTTTAGTGCATCAGTCAGCTGATTGTAGCAGGGATGCCCACACGTGGCAGAAAAGAAGCCCCTATGTTTCTGTGAGAATTGCTTTACCAGCCTACTGCTGTCAGGTTGAGCAACGAGTCAGTACTAGATTTTACGAGAAGTGCTTTCTATTACAAGAGAGCTGGCACGTAAGTCTTTTTGGGTGCCCATTCAATGACAGCTGGATATCATTTATCAGGACAGCGCTATCAGGGGATGTGGTCTGCAGAAGCGCTGACGTGCCGAACTGCTGTGCCCTCACTGCCAATGTTGTTGCCACCTGAGCCCGGCCATGACAGATGGGCGGGTCGGGACACATGAAAAAACGTCCAGAAGAGCTCAGAGTTTTGCACAGAGATGCAGCAGTCCCTGTCTCTTTGGGAGACACTTGAGGACACTGTGTCCATTAGGAATAAGGGCTTGATCAGGACTGGTATCAGTTCACCTTCAGTAAAGTAAAGGTGAAAACCAGTAGAATCATAATTTATTCAGCAACAGTCGACAGTTTAACCATTGTATAAATCAGCACACAAGCTACATTAAACTGCAGGTTCTCGTAGTAACAATGCTTTAGAAGATAAGCTAACTGTTACTGGTGTAATGGACTTAACAAAGGTTTCGAATGGCTATGAACAAACGTTTAAAACAGATGGCAATTTGAACACAGCTTCTCCTTTTACCGTACCTGTGGTAAGTAGCCAAAATAGAAGTGCTATAATGATACAGAAATAACAGACTCGTCAGCAAGTCAAGACAGTCAACAACAGGCCACAGTCGGTCTCTGCTTTTATTTACAGTTTACAAGTACAGTAACTGGGGGCAAACATTTTCATCCAGTGATAACCACCGACAGAGTAAGGAAATCCTTTGCACAGTAACTATTGGCACACAGTAGAGTAAATATCTCTGCCAAAGCCATGAAATGGCCAAGACATGCCAGTTCAACCTGTTCAGGTTTCACCGAATTAGTTATTAAAAATTAAAAAGTTGTTTCACATTTTAATGAATGCAGTGTACCTGAAGAGGCACACTGTGGCAACACATCAAGGCCAATTATTTGTAAATTTGTTCATTATTGTAGAAAATATTGTGCAAATCTATTACTGTATCAAGTTGAGAAAGATTTTGAAAGACTATGGTGTTCAAGTGGGCCAATTCCTGTTTTTGTCTATATAGACATACAAAGTTGAATATTGCTACGTATATGTTTCAGTTTAGAAGTTCAGATTAAATCTAATAGAAAGGTGTAATCCCAGCGTTTTGTTAAATCACTCTCATTAACTGACATGGCGCTTTATTGAATCTCAGCCTGTAAACTAAAGATTTTTTGTGGCAGACAAGAAAGACTGAATGAGATCTGACATAACACGGTGAGTCACATTCGCAGAGTTGAGGTAGAGGGACTGGGTGGGATTGGAAATATACCTCTGAGGCAGAGGAAGTGCTCTGCTCAGCCAGACTGTGACCACTGCTGACACCCGCTGCAGTGACCACGAAGGCCAGTTAATCAGCCACAGGGACCACACGCCAAAGACAAGTAACTCCACTGTTATCTGCTTTTCTCTCTTTGACCACTGAATAGCTCCTAACTGTGCACTGCGGTAATTAGCCTGTGAAATCACTTGCTGAGTTGCATTAAACAGCTTATAAAGCATACCCTTTGTTAACAAGGTCATGTCAAGGATTTTAGCCTCAGTTGCTGGTAACGGCCCTTGACACATAATACAGTGGCACAGAGTTACGTTTGAAGGCCTTTAATTTAGTAGGAGGCCTGTGCCACGATGCTCTTAAAAGCATTACCTTTCAATAATGAGAGGACGTGTTAAGTTATTCATCAGTGGTGCTCTACCAGGGCTGGCCTTCGAGAGTCTAAACAAAGCAGGAACCACTTAATTTGCCCTGATCAGCACCAAGAGGGTCCATTTAATTCAAGTCCATCAACGCAGTGGCATCCTGAAGCAGCAGCGCTATTATGTGTCTGTTGCACCCTGAATGCGTATTTATAAAGCTGATGGTGAAGTGTTAGAGGGTTTATGTGCCATTATCATATTCATGTTGGAGGAGGAACAGCAGCATCTTTATGGCCCCATGTATTCAAAAGTCAGTGATAAGACATGATTGTGTCGTTACCTTTGTTTTGACTCAGATGAGGTGGGGATGTCTTTGCCCTTTCATAAATTTGAATTTATTTCTACTTTTAAAAAAAACCTGCTGCTATTTTTCTTATTTTTACTGAATCCCACAAAAAGACCAAAATTAATAACAAATTAATTTTACTAACAAGCGTTTTCTGTGTAGCCAAAGCCAGCTAGCCTGATGGCCTCTGGGCCACATTGCTGTACTGGGTGTCATGTTCCTTCATTACAATGAACATTGGCACTGTAGATTATTTTCAGTTATTAAAGTCATACACTGTCCTGCTCCTGTAAATACTCACTGGAGCACCAAATGTGTGTCAATCAGCTGCTGAAAATAGTCCTGAAAAAATGCACTGTTTAATCCTGTTTGAGTAACCTTTGCCAAAAACTACAGTGTCCAGCTGTTCATGAGTTGTTTTTAAATATCTACATCTTCAATAGGAACCAATGTGGCAGAGCTATGAGCAACGGACAAAGTAGGGAAGTATGACTCTTACGATACAGAAAAACAGCCTTTGTTGACCATTACAAAAATGTAGAATATTGCCAGCCTTATGCCAGTGTTTGACAAAGAATGAAGCACAAAGATATTTGTGACCGTGTGTTTTGAAGTCCTCGCTCTGCTCAGCATCCTCTCTCCCTTCCTTCACTGACTGCACCGCTAATGGACCCTGATGAACAGGAAGTGGAAAGTAGAATATAACAAGCCACTGGAGACATCACGCTGCACTCCAGAGAGCCATTAGCCAAAGTTTCCATTTATTTATCCATACACTAAAAAAGAGTGCAGTGGCTTCTTGCTAATTGCCAACAGAAAACTGTTGAGGTTGCTGGGGAGGTGCACCCTGTAGCAGCAACTCTTCTCTCGCTGTCCCTGTTGGTTGTGTTCCACTTGGTAATTTTCTGTGATGCATGCAGGGAGGAAGGGGATACCTGCTGTACTGACAGCTGGTCCCTTGCAGACTGGAGAAGTTTGCATGTTGATGTGAGAGTCGCACTGGAGAGTGAGCATGTGCAGTGTAACTGTAGTGTCACGCAATGACGTGAGGAGGCGAGGGGAGAGCAGACAGCGGCTGAGTGACAGGGGCTCCAGACGGTGGCTTCAGCTATGAAGGGCGAAAGTGAGGGACCTTGTTACGGCCTCACTGTTGGACAGACATACACTAACCGGCCCTGGCTGGCTCTTTGAGCTTTAGATGCCTCCAGACGATATGAGCACACCACTTTGTGGAGTGTAACTGACACCCATGGAGTGCCCTAAGTAAGCCCCAGGGAAGGGTAAGGTTAAGCTAGAAAACAAAACACTAAAGCAGGTCATGTAATAGGCCTCTCATTTTGCGCCTGCCTTTGTCAGGCCCAGTGGAGGAAACCTAATTTATTTAATAGCCTGCCACTTCAATGCCAGGCATTTGGTGCAAGAAAACAGAAGGCAGCGATGACGAAAGCGTAGCGGGAGAGAGAGCGAGAGAGAGGACAAACACTTTCTTCACATTCACTGGCGAGATGTGATTTCCAAAGCGAAGATCTGTGTCAGCCATCTGGTGACAGAGAATAGCAGGAAACTATGTCAGCATGCTTTTTTCAATAATGCAAGCATGCATGCTGCCACTACATCATGGACCATTCAAGAGGAGATTTCTGTGAAATGTCAGCTTTTTGTGTATATCCTATGTGCCTTCTATTCAGTCACTATTAATCTATTTCTCCGTTCTTCCTCTCTGTCTGAAAAATGCTGGCAAGCAAACCTAGAGCTCAACACAACGTCAGAACTTAACAGAGCTTCACATTTGAAGGATGGTGTGGTAAGTATTCAGTGTTAAATCCGTTTGAACAGTGGCACCAGTGTGAAGGTTTGTGGGGTACAAAAGCGTCTTTTGGTACATCAGGTTTCAGCCCCGTTTGTGGCGTGGTTCCATGCCATCATTCAGTCCAATACTTTGGTCTAGGCTGAAATATCTCAGCAAATATTGGATGAATGAATGACGGTGTCCTGTCCACCACCCAGCACTCTGCCCCGGTTGATCCTGGGGCTAAGAGAATCTCTCCTTTACACTCGTTTCTTTGCTATATGAAAATATACGACCTTGCAACTGAGTCCACTGCAAATGGCTGCATTTGTTTTCAGTGGTGCTTGCATTTGAAGAGATTTAGCCACCATGCCATTCTCTCATGGGCTTGGAGTCATATTCTGCTAAACAAGGTTGCCAGAAGAGATAAATCAAATCTAAAGCTAAAAGCTCCAATCAGAATGTGCATTAGCCTTCAGTGAAATGAAAGAGTTGTTCCCTATTCAGCAGAACACAGGCTGCCGATTGCATGCTGTGCCATTTCTTTCAAGGCCTATGCAGATGTGGGAGCTGACAAATGATGCATAAATACTGAAAGAGTCAAGCATCATCCAGAAAAAGCCTGTTGGTACAGATTTTTTGTTCAATATAATGACATTATTAATCAATAATAATGGCTGAATGACTTCATGTACTTTCGCTGTCAAAATGGTTTCTGAAATGTGAAATATAATGTATGTGTTTCAATAGGAAACTGCAGCAGTATGAGGTTTTTGTTTTTGGTTTTGGTTTTGTTTTTTTGTTTTTTTTTTTCGGAACATATTTTTTCCCAGACACCAGCAATAGTTATGTCATGTTTTAATGCACACCAACTCATTTAATAACAGCAGTGCTGGTGAAGCTATAGAGTGTCTGGAGGATTCATGTACCTCCACCTCCACCACTCCACTCCCTCCATCCTTTACTATTATAAAATGCAAATGTTATGTCACCCACTTCATGCAGAGATAAATCTGTTATCCCATGCATTACTTCAGAGAGCGTCACCACCACATCGTTCTCATTGCAGCACCAGTCACAAAGTGTTCATTTACACTCCAGCCTTTACCATTAATACTATATTTTATAACCATTTCTTTTCCATGACTGGGAAATTAATTGAATTTGAGACGCTACCACATTTGAAATAGAAAAAGAGGAATATGTTGGATTATGGATTCCCTGACAATAGGATTAGAACAGGCCACTCTGGGTTGGCAATGAAACAATGATATACTGTGCAACCCCAATTCCACAAAAGTTGGGACACTGTAAAATGTAAATAAAAACAGAGTGCAATGATTTGCAAACAAACTGTTTACTGACAACAGTTTTATTTATTTGAGCCCATGTACTAAAATCCTTCATACAATCATGTGTTCACAAAGTGGTGAACCTCTTTCCATCCTTGCTTGTGAACAACTGAGCCTTTCCAGGATGCCTCTTTCATACCCAATCATGATACTATCACCTGTTACCAGTGAACCTGTTTACCTGTGGAATGTTCCAAACAGGTGTTTTTGGAGCATTCCACAACTTTCTGCTGCTCCTGTCCAAACTTGTTTGAAACGTGTTGCTGCATCAAATGCAGAATAAGCAGATATTTACAAAAATCAATGAAGTTGATGAGGTGACACATTAAATAAGTTATCTTTGTACTGTTTTCAATCGAGTATATGTCAAAAAGGATTATGATCACATTCTGTTTTAGTTATATTTTACACAACTTTTCTGCTATCAAGTTGGATGATGACATTTTGTTGGAGGGGAAACAGAGTAAGACAAGTCAAGGCTGTAGTCAATATCTGGAGGGTTAAAATACTGAATACTGTGCATGATGTCTGAAAAATACACAGCAGGAGAATTCTGGTTTATTACCACTTCAATCTTATTTTTGTAGTTTGAAATTCACCAAGTTAATTGTTGAAATCTGAGAGCACGACGACCTTTCCAAAAACGGGTGAAGCATGCGTGTACAGATGATTATTGTTTTGAATACAACTCAAGGTTAGCCAAACTTATTTGGGAGAGAAAAGTAAAATAAAAAATATCCAAATTGTCAGTTGTAAACACGCATCACAATTTACAGGCCATCTAGTTCAACTTTGGCCTACTGTCCTTACTGTACTTACGCACCCGTTATCCTGTTGTGTTTTTTGCCCCATGTGACTTATTAGTGATCATGCAGCAATCACAGACTTCAGCATTTAACTTAGCGGGCAATATGTTATCCTAATCCAACCTAATGATGACCAAAGTTGCCTAAATATGACCCAAGTTGTAATAAACTGGAGTTTATTTTTAAATACTCACATCAGTCTATAATATGCTTTTTTGCTGTCTAAATTACCGTGGCCTGCACAAACTTTTTCAATATGAGCCAAAAACAGAAAGGAACACAAAACCGAATTTATTGAAAATCAAAAAACAATGTGTGTTGTGAAACAAAAATATAGTTGACATATTTTAACAATATCACAATACTGTTTCAGCTCAAGAAAATGTAACATTAGCATCTAGCTTTCCAAAAATGTGAAACATTACACCATACAGATGCTGGTGAGTGGCCCACCTGTAAGTACTGCGCTGCACAGCAGTGTACACCATTAATATCGTATTAACTAACATCATATAAATGTATTCAAACTGTGGTTATTCTCCTGACATTCTTGGAGCTTTCCTCTGACAGACACACCTGTGCTTGGCTCTCACTGTGCAGAGACAGGCTGCTGGAGGACACAACATCAGGGACCTGGGGCACACCATCAAATTTAGGCTTTAGTGACAATCATTTTCTGCAGCACAGTAGACACACAACAATCACAAGAAAAGGCTACAAACTCCTGTCCTGAAAGTTTTCCTGGAAACATCGTATAAAATGTATGACCATCCACAGACAACTAGTTCCTGAACTGCTTCAAAGCGACTGTCCTCCACCTTCAGTACCTCCAGAAGAGGTAGTGCTATTACCAAACTCAAAGCACCTCAAGTCACAGCTGCTCAACATTAGACGTAATTGGGAAAAGAGGCAACACAGACTGGTCCAAAAGAGTGCAGTTGTCCATTCATTAGTAGACACCAGGATATTACACAAGACATCAATACAGTGTGTTATCCACAATCAATATAACATTCAATTAGTCGATTACAGGCCAAGACTAGAAAACCCCTTGAGGCACAATTACCTTATCTGACATTGACAGAATAGAATCATTTAAGGGTAATGTCAATATTTACAGGGTACAGACAGAAAAGGTATATTCCTCTCAATTTGTGTCTCAGTCAGCCTGTGTAGTCCACATTTTCATGTAAACCTGGAGATGTTCTGCCACAGCGATGATGGTGGAGCAGCTTAGAGGGGCTCTGTAAGCTGAAGTTAGTGCATTAGAGCTCCCTGCTTTATGCCGTAATGGATGTGTTGAGCTGTCTGACATCAAGCTGTCTGATGGGAGGCCTGCTGAGGTGCAACAGTATAGCTGTGCAGTGCCCTCTTGTTCTCATCAACATGGATGGAGGTAGCAAACACTCCAGCTGTAGAATGAATGGCTGCATTATTCAGCTCCAGTTGATCTCTCTCTCCCCCTCTCTAGCTCTCTGTCTGTCTGTTTCCCAGCCTCCCCACAACCTCTCTTTCTCTATCTTACCTTGTAGAAGCTGACAAAGTCCATCTGGCTACCAGTTTCCATGATTAGCTCATTGTAAACTGCATCTGCAGAGTGAAAAACAGCAATTTAGCCTGATCTAACCTTGCAGCCCCTCCGACCAGTTACAGCCCACTTTGGACTTAACGCAGACCTCAGCAAAATAGGAAGAATTAGGCGATTTAGTGGCTCAGAGGTCTGAAATGTGTACAAATTAAAACCTTTTGTTTTTGTTTAAAAACAGTATAAACAAATTTTTGTTCTCCTGCTCCGACTACTGCTATTACTGAGGATGTTTTGCTTGATTTTGAAAGCCATATATCATGTCATTCATGACTGCTCAACTGGTGATGATGGCCATTTGCACCAAACTCAGCTGAAGATTTTACTTGATCTGTGTTCCTTGAAGTATTATGTTACTAATTACTGTGCCAATGTACTGTAAATACAATAAGCCATAAGTAAAAGGACCATGCCAGTGTTTTTACATGCTGTTTTTTCAGCTCATTTACTACAAATCATGAATACTTTACACTCCAGGTAACCATTTTGTATTCTTCAGTGGGTTTTTTTCTGCTATTCTCGCCATCCATTGACTTCATCTCTATGCAGAATGAATATCGATTAGCAGACTCTTCAGTCTTTCTTAAGTTGTTTTGTTTGTCTGTTTGTTTTTGTCAAAGTAACGTTATTGTTGTGGAAAATCAGTCTGCAATAAAAGTTCATTACCAAGCACATAATCTAACTTTGACAAAATAAGAATACAGTCTTTATGTTAAATGTGATGATATTGCATGAAAGTGAATGGAAACTGACACATTCCAGCAATAGATAGATAGATAGATAGATAGATAGATAGATAGATAGATAGATAGATAGATAGATAGATAGATAGATAGATAGATAGATGTAATAGCCTTGTGATTTTTCTAATGTAAAATGTGTGCCGTGGCTCAAAAAGGTTGGGAAACACTGATCTATTACATGTACTGATCCGTATCAGAATTACAAGAGATACGTCCCATAAAGACGTTTTTAAAGATGCAATCTTATCAGATTGAAGCACTTTGAAAGGAAAAAACTTCAAACCACATCCTTATTAAAACCCAGACAGAAGTATTGTTGTAATTTAGCATCATGGGTTTGTAAAAATGTGATTTACCTGTGCATCACAGCAGTAATCTTACTTATTTAAATCGATAGCTTTTCAGATTAAACTCTTTTTCATTTGTGCACTCATTCTACTGTTGCAGTTTCAGTTTAAAGGTTTACAATTATCACGTTGAATTATATGTCACTCTCACCTGTGGGGCCCTCGCTAGAGTATCCCAGGTTGATCATCCCCCCCGTCGCCCCAGCAACCAAGTCTCTCCCACTCACTGATTGGTCAAATCTGCAAATATCCAAATGAGTTGTCCAATGGAAAAGATAACCTTTAGCTGAGATAAGGCAGAGCCACTTTGTCAGAGGCTGTGCTGTTGTGAACAGACAATTTTCTTCTCTCAAAAAGCAGCAGTATATCCTCTGCTTTGTTTTCATTATAAAGTAATTTGACAGATAAAAAATGAACATCATCATCATTTTTCACTGCGTTTTATTAGACCCAACCAAAGTGTTCCAGTCCCACTACAATGTGCTCAATGAACAAGCTCTAAAATGTATTTCAGCTGCATGGAAAATGCTGACAAATATAACATGCCATATATCTGCTTCTTAAATGAGTGAACGACAATGTGAATCGTAATGAGGTTGTTGCGAAATGAAATGACTACTTAATGTCTGCAATTTTAAAATTCAGGTTGTCAATTTTCTTTTAGAATGAGGAACAGCAAAAGCCTGTTCATTCATTCTCAGAGAAAAGTTGTATGAATGAACCGAGATTCATGCTCCTCACAGTATCTTATGTAAAGTATAACTGGAGCTCAATACAGCCAGGACTGTATGTCTGTGACAGTAACTTTCACTCAAGACCTCACAGTTGATCTTAAATTCTTTTTGCTAGTTTAAAAAGTGAAGAAAATCCAAGCTTTTAATTGTCTAAAAATAGCCCCATAAAGCAAAGGGTGTCTTGAAAAAGAGCTCTTAAATTTTACCTTATTGTCTCCTGTGGGCTCGGTTCTGAAAGGTAAAAAATAAGGCATTTACAGAACTATTATGAGCTATCAGCCGCTAACTTTATTATTCTCACTGCATTGACCACGGAACCACTGTGATTGCTCACTGCATCTACAGCAATATGAAAGCTGTAAATGTCCCGCCATTTATTAGTTTTGGGTTCTGCACTAATATCGTAGCCTCCAGTCAGTTTGCAATTCAACAGTGAAAGCTGGAGCTGAGTGTTAATGAGTTTTGTAACACGACTTCATGGTTAGTCTTTGCCAAAGGTCCTCCTGGCCACAGCAAAAACACAACAATATAACAATGGTGCAGATGGCACTCGCCTCTGGAGACACATAAACTGTTCCTTTTACAGGGGGAGAAATTGTCTTTGTCATTATATTTTAAATCCCTGCTGTCATACTGGCCAAAGTATTTGAGAGAGACTATATTGGATCCCTTCTTTTTCCCAATAATTACAAAGCATACATTACTCCCCATTGAGGTGGATTACTCAAAAAAGAGCTTAGTGACTTGGAAGCATGCCACATCCTCTAACATATGAAACATCCTCATGAAGTTAATTTAACTTGTTCAGGGATGTTACCTTAAAGCTGTCAGACTGAAGCAAGGACAATGGTGAAGGAGGTATCAGACGTTTCAGGTACAGAATCAGCTGCCGGAGGAGAAAGGTCACACCTGCTTTATGATAATCCCTTAGCTCTAAACCATAGCCGTGATTTGCAATGGTCCAGAATCAGTCACAGGGATTAGAGAGACTTCCAAATGTGTGACTCAGGGCTACTTTTTGTTATCGCACACCAACAGGCCTCCTCCGCCTCCTTGTGCTATAGAACAACGGTCCCCTCGGAGATGGCACTCCAGAAACATCTCGACAACATCCCTTCTTTACACGACTTTTCTCCACAACTTGCCAAGGTATCAACCTCTCTATCTGGACAGGTGACAAGAAGCCCGGCCAAATCACAAATATTCGGGGTTAGGTTATGAGCTCTAAAACAGTTGCAGTAAAACTGTCTCACTGTGTGGTGGTTTCAAACTGTTATTAATGGACTTTGTAGAAATTCCTGAGCCAGGCAAGTTGCTATGGCCTTAGTCACCTTTAGACTTGTCCTTCTTACAGGAAAAGTCAACATTTTGGGAATTATGCTCAATGGCTTTTTTGAGTTTGAAGAGAAGCTTGATACCACTCTCTGTCAGTTATATATGAAGCTACAGCTAGCAGTCACTTAGCTTTGCACAAAGACTTCAGATAGGGTGAATAGCTTGTCTGGCCCTGTGTGAAGGTAATTAAATCTGCCTACATTTCTAAAGGTCATTAATTAACATACTGTTTATGTCTTATTTGTTTAAACAGAAAAAATGACAAACAAAATATAGTGTGTTACTTCACTTCAGAGGTGCCAGTGGGCAGATTTGTTTGGAATGAGGCATGCTAGCTATTTAACCCTGTTTCCTCTCTTTCTGCTAAAAATAGGCTAATTGGTGGATGGCTGTAGCTTCAAATTTACCGTACAGACAAGAGAGCGGCAACTGTCCAATCTGACATGCCAGATGGTTTGTTACACAGAAGTATCTGAGAAGTCATCCATGGAAACTGTTTGGAAAAGGGCGGCACTTTCAAAAAAGTACCAGGCAGGTGACTGAATGAACCTTCTGTCTATCACAGGCTAACTCCAATCAGATTAACCAACCTTATGACGGAGTTAGGAGAAGAGCGAAGTGCTGTTCTTTGCTCCTCTTTCAATGAAGATATACTCTCCGGTTCTAATATTTCTGATCTTAGCATCTATGCTAGCCACTTTAGGAGCCACCAATGTTGTTTTTAAAGGAACAGCGCTGCTGTTGCCACATCTAAACCAGCAGCTGCCAGTAGTTCCTTGTAAGACGCTGACTGGTCCAAATGACTGTTGTGCAGCCACAAGCACATAACTTGAAACCTTGAAAGCAAATATGTGTGTTTTCCACAGTGTCTAACTATTCCTTTAAATCTGGTGGATAAGCTGTGTCCAAAAGCTTAATGTGACACTCTGTTACAATGGGGTATGTTCTGTCAAATATACTGACTCATCTGGCAGGAACCAAGTGTGAGTCAGGGCCTCATGCTCCCCAAGGTACAATTTCTTCCAGTGTATCAACAGCTGTAATCCTTTCAGCAAACAGGTTGATAGCCAAGGTCGCCACATTCCCACCGAGCACTGTGAACTCATCTGTACATCTCAGTGGCCTTTATCAGGCTGGTGCGACTGATAGGGTTTAGATTTCAACCCAGGGCCAGGACATGGTCCCTTTGTAAATCTTTTAAATCTATTTTTCTGCAGCACCATGTAACACCTTTATTAAATCATGCACCAGCAGTGGAAAGACCACCACTCATATAGAAGTGGAAGTACTAATTCTTGGGTGGTATTTAATAGAAAATATTATTGCAAAGGAAAGTAGCACAAAGTTCAAAATAGATGATTTTAACAACAACAAACAAAACATTACAAAATAAAGTGACACATAAAGTAACATTCTGTTCTTCACTGGCTTAATGTTCACTGTGAATGGGTCTATAAATGTCCTGTTTGTGAAACCCATGGAAAGCTAACAGCATTGGACTGAGTAATGGATGTGAATACAACAGTGGTATGGGATCCTACTTCAGTAAACAATTAACTATGTGAAAAAGTTAAATTACAGATCATGAAGTCAAATATCATAAACGTTTCTCCTCTTTCTCTCAGCCTCTGAGTGGGTGTGTCAGTATGCCTGGTTGATTGATAGCAGAGCCGGCAGGCTGAGCCCCAGCAGGGGAGTTACAAGCTATGGAGGGATAGTGTATTGTTAGCACTTTTGCTCAGCAACATTTCAGAAAAAAACAAAGACATTTGAGGAAGCACAACAACATTTCAGATTACAGAAAAGGTAGGAAAACACTTCTCGTTTGTGATTGGACAGAATCCAAGTCCCTGGTGACTGTTCAATGTCATTACCTGTTTCTATTGTGTACTACTGTCAGCAGTGTCCTTGCAGAGCAGGATAAATGATGAAATGGCATGCTAACACATGCCTGGAGTGTTATCAGCTGTTTGACAGCAAAACAATCAACCACAGCAGCACAGAGTTTAGCGCGTCCCTCCAGTTGATCCAATCTCCTGCAGCACCAACCCACCTTAACACATCCATTAAATAAACTCTGAACTGACTTAGGTTTTGCCCAATCACAAACAAGAAGTGTAATCCCACCCTTTGTGTAATCTGAAATGCTCTTGTGTTTTGTTAAATGTTGTGTTTTCTGAATGCAGTTGTGTTTTGACCCTGAGGGCCACTTTAAATATGTATGTTGTAGCAGGAAAAACACATGCTACCTAATTTCATTTGGACTATTCGGTAAAGTTACAGTAATTGCAGGGACAAAGGTGCATTTAGCTGGTAAAATGTCTTGCTCAAGGGCACCACTGCAGTAGTTGATGGGGAAGAGGATCAACAGTTATCGCTCCCTCCTTTCGAACTGTTGCAGTTGTTCTGAGATTTAAATCTCCAACCCTGCAGTCAAACACACACTTTTCTAACCTTTGTGCTGCTGCTGTTTCCTCAGAAGAAAAGCTTTCTGCTGACAACTAATGTTCCACTTTTGTCGGAAAAAATATTGCATGCCCTTGATGAAGGCCAGCATGGGGCAGTGCCGTGTCACAGCTTGTAACCACCTATCTTCTTCATTATACTTTAATCACACTTTGTGTACTGGAAAAGTTTAGGGGGAGGTGACATTTTTTCACTTAGAGCAATTTAAGTAAGAGAAAAATGCCTACTTGGTTGTCTCCTTTGTCTGTACCAGAGGACAGTGCAGATGCAGAGCAAGATGAGCAGCAAAAGAGCAGAGAGGGAAGCAGTAACCGCCAGCGGGACTGTGCAGTCATCTCTTTCCTGCACCACCTCTGCAACTGAGGAGAAAAGGTCACAGCAGTGTTTTGGTAAAGAAATGCTGGAACAGTCTTGTCACTGTGCAATTCAATTTCAGATTTGCAGACATAGTGTAAAGAAAGCTTTGTTTAATTTCCTGTTATAATTCAGGCATGAGGGTGTTTGCTGAGGGAAGCTGCTCTGAGTGGACTTTCAGAAAATGTTACAACATTACTCAGATAATAAAGCAGTATTCGTATTTTGAAGCCGTGAGCCTTAGAGAGGTTTGCAACCTCAGCTCCACTTAAGCGACTGTGATGCAAACTTGTGCTGTCTTGATATGGCAGCTCCTTTCTCTCCTGTACAATAACAATGCTCAGTGATGATTCACAGGCTTCCCAAAAGAGAACAGGACAAAAAAAGTGGAAAGAACCAAATGAAACACACAAAGAGAAGCAGACTAAAAAAAGAGATTAGCACACAGAAATGAAGAGACAAAGGACTAAAGTAGGACAGAACAAAGAGAGGATTGACAGAAGTTTCTCTCTTCATTTGTCTACATGAATGCATATGTTTCATGTAAAGCATGATGGCTGTGCTCTCTCACCCACTGTCAGTCGGACACTGCTCTTCAGTGGTGTGGGGAGGGCGGACACAGAGGCCAGACAATCCACATGAGAGCTCTTTGTTGCCGTCACGTTGAGGCTGCTGGTCACAGTGAAGAGGCTCTTCCCTGACTCTTCACTGGTGATGCTGTATTCACCCTGGCTCACCTCCACACCAATGCCCAGAGAGAGAGAGAGAATTAGCATTATTTATATTCTGCTGACTAAGTGGGATGTTCAGGTGAGGTGATGAAATTAACAGTCTTCATCTTGAGTGACCTCTTTTAATATAAACATAAGAGTGATGACGATGTATATATTTACCTTTCTGTCATACACCTGCCATTGCAGGGTGGGTTGAGGGTACCATCCTGCTGCTTGGCATTCAAACTGGACCCACTGACCCTGAAAAGCCATCTTGTCATCCCCAAAGACTTTCACACTGCCCTTTTCTGCAATCAGTCAAAAGCATATCGAAGAAAATTTTGTACTTTTTTTCTAATGTCTATGAGTTTCAACAACAGTCTCCCTTGAAATGTAGTTGCATGCACGTCTGTACCTAAAGATGAGCATCACTTCCGCAGATGGCCTGCTTAAAAAAGATGGATTTCATTCATCCCAGGTGATTGATGCCGTGTCTCAAAGTTTCAAATGCCTGATGAACGCTTCTCCTCTTTTCCCCTTCATCTCCTTCCCTGCCAGCCAAATAAGCCACTTAAGGCCCTGGGAGATACAGTATCTCATATGTGAAGTCTATTGTCTGGCAGAATGAAAGGCAGTGGATGCAACACACAATTGCTATAGACAGAAAGATAATTACAGAAGCTTCAGGGCTTTGTCTGAGCGAATGACATGTCTGTGTTGATTTATGTTCAAATCCTCAGATGTTTTGTATGCATTATTGGCTATCCCTTTTCTCCAGGGGCTTTTATTTGATGCCTGATTCGGTGTCATAAACATCGTACTACCCAATTCTAAACGCGACTGGTTCTGATAGTGGACTCCAGCTGCTTTTTGAGAGTCTCAGCACCAGTGAATAAAGGTTGGCGAGGAACCAGCAGCCTCATTTTCACTGACTGATGAGGGGCTCTGGGCGATCATGGCTGATTGATACATCTGAACAGAGAAAGGAATGACATCAGCACTTCCTCCCAACACTCCAATCAAAGTGATCCCTGAAATAAGGTTTGATAAGGTTTGTTAATCACTGTAGGGAAACTCTGAAGACTTTGGGCTGCTGTGGCAGGCTCTGTGAGGCACGGAGCCCTCAGTCTCTAATTTCAGTGATTTTTCAGCTGGGGTCCTCTTAGGGGAAATTACTGCTTTGTGGGCAGCAATAAAAGACTTGTACATGTCTGTGTGCGGGATTGGTGTTACATGAACAGTATGTAACACATTCATTGTATGCATGGGTGTGAATTTATTCCAATGAGCAGGGCCCTATACCTCGATGGGCCAATCATCGCAGGGATGTCCACTCCTCTCTGATTTATATCAAAGAGCTTTTCTGCAGCTCAAACCTTCACTGCAGATCATGTTCGTACTCAACAGCGCATGCAGCCATTGATTTGCTCAAGTGTACAGTTTGTGCGTACATGCCATGTTTGTGTGTGAGTGAGTCAGAGAAATGAGCAGAGAAGGAGCAGTGAGAGCAAGCAGCAGTGTGTGGTCACATTTACATCATCTTCATATTGGACAATTAAAGCAGGGAGTGTGGATGATAGCACACAGAGTCAACCAGCCCACTGTAGATTTGTGGCCCCATTCCAACCATATATTTGGAGCTGCAGTACACAAATCACAGGCAGAGTTGCTGACTGTTAACTGGGTGTGCCAGCATGCACAATTAATTAAAAGGCTGTGTCAGGCCATAGTGATCCTCTGCATCGAGACTGGAGGGCCTGATTCACCATACACTACTGTTAATGGCTGCATATGTCGGTGGGAATTTGTGGCCCTGGCAGCACTGGAGGCTCTCTCCATAATATATTGGAGGCGATGGGTCATTGGTTTTGTTTCCTCTCGCTTTTTGCAGAGGAGATGTTTCCACGCAGATTTTTTTTTTTTTTTAGCTGAGCTCTCACTTCAGTTTGTACAGACTGTAGTTGCAAACAAGTTGAAGGATAAAGTCAAGAAAAGCACAGGTCCAAGCAAATCTTGAAGCATTCATGTAATAAGCTGTCATCCAGTTTGAGGCATGCAACGCCCATGAGAGCTAAAACTGTGTCGATTGGTCATCGTCTTGCCAGAGAGGCATGTGTCATTTATTAATTATCTGCTAATTTCTGGCATTTTTTATGAGGCAATCTTCAAAATAAAAGGCTGTAGAAAAACTATGGCTCTGGGGGTGGGGTCCTTTTTTTTATTGAAGTAAAAACAAAAAAAAGCTTCTCTGCTCTCCCAAAAATCAGATTACTCTCCCTTAGTAAAAATGAAAAATTGCACAACCCTTTTCTGACCTCCATTTTTCCCCTAATTATTCTTTGTACACTCCCTAATTTGTGTGCAAATGAAACTGTTTGTGAGTAATATGGCCAATTTAAGCGCAGAAACTTGCTTGTTTAGACTTTTTCCCCCCTTCCCTTCCCTGGTTATTAATATCAGGGAAGTCCCACTGGTTAAAATGCTGGTTCACACTGCAGTGCTCTCTGGCTTGAGATAATAACACCATCAGAACTGCTGAGAACTACTGATTCTTATCAAATCCCGACTCCTCACACAGCATACCCCCTTGGCACAGCATCGGCATAAAAATATATACTAAATGAGGAGAGGAGAGGAGATTGGCTGTAAATCCTGCTCTGCTACTTGGTCTGACTGGCGTGGAGTCCATGGCTTTCCACCTGCTATTTATATCTGAGGGCCAATCAATTCCTATCCCAGACACCACCCACACTGTCATCAACTATGTCACAGAGACCATCAAACATGCCTGGGCAACTGTACTCCACCACACAGACCCAAATGATTTCCCACCCTTGATATACACCCTGACTGATTAGTAGTAGTTGAGCTGCTTTTACAGGAAACTGAAAACTTCTTTCATTCTTAAATTCCCACTTCAAACAAATCACAATTACAATTGCAGACGCTTTTATCCAAAGCGACGTACATATGATTCACACACCGATGGCGAAGCATTGGGGGCAGTTCTTTTTGGGGGTTTCAGTATCTTTTCCAAGGATACTTCAGCATGTGGACTGTCGAGGCCAGGGATCAAACCACCATGTCAAATTAAAACGAAGACCTGGAGACAGCAGTGTGTGGGTGGCAGAATGAAAGCAGCTACACAACTTTTGCTTCATCCCTTCATGTGCCTCTTTTTTGTATAAACTACTTTTTGCCTCATCAAGGTTAGATTCAGTGTGTTTCTGCATTCTTTCACACTTTTGCAGTTGAGTCTTCTGTGTCCCTGAGAAGAGCCAGCTGCACAAAAAGCCTTTGGAATTCTCAGAAATATACAGTTTCCTTCCTGCTACAATGAATGAAGCTAACACACAAAGCACCTCCTCTAAGTCACCCTCACACACAAACATACAATTGCGTATGAACATACAGACCTTGTACAAACAATCTTGCTGTTTTCCTCTCAATGCCCTGGAGGTCACAGGTTACTTGTCCCTGGTCGTTCCTCTCTGTGTTCTTCAGGACAAACACCCAGCTGTCTTGCTGTGAGTCAGGACTCATCTCGGCCGTCACATTGGGGGTGACGGCGGGCAGGACACCGTTCTCCTTGGAGATGGTGAGAACCGCTTTATCGTTCAGCAGCCACACCATAACGGTCCACCGTGTGTTGGAGGTGCTGCAGGTGAACCGGGCCTCCTCTCCTTGCAGGACGGTCAGTGCTTGAGGTGACAGCTTCACCTGAGCTTCAACTGCTAAAGGTCAAAAGAGAAACGGGCATAAAACACATGAACAGAGTCTGAAACAGTTGTTGAGAACAAATGTGAGAACAAATCAACCACTGAAGGTAAAAGTTTTGACATTTGGGCAAAAACAACAGAGACTCTGTATTTCCCACTATTCATTTAACAACACCCAATAACACCAGTAATTTTACTGGGTAGTATTAAGCCAATCAGAATTAAGAAGTTGACAACATACAACATCAAAACCCCATTATGTTGCATAGTTTCACTATTGACCTTGTCAGAAAATCACTTAGTTGTTGTTTAAGTAAGGAAAACACGCAACCAGAATGTACAGTTTGCTTCAATTTAACTTTTTTTGAAATGCAAACTGATTCCTTCAAGTATGAGTTCACACCAAGAAAATGCTGTCATGTGCATATACAGCAAGATCACATTTGCAGCAGAAATCAGAGTGAAAACATTTAAGCAGGGTCGGATTGACATTATTTGAGGAGATGTCACAGATCTATTATTATTTGAGAAAAGACTTTGCATGTCATAGTCAATGGATTCAGTGAGGTTAGTGTAGGAAATGTGAAGGAAACCCACAATATGGTGGAGAATGAGTGACCAGTAAATATAGATGTATCCACTCCCCTGTTCAAAGACGAGAAAAACATAACAATTCAGCAGCATTGTTTCAGTCAAACATGAACCATAACGTACAAATCTAAATCTTGCCATGGCAGAGGACCCACTGTGTGTCACTTTCAAACCAATTTGCCAGAATATTCAAGACATGGAGAGTGAGTAAGAGATGAAGGGAAAGTAAAGAGAGTGAAGACAGACAGACAGAAAGAAATGAAGTCAGCCTTAGAGGGATAAAGAGACAAAGAGAGAGAGTGACAGTACAACCCCCTCAATCTGTTCTTACTGTGGCTGTCCAGATGGAGATTGGTGATTTGGCTGGGTGTATGAATGAGGGCAAATAGGATTTAGGGAAGAAATACTGACAGAAAAAGGAGAGTGTAACTTAATCTGTTGCTATCAGCAACAGGCCACAGCATCATTCTGCAGGGTAAACATTTTAACAGTGTAAGATACAAGGATTACATGAGAACTAAAATAGCAGAATAGAGAAAACACATAAGCTACTGTGCAGAAACGGTTAGGGCCCACTCTACAGTTACTCTATAATTATCCCCCAGACACATAGAGAGGCACATCAATGCACACATCCCAGCTGAATTCCAGCCTATCTTTGTGGCTTTCAATGGCTGACAAATGGAGGAGAAATGGAATTAATATTAATGGCATACCGTGAAATATGAAAAAACAGGTTTACACCACAGTAGTCAGGGTGATGTATAACTTGTTTGTGGTGAGCTAACTGTGTTACCTTCTTCATCCAGCATGCGGAATCACAAATTATGCATCTGTTGAGGAAATTAGGTCTGGGAAATATCTAGGCCAGCCCATACAGCTATTTCTTTTCATTGCAGTCAGAGAATGGCAGACTAATGAGCATAATTTGTGCATGCTCCTATTGGGACCATGAACCAGTGACTCTGAAGTCCCCTGACCACTGGCTACATCTTACTGTTAACTAGATACGCAGCCATTTTGAAGAAAATTAATTATAATGTGTAGCTAGATCATTAGGCCCTCTAATTAGATTGTCTATGGGTTTAATCTGAAGGGTGCTGCTGCAGTATTAAGCACCCCACAGCACTGGATGCGGCTGTTAATACCAGCACATTATTGGACTGTGTGACACATCTCCAGTCAAACAAACCGCTGTGTTTGTTTTGACCTGAAATCTCACCTTGAATCCTGCATGAAAGTAGGAGCACTAACAGAGAATAGAAGCCCATGTTGAATCAGTCAATAGAGTCAATCCATTGTTCAATGCTGAATGGACCTGGAACAAGAAGACCTTAATTATTCCCCACGGTTCATCATAATATCAATTTTTAACCATGTTAGCAAAGTGGATCAATGTCAGCCTGGTAGTCATGAAATTTCATACACACGTCCATGTTGCCCAGAGGATGCCTGCTACTAACTACAGTGATCCCCTGACTTTTCCTCATGCAACAACAGCAGTTTTGTGATTTTAAATGGAATGTCTCAAAAATGATTGGGTGCATTGCTGTGATTCTGACCTTAACTCCACCTTGTGCGTTCCTGTAACTTCAAATAACATGAAACTCAGGATTTACTGATGCTAAAATTAAGGTAATAAATGCAATTAAGTCGAACCAAGTTGAAGAGACGATGCAAGAATGTATGTGTGTTTGCAACATGCTCATCTGTTTGCTGTATATTTCTTGTTTCTATGACCACTGATTACTCAAATATACACTAAGTTACCCAGTAAAATCACTAAGATCTTGTGTTTAAGAAACTTGCAGCACTGCACCTGTCTCTGAACCTTTTTTTTCCACACACAGACGAACGCAGCATCTCCTGAATAAGGCTGAAGTCCAAGTTAAGTGCACAATAAATAACCATAAATCCTGCAACTGTGTTTGTCTGACTCACCTCAGTCTGGTGTCTCTGTGGATCAGCAGCAAGTAACACGCGCAGTGAATATACATGTCAGTGATGCTTCTTCTTCCACATGCTTGGTGCTCATGTCACCCAAAACTGTCCCGTTAAATATTACCAAACTCAGAGCGAACTTTGCCCCATGCCACACGCAGATGTAAATATTCAGAGTGACTCAGACTGCAAACAGTGCCCCTTGTAGTTCCCCTGTTCCCGGAGGCCCTCCTCAGATTAATGCATTTGGACACAGTGGTGAAGTAACTGTATGATAAACATGGCAGTTGTACATATGATGCATACATGGCCAAAGGATGACATGCTTTGATAATCTTTAGCCATGCTAGCAGTGTGACTCTGGTTGGTAATGGCTGACTTTTCATCCAGTGCTACATCATTCATTTAAGTTTATCCTACACTCTGGAATATAACCAGCTTCCTGCACCAATGATAAATAATGGTATATTGTACATTATATTTGGTTTGTTTTGCTGATGGCATTTCCATGGAAAGGTTTGTTATATTCATTTATTATCTAAACTGACCTGATTAACCACAGTAATTTTATGTTTTACTACTTTCAATGAGTCTTTTTACTGTCTTGATGTGAGCTCACCAAAGCAGATTCATATAAACATTGAAATGGCATTGCTGCTTGACTGCAAATCTTGAGCCTCTGTTGTACTTTGATTTTAGTGCTAATTAGCACATTAACATGCTGAAATAAAATGGTGAACATGGTAAACAGTCTACCTGCGAAACATCAGTATGTTAGCACTTAGCTCAAAGCATTGCCACACTTACAAATACTGCCTCAGAATTGCTAGCACGGCTGCAGACCCTCAATTTTATCTAAAGGGTCTTATTCTAGGTAAATGCACAGCAGTGGCCTTGTGTAGGTGACAGCCCATAATGTATTTAGTATGTTAACAACACTTGCATGGTATGGTAAAGTACTTAAAGTGAATGCTGCTATTTAATGATTAGACTGTAGTGTATGTCCTCCTCCACCTTATCTCAGGATCTCCTGGAATAAGGCATTTGCTTTATTTTCCTGCTTGTCCTTGTCCTGCTCAGACTGCACAATGGTTCACTGATCTATAAATATGCCAACAAAAGAGTTTAAAATCAAACAACATAGAACCACTGAGTCTTTTTTCCAGTCTACTTTATTGCATTTTCAACTGCATCCAGGTCTTAGTCACATGTTTCATTCTTCATTTAACAAAGTGCACTGATAACACAGCAGTATCAGCAGAAGTAACTGTAGTGGTGGTGGAGTAGTTTGCAGTCTTGCAGCATGTGCGTATTTTCTTCCTCATGTGGCTGTTAGAAGTCTTAGTTTGCATTTATACATTCATTTGATAGAAGGAGTCATCAAGGCACAACATTAGTAAAACTACTATGATAAAAGGACAGGACATTTACTGGAGAGAGTGAGTTATGAACCTCTGAATCTGATGTAGAGGCCACAAGCGAAGGTATGCCAAAGTAATACTTTTTGAGAAGTGCCTATTTGTGTTAGGAAACTAGAATTTCTAAAAGTAAAACATGAGAAATATGCTCGACTTTAACAAAATAACTATTCTGCGTTTTACAAAAGCTACTCAGAACAAACTGACACCACAACGCTCCTCTGCACATTTTCATTACAGTATGTCTCTACTCGCAAAATATAAAAATTAAGTCAACATTGCAGTCAAAAGGGAAATGGTTGGGGGCCAATGAACAACAGCTTCCAGTGGGATCCAGTGGGTCCTTGGGGTGGGGGGGGTCTGATGGGGTCAAGCATCAGGGGTCAGGGAGAGACAGAACAGGAGGCTCCTTCAGGCTGAAACACAAGGCAAACAGATGAAAAAAAACAAAAACAAAAAACGAGGTCACACATTCCCCAGTTGTCTGCGGTGGTTGAGGCAGCCACCACCACTGCTGTGCCTGTGCCACCCAGCGTGCCCGCTCCTCCGGAGGCACATCTGAAGCTCACTTAGCAGCTTCCTCTAACAAGGCGTGACAGGGGCTCGCAGGGGTTGGGAGACAGCTAAGAGAGGAGGGAGACAAGCACTGCCATTCCTTCAAAGCCTGCTCTGTGGCTCTTCCTGCAGTGGGTCATAGATGCCTGACATGCAGAGAAGGACTAAAGGATGGGCTTTGAAGATTAGGATTAATATTATCATCACCATCATCATCACTGCCACTGCCTTGGAGGAACATGCACACAAAAAAGAAGGGAACTGTGGGATGTTTTTGTTATGGCTCCAGATGATCCCCAGGCATTCAGTGTGCTCACTGAAGCTGTTTGCAGATGGAGACAGCAGTGGCAGTCCCTTGTAAATAGGCTGCTGCATTATTTTGTTTCCTATGACTGAACACCTTAAAGTGCATGTCAATGGAAAGCAAAGTACAGCTCCACACAAACAGCTAGGTGAAGCAAGGATGTGAGACTCGTGCATCTAATATGTAAAGTCAAGAACATTACACTGGAGTGAAAACGAGAACACTGCTTCATAGCAGTGAACTCAGTGAAGATGAAGCAGAGAGGCTTTTGATTCGATAGCAGGGTCAAAGAGTTAGACAGAAGCAAAACACTGATGTGAATACAGGTTTAGAACAATCCGGTTACATAAATACCGAATATTAAGGCAACATGAAGGGGACCCATTCATGTTGTGGTAATGTTTGCTACCAGTTCACATTATGTGTTACTGCCCTCCAGTGGAGAAGACAAAGCACAAACAAAGCAGTGAGGAAAGTGTTTTACCTGAACATGAGCACGTCAGTGTCCCTGACGTCGCCTGGCTTCAACTACTCAGCCTCTTCCTCCTGTTGAAAGAAAGCATCATGAATTAATAACAAATACTTAGAAAGAAAACAGAGAGGTGACAGAGGTGGAAAAAGAACTCAAATGTGTTTTGAGTGACTCTCTGTAAAATTGTTATGTGAGCATTTTCAAATGTTTGTGATGGCATAAGTGTTTGTTTGCAGGAAAAGTCAGTGAAAATTGCTGCAGTCTAAGTTGCTTGTTGTTTCAGCCCCTTCATGACAGAGACCCCGGTCAGATCCATCGGGCCGAGGGGGATAAAGCTTAGTGGATTTAAGAAATGAAAGATTACAGTTGGGTCTGCTTAGATTGTTGCATAAATAAAAATGTGGATGATTCCTCTGACAGATGTATAAAAAAAACAAGAGCTTTCCTCTTTTCAGAAACAACTGTCTTGTCTTATCGCTCTCCACCAAGACCCCTAACTCTGATAAAATCAGTAGTGTGTATTTGTGTCCCCACACAGATCCATCCTCTCAACAAGAGTAAGACAAGGCTCTCTGCAGGCATGTCAAGAACAGGCAGCAGTTCAGACATGACAAAACAGATTTCACTCGTTGCTGTAATACTACCTGTGTTTCTTCCACGTCCTCTTCTTCTTCCTTCCATGCGTTCAAAAAAAGAGAGAAAGAGTGGGGTTGTGTGAGGCCACAGTCCAAACGGCAGGAAGGTGAGAGGACTTCACACATTAGTGGTTGTAGTGAAAGCCAGTTAAAAATGGGGAGGAAGTAGCCCGAGAGATGTGCGGTCGATAGCAATGGCAGCAGAGGCGAGAGGAACGAAGGACACTAACGACCTATAGATTTCTGTATATCCTGAGACGACCTACGTGAGACAAGAGTGGTGCTTAAGACGGTGCACCATATAGGATGTTTGAAATTCAAAGCACAAGTTTTGTTTGAGTGCAATCACTCTGTTCCTGCTACTACTGCTTCTTGCTGGTACAGTTTGATGACTGTCCTCTTGAAGTAAACTACACACTCAGAGAGGGATAAAGGGAGCTTCCAACATTATCTATAATTAGATGTCACAATCACAATCACGCCACATCCTGGCAGACATCATCAGATACTGAGTGCCAAACACTAACAAACAAATCTGTAACACGTAGATTTTTATGTTTTTTTTTCTCTGAGTGTTACACAATAACAAGAAGTGCTCCAACTCATCCATCCTCTTTAGAACTTGTCAAATCCACTTTGTTTCAAAGTGCTCTTGGCAAAAACAAACAAAAGCACTGACTTCTTAAAAAAAAAGAGAAAGGCATGTCCCCCCTGTCAAGTCAGAGTGTCCCATCTCCGTGCAAAAACAAACCCAAACTGAAAACATGTCAAAGTTATGCTCATGTGCACACAGCTGAACAACACAACCAAACTTTCCACCTGTTTTCAAGGCATCAAAACAACAAAAGTAAAGTCTGACTGTCAGAGGAAATGCTGGAATGTTTGTTTGTTACTGGTCACTGCAACACTGAACTAACAACAAATATGGTGCGGTCTGTGGCACCACACTGCACAGTCTTTGTATGCAACTTGATCATGCAGAAAAATATGATCCACACCGTGCAAAACATAGACAAAGACTCTCCAATCCAAATAATCCAAATATACCTCTTGTACTTCAGCCTCTTCTTCTTCCTATGGATGAAATCATGTGGTGTTAAGTTTGTGAATGTCATAAAGACAGAATGAAGACCGACGTTATTCGGTATAAGTGGTACATATACGGAATTGCATTATTGTTACCACATTAAATGTTTCATGGTGGGAACTGTTGGGTCTCTGTAAATGATATTATATCGAGTATAGTCTAGACCTGCTCTATATGAAAAGTGCCCTGAGATAACTTCAGTTATGATTTCTCACATTATAAATAAAATTGACTTGACAAAATCCACCTAAGGTTTAAGTAAAATATTATCATATTTATCATGCTGCACAACATCAGGCATGTCCGTGGAGAAGAAGTGCATGCAGAGAGAGAGAGAGAGAGAGAGAGAAAGGGAGAGGGAAGAGGGAAGAGGGAAGAGGGACAGTCAAAACCCCTAAAGTCTATAAAGCCTGAAAAAAACAAGACCCCACAAATCACAGAAACTACCTCACTGCCATGTTCTTCTTGCTCCTGCAATAGAGGTGGGAAAGCAACAAAACAGACGTAAAGGTAGAGAGGAAAGAAGGCAAAGCAAAGCAGTGATGGATACATGGCAGAAGATCAGGCAGAGGCTGGAATGTCTCAGAGAAGCAGAGCGCTTTTCACACAGCACTTAGCGCAGGGACGTTTTTTTAATGCGGCTGTTGCACTCTAAAGCAGGTGAATCGTGATTTGGGATCTGTTAAAGTCTGAATTCTCCAGGGAAGTCAACCCTGAGTGAAGCAATCCTGTGAGAGAAGTCACTGAATCGATCATGGATTGAGTCTTAACCAAGATACTTGCAACCCTGTCCTCATGGCTTCATGTGCAGTGTGAGAAACAGAGTGTGAGCAAGTGCATAGGTTTTGGGTTCTGACGTGGACAAGGCACGATGACATCCAGGGTTTTCCTGTATGTGCCCCCAAAAATGTAGATTCTATCATCTGAAGAATCTCTAACTGTTTACAGACATTTTAGGGATTAAATCAAGCTCAAGCTGTATAAGTGAGAGGGTGAAGGATGGACATGTTCCCCCTGTCCCCAGTGGACATTACATTTGACTTTGAGTGAATGCAAACAGGGATGCAGACATATGCAAACATAATAGAATCAAACCAATGTGACTTCGCTAAGTAAATGGACTTTACATTATTACTCCTCTAATATGATTCTTATATTAGTAGGACCCTTATGACAAACACTGGAGGTCATACTTTAATCACCACTGCACATGTGAGTGGATGGAGACGATACATACTTGAGGTTACAAGCAATACCTCTTGGTATGGCCAACAGTGTGTCCATAGTCCCACACTTTATTCTAACTCTTTGGTTACAGAGACACCATGCTTCTCATCCAGCTATGTGATTGGTCCCTTTGATCTACCAGCAATGGCAAACTATCCAAACTATGGAATACCCTTAGTGAGAACAGACTGCTAAGAAAGAAAGAGACAACTGAAGGAATGCTGAATACACCAGGAGGTGACAAAGGAGGCAAGAAAATGACTGAAAGAGATATGACATTGGAAAAAAACAAAAAAACAAAAAAAAAACAAAACACAAGGCGAACTGAAGAAGGCCAGAGGCAGGTAAAAAAATATGACAAGGATCTACCTCAAGCTGTCGTAGCTCTTCTTCCTCCTAGAGGGAATAACAGATAGCAGGTCAGCAGGCTGTATGGGGAGCAAAGAGCACCAGCGGCATGCGTGATAGAAAAGTCTTCTCATTTAAAATGGAAACTATGGGGATAGTTGAGGTTGTCAGGAAGCAGCTACAGAACTGGGAAGAAATGAGGAACAGGATGTTAGCAGAAAGAGAGAAAGACAAAATGGTAAAAAAAAAAAAAAAAAAAAGAAAAAAAAAAAGAAAGGAGTAGAGTGAGAGAAGGAACTGCAGACCAAGACCCCCCCCCCCCCCAACCCAACCACAGCAGCCCTCCCTGATCTCTGCACCATCAAACCCACACTGCTGAAGACTATATGGAGGAACCGCAGAAAGAGACGATCACCGACGCACAGTTACCTCTGACTGCAAATCCTCTTCCTCCTGGAGGGAGCAAACCAAGAGATGGACAAAAGAAGGGCAAAGAAGGCGTCATACGGTGCGTGCATGAGGAACAAGACTGGTGTGAAGACCAGCAGAAGGACCTCTGAAACTGATGCACCTAACTGGACTGAGTCTCTGGTTCAAATGGACTGAAACACGAACTGAGGGAACGTGTCAAATCTTAAATACAGGATCTTTAACTATTGTGTGTAACATGTCAGTCAATAACTGTGTGTCTAAATTAAAACTGAAAATTGAAAATGAATCACATTGCAAGGGCATGTAAATGTGTAACAGTAAAAGCTCTTTAGTTAAAAGTAGCATTTTTAAATACTCTTATCACATGAGGTGCATAAACAGTAGGGAAATGTTGAGTTAAATCAACAGTCCTCATATATTTGTTTTCAGTGGTGTGAAGATGTTAAATTAGTTCAATGATCACAACATGCATTCCCACCACAAACAGGTGCTGAGTAGTTTTTAGAGGTATAAAATAGAAGGAAAAAAAGAGATTTCAAGCGTTCATGTGCTTGAGCACAGTCAAAGGAATGCAAAAATAAAAACACCCACAATTTCTGAACAGAGAATACGAGAGGTTACACTAAAACCTGCATGTTACACATTGCAGCTACACTAGTCAAGGTGGGTTTGTACCTCTGAATATGGAATCTGTCTAACAAAGTGGACATTAGAGGTTATTAGCATCGACTCTGCTGCAACTGACTCCCTACATCATTAAAGAGGAGTATTTCACAAATTTAACATGGATATTGAAAAATGTGACATTATAATATTCACTTTTAAAGGGGAAGAACTGTGATTTCTGTCTTTGAGGCTTTCAGGTGAGAACTGAAACACACCATAAATCTAATTTGACAGAATAATAGAAACCCTCCGAGTTCAGCTCATGTTAGTAATCACGTTAGACTGTCGCTGGCAAGCAGACGTGGCAGGGCTCTGGAGATGATTGGACAGAGCACTGATTCTACACCAGAAATGACTGACAAGAAAGGAAAGTGTTAATGAAAATCCACTTGATGTATTTCACATGCATTCCGTTATATATAAGTATAATGTGTTGTATACTAGCTGGAATTGATGAGAAAGTAAACATGTATGAGGTCTGTTGAGGTTTATCTTACTACTAGTGCAGTTGGCAAAATGCACAGCTGGTATGAACTGCTATTGTTGCTGCACTTTTATTAATAACTCCCTTCAGATTTAGCATCAAGAACGCCCAGTGTCTCTTCTTACCCTGTCATCATCGGCTCCTTCCTATTTGAGAAAAGAGAAAGAAATCAATAAAACGCAGTTCCTTCAAGTGTTAACTAAACAGTTCAGCATGTTCACAAACGTTTGAGAAACCTACCTGATCTTCCTCCTCCTCTGCACGGGCCTGCTAACAGAGGAGACGAGATAGCATTAGAGATGTTCAACACACACTTGATACACTATGTACATTCACACTGAAACACAGCAGCATCCACACATCAGGCTTACTGAACCAGACAAAGTGTGTTGAGTGTTTGTGGGACCCTACTGACACGCCTCGATCAGGATGGTTAATAGTGATTTGGTATGCAGTGAAATGCAGGGTGGGTCGTCAAGACAAGTGGTAACAATGTCATCAGCAAAATACAGACACATGGAGGAACTGAAAACATACAAAAACCCATAAAAAGTTGCAGAAATACAACAGTTAAGATGTCCAAGTGGTGCTGAATAAACAGGCAATGTTGCACATTTTTGGTTAATAAAAGACTGAATCCAGGGAGAGACTTGACGAGGAGATGCAGTGCGGGGACAGCAAACCCTTAATGTGGAAGAGAAGGAGGGCATTAAAGGGAAAGTGGAGAGGCTGAGGGGAGGAAAAACGGAGCATTCCAGGAATGACGGGAAGATGGAGGAAAGGACATTCAACTCAAAACATTCAAGGGATGGAGGGAGAGGCGAAACTAGGAGACGGAGGATTGCGGTTAAGGGAAAATTACGGTGTCTTCTGTGACCTCGTCTGTTTCTTCCGCCGCCTCCTCCTCCTCCTCTGCGGGGGCCTCGTCTCCCGCTGTTTCTCCTTCCGTGGCTTCATCATCTGCCGTCTCTCCCTCCGCTACCTCCTCCTCGCCACCTTCACCTTCCTCCTGCGCCTGCTCCTCCTCCCCGTGTGCATCCCCGTTACGCTCCTCCACTGGAACCTCCTTATTGTGAGGTGAAAACAACAACTGGTGGTCAAGGAAGAGACATGATGAAAAAAAAAGCTTTGAATGTTAAAGGCATTCAGGCACGGCCTCAAGAGCACTAATCAGCAGCTCATCAGTCTGACAGGCTGAAAGACTTAAAGGTGTTAATCCTGGGAATAAAGAAGAGGAGGGAAGATGTTTTAGCAGTTAAAATGTGGAGACTGGAGTGTCTGTGCTTTGGATAAAAAAAAAAAAACATGCACATACATTCACTTTCTTGCCAAGAGTAAATACCAGTCTCACAATTGTACAGTAAATATGAATCTACATCCAGCAGCCAGTTAGCTCAGCTTAGCATACAGACAAAAGGGAAACTAGCTCACCTAGTTCTGTCTGAAGGTAAGAATATTCATTCAACAGCACACCAAAAGCTCAGTAATTGAAACATTATGTCTTTGTTTCTTTAATTTGTGCAATAATTGAAGATTTTAAATAACAATTTGCTATTTTGTGGGAGGCTATGAACCAGCAACTGAACTCCTGCTGTAATGCAGCTAAAATGAACTCTCTTCAAGCAGCACTGCATTACACCCTCTCGTATAACAACATAGGCTCAGCTAAGCAGAAGTGTTTTCAGCTAACCTGTTGAAAAAAAAAAAAAAATACATCAAATCTTCTTCAGCTACTTTACATTCGAGAGTACAAAATACGTTAGAGAAACACAAGTGCTTCAATATTTTGCAGCTGTGTCAAATTCCTGTAATGCACTGACTAAAGCATATAGGTGAAGTAAAATCCTGTTTATGAGGAATGTTTGCTGATATCCTGGACTTACGAGTGGGAGTTTCAAATATATCAGTCCACTTTAAAGATGGTTACATGTAGAAATGATGCGTGTTCTTCAAATTGAGGACCAGCAGGGATTTTCCATTGGGAGAAAAACTGTTAGAAAGTCACTGGAATTAAGAAATATAAAAGTATGACGACACAATAATGAAACAAAAACCAAATTTCCAAATGCAAATGAAACACACTCCACTCTGTAAAGTACTAATTAAGGAAAGGACTGTAGGAACATGATGCCTCACAACTCTGGCAGCCTGAACAGTGATGTAACATCACAGTGTTATAATGATGACTCAGTGTATTGTGTGAATGTCTCACTCACGCAAAACACAAAAAGATTAGTTGATGTGATGACTGGGACAGAGCGGCCAAGAGGAAATTAAGGGTCTGTTCAAGTGGACAGAAGGGAAGACATACTGGATGGAATGGAAAAGGCGAGACACAGAGAAGAGAAACAAAGCGGGGAAAAATGAAAGGAACGATGGCATTACTGCTGAGTCATCAAGGTTCCCCTCTGCATTAGTCTCCTCAGCATGGGTCCCGTTCTCCACAATGTGGGCCTTGTCAGCTTCAACTGCTTCCTGTGTCAATGAAATGATCAGGTTGAACATGAACTCTTTGGATCACCAGCCAAAACAATATGTAACAGATTTGGACAATTGTGTTTTAAGCAAACTTCAGTCTGGAGCAGTGATGTGTAGCATTTGATTCAACATTCACCAAGTCAGGTGTCAGGGGATAGACCTCGGTATCACTCAGCGGTGACAGTGAATCCAGTTTTCTTCTGTATTTTACACAATGACAGTTTTGATGAAATGGCCTCATATGAATGAACTGAAATATTCTAACTGTCTCATAAGTGCAGAAAAAGGACAGACGAATGGAAGGATGGACAGCATTAAGGCCTGACAACATCATTAAATAAGTTATGAATTATGTGTCGGGTTTCTGGGTCTGGTTTAAACTGGTTTTGCTGTCTTGTAGCTAATGATAAAAACGTCATCATCATACTGTGCATACTGGTATTTGGCAGCTGCTCATTTCAAGCCCTGTGCATAGCTTCAAAGTGTTTTAACACCCTGATAATTACTTGATACAGTCAATTCAGTTGATTGCACCGCTTTAATGATTTTTGCCGGAATGTCAAAGACAGGTAGGTGTTGAATTAGCTGCATTGTTCAACTAGTTAAAATTAAAGCAATATCTTAGCTGACAATGTCTTCAACTAACAATAAATCATAGAGTCACATAACATTCATGACACTCAGCTATCCTAAATAATGTGGTTTGTATGTTTAAATATCCTGATGACAATGTGTGACTGCAGCTGATGCTGTCCCAATACAGCAGACGTACAAGCTGGCATAGGGGTAAAATAACTGAGCTGGTCTTGTTTTGGTTTTTATTTAACATCAGTAGGAACACAAAATAATCCCAACCTTTGACCCAGGAGGAGGGGGCAGCCCCAGGAAGGCATACACCGTGTTGTCCTCCTTGGCATCGAAGAATGTTTCGTAGTCCTGCATGAAAATATAAGAAAACTTTAAAAGTTCACTATGTCTACTAATCCACTCAGCCATCATGTGTACTAAGTGGAGAGGCTCTGTACATTGTAGTGACGGCAAGTTATAGTACATATTCACCAAGATGTGTCTTCAGAGTGATTCTTTGTTTCTGGGTACTTACCCCACAGTAGCTGTCCTCATTGAAGATCTGTGGGGGCAGGGGGATGCCGTTGCTGGGCTTCTTCTCCACAGGGACATTCTCCCTCATCCACATGCGGTTCTCCTCATTGCAGGCGATGTCCAGCGGAGCGTAGTCCACTTTAAGAGCCTCCAGGAAGCCGACCACATCTTGCTGCTTCTTCTTGATCTGGGGAGAGAAAAAGAAATGAAATCAGTACTGATTGCACAGCACATGGGGAGAGGGCTGTAATATAATCATTAATATCAATATAACAGATGAAAAATGCTGCATTCTGGTGTTTCAGGATAATAAACGGCCACTATAATATCAAATCCTGCACCTGACATCTTTCCTGGCCTCCTGTCCAACCAAATAGGCATATAAACTAGGGCTCAAGGGATTAATTGCTGAGCATTGTGATAATTGAATAATCATTCAGATTACTTACCAAGCACAAATGGCAAACATTTGTTTGTTGTTACTTCTCAAACATGGGCAAATGCTGCTTTTCTTTGCATTAAATCACTGCAGATTTGATATCTCTGCGTTTTGGACTGTTAGTTTGACAGAAAAATGTAACTTGACAACATCATTTTGGGCACTTTTTCACTATTTTATGACAAATTAGAGTCAAAACAAAGAATACATTATTGGACAAAACAATCATCAGGTTAATCAAAGCAGAAAAACAAGACATTTGTAAGCAGATCAGTCATATTTGAACACGAGGGACCGCTGCACTGTGTGGAAAACAGACAAACATGCAGACAAGTCCTTTCGGAGGACCAAACCCAGCTCTTTCTTGCTGTGAGACAACACTGCTGAGAAACTGGGCCACCATGCCACCTCATCCAGGTTCAAACTGCTTATTTAGCTCTGCCAGAAGTAGATCAAGAGGATGAATCCACCCCTCCCGACTCTGATCATCACCCCACCCAGCGTTCAGACAGTTACTTCACATAATGTGATCACAAACAGCATGAAAAGGCTGTTTATTAGGTGGGAGGTGGTCCCAGAGCCGGCTATGTGGTCTGAAAACGTCTGTGTATCGGGGTACGTGACATGAGGGGCTTGAGGAGCCCCCGTTCAAGAAAGCTCGGCATGTGAATCCCATCGACTGCGAGATTAATCCGAAACACCGATTAAGCGCAAATCTAAGCACGAATCAAGCCCTAAACTCAGCAGAAGGCTTCAGGTGCGCAAAGGGAAAGGCAAGTGACATTAATCCCAAGGTTTAACGCTGTCGAGAGTGTGTGAAAAGTCCTGCTCGGTTTAAGGAGTACAAGCAGGAAAGTTGACTCTAATGAGAAATCAGTCGCAGGCCTGAATGCTTACCGCAGTGGATCCGGATGAAGAGGCGAGAAATACTTTGATTACCATTTTGTTACAATATATTTTGCGGAGTATTCAACAAGTGGCCTCTTAAAGGAGCAGGCAGCCTCCTCTATTATTAGAGTGAGCCCAGGACCGAGGCACTGAGATCACACACACACACACACACACACACACACACACACACACACACACACACACACACACACACACACACACACACACAGCTGAGGCTATTTTTGTCTCCAGGCTCCATTAGTGCAGGATTGGCGGGTTGGCCCCTTGGGGCGCAGCATCACACAGACTGATTGGCAACTTCAGCTGTCCGTCGGCGCAGGGGACAGAGAAGTTGGTTTCCAGCTCCTTGCTCAGTGCATATATGGACAGAAATAGCACGGACCAGCACTACAGGCTGTAAGTCTTTAGTTTCCAAACGCAGGAACTCGGGCCTGTTTGGGGTCCTTGAACAGGGTACCCCATTAAAGTGAGAAATGGTGTATTTAAGTTGATTGGGAATAGAGCGTGCACTAACATTATTCATTCAGAATACATTATGGACTCTGAACATAGCTTCAGTTTGAATGAATGCCGCCTACAGTCTCCATTAATATGTGTTGTTTTTTTATATATACAACTTTATATTAGTCGACTAGAAGAAATGTTCCCTCTTTTCCTTGTATCCTTACCAAGTCTTCCGCTTGTTACCATGACAACTGTGAAAGTGTCAAAAACCAGAAAAAGTATGCTGTAAATATATTTTCAGGTACGGAGTCCCTCTATGGTCAAGTTGAGAATTTTTTTTTATTTATTTTACTTTATTTTTGTCCTTACCTCGCGAGGTAATGAGAAAAAAACCCGCCATGACCCTAGAGGGGCGCCGTATTCAGGATATGAAAACTATGAAAAATCTGTATTTTTTAAGTTAATGGTAGAGGAAATTAAACTAAACTAAAAGATTACAGAGATGAAAAGAGATACTTTTTTGTTAACAAACTGTAAACCATTCTAAACAAACAGCTCCTGAGCATTTCAGAGTGTGTTACTGACGTCAAAAAAAGCAAATTAGTCTGGTTTGTTAACTTCTCCAGCTTTGTATTTTATTTTAACTGGAAATGATGTCCTACGTCATTTTGATTTTCTGTAAGCTCACATTAATACCCAGAGTGGAGAAGCCAACAAGTATGTATGTGAAGCAGCAGAGCCTGATGCAGCAAGATGGAGGGCGATGTTGATGCTGTGAGCTGCAGCATCGACACCTCCAGGTGGTCCACTCCCTCCAGACTGCACTGTGCCTCTAAGAGTTCACACTACTCCTCTGACATTGAGGACCAAGCTGACTCACTTCTACACAAGAGCCCAGAAACCGAGTCATCAGACAAGTGGCGAGGACAAAGGCCACCCAGAAGGGGGAAAAAGGCATTTTATTTAACATGATTTCATAATTGTGTAATGGGACTTATGCTGTTTATGTGTAATGTAAACATGTTGGATGCAATTTACATCATCATGACTAAGTACTTTTTTCTCTTCTTCAGGTAAAAAAAAGACAAACTATGCTGCAGGCCTCCAAGTCCTGAAGTCGCCTCTAGAACAAGCCCCCACAGTTTTCAGGTTCGGGGAACCAGTCTGCTGAGTTAAGCTGCTGGGAGCTTAACAGCCAGCTGAGCTAGGCCATGACTGAGAACAAGCTGCTGATGAGGCTCCAGCATCGCCACATGGAGGCACTGCAGCACTTCCGAGACTCAGAAAGCAGCCACTCACAAGTTAGTTTGGTCTTGTTTGCATTCTCTTGTGCTCTGCTCACTGCTCAGAGCAGGGGACTGGGGTGATGGTGAGTGTCACATCCTCCCCATTCCAGTATGCTGGGGGATAAATAGGAACAGGAACTTTGATGATTTCATTCCTCTGCTATATTCTAGGACTTGGAGAGGAATCTTGAGTTCTGCTGAGTCTCATTCAATCACCAAATAATCACTGACAAAGGAAGGTGTACAAGGCAAGAAAGCTATTCTGCTTTCTGCAAATAGATCAGGTGAGGATGGAAATTCAAGTAAGCTGCAAAGTGTGTTTCCCATGCAGTGTTGTTTAATCATTATACATGTCCTGTGATCATCGTTAACACACAGCATTGTTTATTGTGCATGCTTCTTCCAAATTATAATTTCCTAATCTACAAGTTGCTCAGCAGGGTTTTCAATCCAGTAATAAGAATATCCCAACTGATTTCAGACAAAGCAATTCGTGGGAGAATTTGGTTAAGATGTCTGGATCAATATTCTCCATTGCCCTTTAGCCCACAGATACTGAGGTCTTATTGCTTGTGTTTAATGGTGTGCTTCCTGTTTGGTGGTCACCAATGAGACTGAGAAAACTAATCACTATAAATTGAAGTATAAAATACCATTGTGGTCCTAATCTGCCAACAACTGAACAAGACAGTGGACGACCTGCTTACAGCAGTGTTGACCTGAATCCCAGTGAGGTAAGAAGAGCCCGATGAGGGTGGAAACACAGCAATCAGGAATCACAGCTTTCAGTGGGAGTAAAAGGCAGGTCAAAACAGAAAGAGCAGGCTGGTGAGGAGCCCTCTGATCCAATCAAAGGGTTAGGGCTGGAGTGATTCAGTGACTGGACAGAAGAATGTAGCTGAGCGCAAACTGTCAGATATATGTGGACTTTCCAGCTGCCGTAAACAGGAAAAGTGGAATATCAACTGTACTGATTCTCTCACCCTGAGGTATTTCTCCAGATGAATGACTTTTTCCACCCAAGAGTCAAAACAATCCATTGTGATCTGTATAATTGGTTTTAATCCATTAGTTTTACTTCAAGAAAACTACCTAACTTGTTTTGCTAGTGTGTTCCCAATTAATAAGATTGCAAGAAATACTCAAAAGCTTCTTTTATTATCCTTTCTTAAAAAAGCCTTTCAACATTCCCAAATCAAAGAACATACAGATAAAACATTCTCACAATTAACTTAAAATGAACCAAAATGATAAAAATCAACATCACCAAAATACAATGTTATAAACATGAAACAGCCAACGTGAAAATGCTCTGCATTTTTACATGTTGACCAGAAGCAGATGACCAAAAAAAATGACACAAAACTGCGGTTTTCACCAACAAAATGTTGACCAAGAAGTTAGAGTACCGGTGTATTTAACTCAGCTGGAGACTCTAGCTGACAGCATGGAGACCCAGAGTAACCACTTTGTTGCAAACCACCAACCAGCATGTGATTCCAACTCCACCTGTAAGGAAGGAACAGCTTTGTCAGTTTTAAGAGAGGGAAAGGACAAAATGTTGTAATCTATGTATACAACCCCAAAGAGTATACCCTATATGCATAATGTTATCATAGAGGAGTTGTTGTGCACAAATTGTTGTTAATTATATTCTAGCAAATGTGAAAAACAGAGTGATGACCTGCCACTCCTGTTGGAAAGGCCACAAGGCGCTCCACAGGGGCAATCCATTTACTGGGGACCACGGTCACTGGATCAGAGTAATACTTCCAGATCAATGAGATCATCAGAGCAGCCTGACAGACAAAAGAAAGGAACACATGGGTATACAACATGTACTTTATTGGCCTGTAATTATGCTAGCAACATTAACTTTTACATTTTCTGGAATTTCCCCTTGCAGGACTAATAAAGGAAAATTGAATTTAATGATGTCAGAATAAAGTGCTTAAATAAAAAGCTTTTTTAAAAAAAGGGATTTATATCAAAGACTGCAGATCCCTGTTTATATGTGAAGTAGCTCGCCATGTGGATCTCACAGTTGAATTAGAATCTACAACTAAATGAATTTGTGCATCTGCTTGTAATTTCAACCTACCTGCAGAATATAAAAGACAATATTCACAACCCATTTCATTTTGGCTTGTTGTGCCGTTCTTGATTTCACTGCAAAGGTCAGGAAATAAACATGTGTTAGACTCAATACACACATTGTTGTGGCGATGCAGATTATTTTAATACTTTTAACCTGTTATCAGACTGAATAGTTCCTTTTATTTCATTATTTGAATCACTGAAAAAAAAATCACAGATGGGAAACCAGGCTAATCTATTTTTGTACCTTCCCAATTAATGTGTTTCAACCAGTCAGGGGGTAAAAAGTATCACAACAGTATGGTCTTTGTAAGGTCTTTGGTTTGATTTGGTTGGTTGCTGCTACATGTCTGGGTCTGTCACACTGTCTACCCTTTACACGCCAATCACAATCACTACTTCTGCCTCTCACCATGTGTTTTCAACTTGTCGGTCATCTTGTTGATTTTGCGCTCCAGTCTGGCATATCTGGCAAACTCATCCATCATGCTAATAGAGGACTGCTCCTTCTTCATCTCCTGGATTTCGGCCCTCATCTCACTCTCCTGCTCTGCATCTTTCTGAACCATCTTTGAGAGCTTGAATGAAAGACAAAACACCATTACTGTGAAAACAGAGAGAGTTTAACTGCGCAACGGGCTGTTGCTATTGTTTATTAGTGCAGAGACTCAAGCGCACAATTCATCAGCGTTGCTAAGTTGGTCACTTCCGGCTGTCTCGCGCCCAGGTTTTTTAATTACACACGGATTCTTGTTTTGCTAAGCTATCTTTAGCTGTAACGCTAGGCTGCAACTTGTTATACAGCGTTCACGATACTGTCATTTCCTTACGTTTGAATAATGGTGAAGCACTACAGTGTTTGCCCCTGCTGTAAAGTAACTACATCGGGATCTCGGGAAAACCCCACCCACTAACCATAGTGGAACCTCTACGTTGTTTCAAGCTGGCTAGCTATCGATGTAGCATTAGCCATTAGCTTCAGTTTACAGTAAGCTAAGCTAGTCTGCTGCATGTGAGACGACTCTTCAGGAATTACACGAACAGTCATAATGTGCTATACATTAGGTAAACACCATATATATTCTACCAATAGCCCCTACTTACGAAAGATGATATGGTCGGCAAAAGTGTTTTCATGAGATTGCACAGAAAAACCGAGGCCAGCACAAGGAACCACGCATAGCCAGTCGCCATGTTTGTTCCTCCTCCAGTCAGCCCTGTTGCAGTTGTGGAGCTTCAGGGCGACACAACGCACTTACAACGTAATTAGACCATTCAGGTTATACTGACAATAGCTAAAGGCAAAGGAAGGCTATTTTTTAAAAACACAATACCTATGAACTCATTTATCTCAACATACAATAAAATATATGCATGTATATGTAGGTTACACAGTATATATCATAAGAATTGTAGTGAAATGTGAGTTGGTAAAGTGTAATTTTGTTTGTATCTGCAACTTTTATAAATATAATGCTTTGATAACGTCAGTATACATGGGAACTTTATCAACAACAACATTCAAATCACACAGTGACAATTAAGGACTTGGTATGCGTCTTTTTACGGCGTGTTTGTGCACATATGTTCTTATTGAGTATCTCATAACATTCTGATGGCCGCCACGCATTTTCCACGTCTTACACGCAGCCCAAGAGCAGCCAGTGATTAAAAAGTGAGAGTTGGCTCCGGTTGACTGATTGGCACACAGTCCTACCCACACAGGTAAGATGTTATGGTTCAAAAATGTGTTGCCTCGAAGTCAAAGCCAATCACTGGATGCAAGGGGCGGGGGATAAATCTTCCTGGTAGGTTGGTAGGATAAGGGAATAAAATATACCAACAGGGGGATCCAATCCGGTTTCAGCTAGTTCTAGTACTGGTCGGACGTTTATGTTAAGTTACAGACTGTTCTGGAGGTGTAGGCTGAGGTGTAGGGCAAATTCAGTTTCCTAAACTGTGAAAGGCTGTGTTATTCTTTTATCTCTGCCGCACAACCTAAGCCACAATGGGAAAGAAAAAAGTAAGTTCAAACGTGTACATTATGTGAAATATGATACATACAGTGAATGTGTTAACATCGCTTAAAATGTATAGGCTGTTTTTCTATTTCACTCCAATGTATCTTTTCACACTGCATGAGCTCTAATGTACCGCTATAAATACTTGCTACAGCGCGTCCATGTGCATGTATGAAGTCCACCTTTACAGTGCTCAGGTCGGTCGTGTCCACCCTGTTGATACAGGGAAGTGGCGCCTTTTTACTTGCAGTGCAACATGTAGTGCCATCGAAGAAGTTTGCAAATGACACGGTCTCGTCTAATGCGACTTCTGGGTGGATCAGTTGCTAAAATGTGCATCTGGGTGTGCTTTAATAATAATTTACCGACACTGTGTGCTGGGATCAGACAAAGAGGTGTAACCGCCGTCGATGAACAGGTTGCCATTTCAAGGAAATTCCTTGCGTAATTTCATCTGGATGTTTGAACTTATCGCGGCTGTGCGCCTTAGTGTTCAGGCAGCTCATTTCACTGAGGGTCGTGTTGTTTTGCGTGTATTTGCAGCCCACGCTGATGAGATTTTGACCTCTGCCTGCGCGTACTTTAAAGCTGCTGTGCGTCAGCCTTTGAGGTGTACTGTCTTTTCTTCAGCGGTGTCATGGCAGCTGAAACATCCTCGAAAAGATAGCGACACATCTGGCCGTTCAGAAGCCCGTGCAGTCGAGGAAGTTTGATCGAATAGCCCTGAGATTTAGTCATGTTGGGCTCAAAGCACATTCCCTGTATTGATGTATGCAGGAGCGGCACTCGTCTTTACGCAGGTACAGCACCATGCTTGCTTTACGCACACATTTCTGCCTCATCAAGCACGATCTACACCGCTTGGCGGGAATAAACTTGAACTGGTTCAACCATCTTTAGTCAAATTAGGAAGGTGTCTCCACTTGCATAATTTCTTTGTGACTTAAGGGGAGGGAGAAGTGCCCATCCCCCCTTTGCCCTACACACCCACTTCAGCGCACTCACGAATGGATGATGTTCCTGTTTAATCATTTTTCCTGTCTCTGTCTCTCACAGTCTACCGTTGAAGCAGATGCGTGTGCAGAGGTTAGTATTCAATCCATGACACCTAAACTGGCCTGAGTGGATCTTGACACCCCTGTTGACACCCAAATGAACATTTTGTTCTATTTTCTGTCAGGGGAAAGGAGAAGGTCTCAGCTGAGACAGGATGGCTTTTTACACAGATTGATGCAGCCCAGTTTAACTCCTGATGGTGAAAACTGGGCTTCTATCAAACAGTTGGTCTTAATGTACAGGTTATGGGGCAAACCTGGTCAGTTTATTGGGTATGTGGAGCTGCCAAGCCAATAGGGGGCGCTGGTTAGCCCAAATTGGTCCCTTATTTGCCGCTTTGCCCTTTGAATTTGTGTGATTTGATTCTCAGCCTCAGACTTGATGCTGCCCTCAGAAGTTCTCACAAGTTCACTTAAGGTGTGCAGCATTAACACTATGCTTTGCTACAAATCCCACATGGGACCTTTTGATGCCAACATGAGCATAAAGTACATATAAAGAACAGTCATGCAGCCTTACTTCTCAATTATTCTAAGCTTCTAAAACTCAATATACTGTTCCCTATGGAGTCCTGTTACATAGGGACACATGAAGGGATCTCAGTTTCAGTCTTAGTTTCCTTGAGGTAATTTGCAAGCAACACAGTTTTATGTCCTCTGTCAAGGATGTTACAATTTCACCTCTGAATTTGTTTTGTTAGTTGTCTATAACTACGGAATATGATTGAATAACTATTTAACTTGCTGCTCCCACAAGAAGAGAGCTTTTCACTTAACCATAAGTCTGGTTGTAATTTGTTAGTCAGAAGTTGCTGCATTTGAGGGACTTGTGAGGATTGTTGAACAGAATTTATAAACCAATAAATACAAGTGGTTGTATTTATTTTCACAAGACAAAAAATGGTTTCACGTGCATAAGAAATTAAAATCCACGCGACAACACAAAAACGTTCAATTTGCATTCAACAGAGGCACCTTGTGTTGATCAAACAATCAGACATGTGATTTGTTTCATCATAAACTTTATGGGGGGGGGTGCGCTACAGTTTATATGGTATTCATGCTGTTGTTATTATTATTATCATCATTATTATTATTATTATTTTTATGTGTGTCGATACATCCAAGTGACTGAACTAACATTTTATTATATGTTGTTTTGCAGCCAAGGAGAAAGTCTCAGAGGTTGATAAATGTAAGTTCTACAAAGTCCACAGTGCTATAATAAAGATCTGTGCATGTTCTACTATTAGTGTGCATATTTTGTTGGTGTAATATGGCACATTATTGTGTGTGTGTGTGTGTGTGTGTTAGTTACAGAAAGAGACAGAGCCAAAAGAACAGCCAGAAAAGAAACAGGTAAAAGGAGAAATCTTTTCAGAGCACTATTTATAATCCAGTTTAATTTTCTCTTACATGTGCTTGGCGATGCATTTCACGCTGCTTGGTTTGTTTTTGACATGGTAGACGTCTCCTAAGACCAAAAAGGTGAAGGAGGCAGTAAAGGCCAAGCCCGAGGAGAAGAAAGAAGAACCCCAGGCAGAGAAAGAAGAGGCTCTTGCAGAAAATGGGGAAGCCAAAGCAGAGGAGGTATTATGAGTTTTCCTCTTAGTGACTCTTCCCACATGAAATTGACTTTCTGTTGTTTTGCATTGTAGCAGCGTTCAAGGAAAACCAAAATGATAAAGCATGTTTTCTCCATCCTCCAGCCGGCTGCAGCAGCAGATGAGGCAGACGAAAAGGAGGGCAAGGCCGGCGAGGGGGAAAAAACAGCTGAGTAGCTGTGACGCCCTGAAGCTCTCTTGCCAACGCTTCCTGTACCTCTTGTACAATGCAGAGATTATTTTTTATCTCCTATTTTCATAAGACAGCAATGTTTTTAGGGATGTGATCACAGAAATGCATTTAAACAAATACTTAAAATTCCATTTTTCACAGCTTCTGTGAAGGGAAAGGTTCAGTCGTTGGGTTTTGTTTCAGCTTTTTTGTTTATTTTTTTGTTGTTTTCATTGTACTTGTGTTTTCTTTGTATCTCTGGCTTCTTATTTTGCCTTTTTAGGTTGTAGTTTTCTGCATGACATGCAGTCATGCCTGTATCAGGAATTTGATGTGATGTTCAACTCTGGGAGAGTTTACCTGAGACATTCCCGAGGCATCTCAAGGCATTTTTTAACCTGTACTGTTTTTGAACTTAACACATTGTAATACTATGTGTTTGATAGGGAATAGGATGATTGAAAGTTTGAGAGTTGTGGTCTGTGCTACGTAAGTGTTGTTTGCAACGTTCACTTTAATCGTGTCACTAGTACTGGAATTGCTTGTTTGTTTGTTTGTTTTTGGTTTTTCCATGCAGTCAGTGATGGTACATTTGTGGACTGATCCACACTCTCGGCTGTGCTCAATACAAATGTATTACAGAGTCAATCATACTTGTCATGCTGTTTTCACCTCAGTCGACAAAATGTATATGCCACAAATTTGTGGATATATCTATTGTGGTTTTGGGATTTCTCTACCAATGTACAGTTTCCTCCTTTTTAAAAAAAAAAAAAAAAAAAGAAAGAAAAAATGAAAAAATGTTTTCTTTATGAATGGTATAAAATGCCAATTAAAGTGGGATTTTCTCTTATCTGAGCAGTTGTTTATCATCAATTATATATTGTATTTCGTCCTGTGTACAGTGATTAGTTAAAAGCACTGATTTGAGATGCTGTTTTTATCCACTTCAGTGAGAACTAGATGATGATGATGGGCAGAAATCCTTGCGCTAAATATATGTGTAACTCAGTGTTGAATTTTTGAAGTCAAATCCCATTTCTAGTTAACTTAATAAGAGAACTCGTGGGGAGTAGGTTGATGTAAAGGGTATGTAAACCTACAATAGGTGAACTGATCTGTTAAATCAAATCCATCTGAGGTATATGCATAGAAATACAGTCTTACTGGAAGGTTAAGTTAAAATGTGCCTTTTAGCATAATTCAAAATACTGGCTTTTTTTGTTTGTTTTTCCAAACGCAGCGCAGGGCTTTGCTCATCAAATGTCCAGAATAAATTGTTCAGACAATATATAAAGTACATTTTATAAAAACTTAATCATTATATCCAGAAGTTTGGGTAAATGTTTGTCACATACACAGTAAAACCTTGCACAGTGTCAGTAACATAGCTGGACTAATGTGTTCAGGGTCCCATTCAAAGATGAGCTACAGGGCCCTTATTGACCCCCCCACCCCCACCCACCCACCCACTCTATATATAGTGCACAGTATTTCTCTGTTGAAATGCCACCTTGTCCCAGGTTTTCTGTTTTTGTTTTGTTTAGGAATATGAATCATGTAAGCATCATACTGTATCTGCTGAAATAACAGAAGTCTTGAAATTAGACATTGACACTGGGCATTGAGATCAGGTGATAAAGCAGGGTCTGCCTTGAAGCTCTTAGATCAGTTGATGTTGTGCTGTAGTGCATCTTCCCATATAATTAAAGGTAATTATATAATTAAAGGTATGAATAACACCACACAGTGAAACATTTGGGGCCTCTGGGACTCTGGCATCTTGTGGCAATTGACTGCTTCATGAAGAAAATATCTTTAAAATATTATGGGTACAGAGTCAGATCTGGTCTGTGCATCCCTCTGTATTAACATATAACTGGCACAGGACTATTAACAAAATCCTCAGTGGTTCCCAGTCTTGTGACCCCTCATTACAGGTTATGGCCCTCAGTGTTGGCTTAAGCTGTTGATGAGTTATGAAGATTTTCTAGGGCTGTCCGCTGTGTCTTTTCAGCAGTCAAGGTCAATAATGAACATCAAAGATTTTTGTTCTTTCTTATTCCTTTAATTATACTGGCCTTGTAAATGTACTGTATCTTTGGACCCCTTTGTGTGTCGCATCGCCCAATTAACCTATTCTGAGGCATTTGCTTCAGTCTCCATAAAATATAGTGCATGCAGCACAATGTATGCAAATGACAGCTTCATTATATTTTGCACAGAGACCCAGAAACCAGTACCCTCATATTGAAATGGTACCTGGCCACTGGTTTTCAGATCGTGGTAATTTGATGAAACATACGTTTATTTGGAAAATAGCACCATGTGAGCTTCATCGTGTGAGCACAGCATAAAGTAAAATGATCATATGAATCAAATTTTTACACAAGGCCCCTCTACAAGACAGGGACAATAATGCAATAATGCAGAAATTAGTGGATATTGTCCTTCAGTGGTGCAAATTCCCAAACAACTGTGCAAATAATCACATTCTAAAAAAAGCAAGTGACACACGCTGGATGTAGGACCTTTGGGGCCTTGCCCACTTTGCCTGTTTCACCTCTGAGCTTGGCAGTGCTGGAATGTAATAATATTTATTCAAGTACTGCACGATTTTGACATACTTGTGCTTTACTTGAGTATTTCCACGTTAGGCTACTTAATACCTCTACCTCATCCCTTTTCAGAGGAAAATGTATTTTTTTACCCCACTGCATTAATTGACACCTACAGTTAATACTGTAGTTACTTTTTACATAAAAAAAAATAAATAAAAAAAAATCTAAATTTGGCTCCATATCAATGAAGTGTTGTCATATTGATGGACTACAATATCAATGCTCTTCCATGTATTTGTTTATGATAAAAACAGAATAATAATATCCTGTGATAAAACAGCGCTGTGAAAGAAGCCAGTCTGCATAATGAGTACTTTTACTTTTTAATACTTCTTCTACCACCACAGTCCAATTTTCGGATAGCCTGTCCAAAAAGTATTAAGAGTACCATGATAAAGCATAGCAAAGCTAGAACTTGGGCAATATGAACTCAGCTCAGTGTATTACAAGGAAATCAACTCAGTGATGATATTTTAGTACATTTTCAACAATAGAGGGCTGGTTTAAAAGTGATTTATCTATCAAAATGATCGATTTATCAAACGTATCAATCAAGAAATGGGTAAAGCAAATTGGCATCCATTACTCATGACGTCATGTGCAGAACTCACGACCTTGGTCAGTAAAAAGGGGGCGGACGTTGGATTTACTGCGGTCTGCGCTATTCAAATGCATAAATACGTTTATTTATTAGTTTAATATACGTGTGCTTATAGTCAAATCGATGCCCGGCGTTTCAGTTAAACAATGAAAATGTTTGTGTGTGACAGGCTAACGTTCACTTTCGTCTTTTGTCTAAAGTGCTCCTCCCCACCCCCTTTTTCCTGTGTTGCTCCGCTGTGGCGGAAGTAAGTCGTATCGCTGAGGCCTCATCCTTCCAATGGCGACTGCTAACAGGCTGAATAGAAAGCGGGAGCAACCGTGGAGGGGGTCAGAGCTGTGTAACCGAAATTAAATAAATATATCCTATTCTCTGTAGTCATAAAGTTAGCCTAAAATTTGTTTCACCTCTCCAAATCACGGCCGATTCAATGGCCAAAAATCGGAACATTTCGCTCCTTGAGTCGGGTAAGCTGCAGAAGTAAACCCAGTTGATCGCCTAACTGTTCATTTACAACCATATCGCTCGTGCTAATTGATACCACGACTGCTTTTTCTCACGCTTAATGTCCTCACTGTTCCATTTCAGAGCTCTATTACTTGATTTCTCGTTTCCTAACAACGGGTCCGTGTCGGAGAGCGGCTGAGGTGAGCTGGCGTGCCTTGACTGGCACGATGTGTTGTCTTTCAAAATAGTTGACTCGCTAGTTGATAATAGAGTTAATGGAGACAATCCAGGCTGAATCGCCGCTTTTTCATCCACTGCAGGTCCTGGCGAGCGAACTAGAGGAATATCAGGTGTGTATCCCCGCTGCCTCTGCTGCTCGGTCACTGCTAGCTGCTATCCGTCGGTGTCGGCTGAGTCTGGGCATAAAACTTGTCTCATTCAGTCGACTTTTTCGTAACGTTACCTCTGCACGTCTCACTCTTTTGACATCACCCGGTTTTTTTACTGGCTTAATGTGTACCTGCTGGTGTTTCTGTGCTGACTCCGCTTTTCCAAACAGCTCTTACCCGGGAGGTTGGACTGGCTGGGAAACGAGCACCCGAGAACATACGAAGATTTGGTAAGATTTAACTTAATATCTGGTGTTCGGCTTATTGTCGGAGGTTGTTATTGTCTTGTGACAGGGAGACTCTGTGTCCACGCTCTGTGCTTGTTTACGGTCTTTGTTCTTTTCCTGCTGGACTACTGCCGGCTTTCCTTGAGTTGGGGTGATTGACAAGGTCACGACTCGTACCCACTGACTTAACTTTTCCGAGTGTATTGAGGTGTGGTCGCTCAGAAAACTGTATTTGGACAGAGAGTTTAATATTATTTAGTTCCTACTGTTGTACTGCAGATAGGGTGGGTAGTTCGGCTGCTTGCTACGTCGAGACGGGTCCGCTGGCCAATCAGATACCGGAATGCGCTGTCTCTGCGTTATTTTGCATGTGACCTGCGCTGTGATTGGTCCATAAAAAGGAATAGTTTTGCATAAGAAGTCACGCCTTCTGGAAAAGGAGTCGAGCACATGAGACCACCGATTACCCTGTCAGACATTTATTCTGACAAAACTGTTTAGGCTGGCCGCAGATCCGAGAAGAGTCTTAAACACGTTTATTATGACGCATAAAATTTAGAAAAACACACAATACATCATATATAATCTGTATTATGCCAACTAATAACTATTTGCATTATCTCATCATCTGTTGATTATTTTCTAATCCGTTGTTTAGTGTATAAAAATACCAGAATAGGGCGAAATATGATCACAGGTTCTGAAAACCATGGTTGACATCTTCAGATTGCTTATTCTGTTTGACCAACAGCCTAAAAACCAAACAAATGCAGTGTATAATAATATGAAACAAGGAAAAGAAGCAAATCTTCATACTGAAGAAGGCTGTTTAGCATTTTAGTCTCAATTGATTATGAAAATTGTTGTCAATTCTACCAGTCGTTTGGGCAGTGATCTGTATTCAGTGTCATGTCACTGCTCTGTCTTTGTTTGCTTGACAGGTTGCAGCCAACAGACATATTGCACCAGACCATTTGCTACGGATATGTAGGCAGATTGGACCAATTCTTGACAAAGAGGTGCCATCATGTGTCCCAGGTGTACACTCTCTCCTGGGGTCTGGAAAGCAGTCAATGCTTCGGACTGCAAAAGGTACACAGCTGTCAAAGAGCCTCAGAGTATTTCTGGAGGCAGAAATTTATAATGAGCTTTTTTCTCTACACTTTGTTTTGAAAATTATTCGGGCCTCTGACACCAATAAATGTTGAGTTTTGCGTGATAGAAAGGTTGAATAGTTTCGTTTTGTTTGGCTCGCCTTTCCCAACATAGAGCTGATTATTAGCTGAATCATTCTGTGATTTTTTGTTTTGCTTTGCAGACTGCGACAGTGTGCGGTTTGAAGCTTCATCATATGCAGCCCTTCACCGGGGCAGACCACCAGAGAGGCCTTTGAACTGCAAGAAACCTCCACACCTCGGTAAGTCACTCAGTATTCCTGTTATGTGTTTTTAAAACAAATGGATGTGCCTTGAATTGATGCATGCGCTTGGTATGGTGTTGCTCAGCAGTGTTGTCAAATGCCTCTCTTCACTTACTGTTCATGTTACTGTATGTGTGTGCTGACAAGTCATTGGATGATTGGATAATGAGCACATTAGAACGAATGACATTTTCAAATCCTCAATCGATCCTGAATGGCACACTCTAATTTACTGTTTGTTCCTCTTTACCCTGACTGAAATTTTAGTAAGAGGCATTTTTCAGGCTATTGTTGACAAATATCACTTTGGTGTGCTGCCATCATGTAGCCAGATTGGTCGCCTTGATGCAGTCTGTTACATCGCAGCATTAGTTGCCATGAACATGACAGTTATGTTGATCAAAAGCCATCATTTCATCGAGTGGTTTGCACTGAATTGTTTGCCTGTTGAGGGTTTTTGACGATTCCTGTCCCTACAGTAGAAGCGTTCGTCTCCTCCGCTCTGCTGCCACATTCTTGTTATGCCTGTTTGCAACAATGCTTTCTATTTCAAACATGTCCTTCCTCGGGGAAAATATCACACATGTATGTCTGATTTTTTGTTTTTTTGAAGAAACATATTGAAATTACTCAGCTGTTTAGAAAGCCACCTTTTTAGGAGACATGCATGACAGATAGGCCTCATTAAATGCTAATCACAACTTAATTCCAGGGCAGTAAATAAAAACCTTATGGATGGCGTTCTTGTTTTTTTGATATTTTGCCGTTTTCCATAGCAACCCATACAAACCAGATGCATCAGACTTCAGCCATGCTGTTATTGTTTACAGATCACATCTGATTTGGGGATGACCTTTTCGTTTCGTGCTGTAGACTTTGTGAGACATGATGGTTATAAAAAGAGAGCTAAAGGAACTTAGCGAGAGGGACAAGCTAACCCAAAGCCTAATGTCATTTGGTGCTGTGCTGTGCTTGGTTAAGCCCAAGAATGACAGTATGACTGTATTTTAATATATTTACACTCATCCCATGATGATAATGCCCCTCCACTCCTGCCCACATTAGAGTAAATATATCTCCCTCCCACTGCGTTTGTGTTGATCCCAGCGTTGTTGCAGCCCTCTAATTACATCACTATATTGTGATGATTGGCGTCTTATCTTCAACAGTGAAGGTCCTTGGAGGGAGAGAGCTGACAGGAGCGCAACGCTTCAGCTCCATCAACCCCGTCAGCAACTATGAGCGCATGCGGCTGCATAGGCGGATCCTGGGGCATCTGTCTGCAGTGTACTGCATCGCATTTGATCGCACCGGTCTCAGGATCTTCACAGTAAGATGCAACTTTTCAACACAGAATTTCTTGATACAGCACAGTCATCAGTTTGACACTCAGCTGACTGTGACCTGACATACTTATTATTCTTATGATTAGATCCAAGTTGCTCATGTCGTAGGAGAGGCCACCATCTTTACTTTGTGCCCCGGACCCGTCTTATAATGAATACTGAAGTAGAAGTTATTATTTTTCTTTGTCAGGGCTCGGATGACTGTTTGGTGAAGATTTGGTCTTCGTTTGATGGAAGGCTTCATTCCACATTGCGAGGACACTCTGCAGAAATCACAGACTTGGCGGTTAATTATGAAAACACACTAATTGCTGCGGGAAGCTGTGACAAGACCATCCGTGTGTGGTGCCTTCGTACCTGTGCTCCTGTGGCTGTGCTGCAGGGGCACAGTGGATCCATTACCTCCCTACAGGTAAAAAAAACTTCATACAAAAGTATTTAATCACCATTTGCATGAGATGCCTGTTTTCTGGTTGTGCTAAATTGTAGCAAAAATCACGTGATTGTAGATATATTCAAGAAGTATTTCCACCCATGCAGCTCTCATAATTCCATTCCTTTATTGTACTGCACCTCATTTTGCTTTACTTAACTGTTTAGAGGATGTAGATTTATTTCACAAGTTATGTATTTGTTGAAGTGTGCAAATTCTGCTTTTAAGAGGACCGAAAATATAACATAATTTAGAGCGTGCAGGACTCTGGTACGCTGTGCATATCTTTCTACTTTCCACTTGAGATGGAATTTGAACGCTTAATTGATCAATTGTATATATTGTGCTGTGCTTTTGCATTAATGCAGAGGCTTGAAAACATTGGTGTTGCTGTGTTGGCACTGCTTGAAATGAATCGAGAAGAGGTGGTAGCAGCTTTGGCAAAGTTTTTTTTTTGTTGTTCTAAAAGTCTGTTTCCATCAGCCTTCATTGCGTCTTTTCTTTATCACTATGACACCTTGCCTCTGCTAAGTGTAAAAACATTTTTGCACCATGTGCACAATGCTGCTTGGATTGAAACTCGTTAGCTTTCCATCTCAGCATTGTCAAACCAAATATTAAAGATGGTGTTGAAGACAGTCAAACGTGTTCTGGTTCAGTCAGTCAGTCAGTCATTTTAATGGCGTTCACGCCATCACTTGAAATGATTAAGACTTTGCCTGTACACCAAAAAATTGAACTAAACTTCTGAAGACTGAAGATCAGGATTCTTGCTGACAGGTACCATAAGGGCGAATATTAACATTTAATATTTGTGTCTTCAGTTCTCACCATTTGCCAAGGGCTCAAAACGTTATATGCTGTCCACTGGAACTGATGCTACTGTCTGCTTCTGGCAGTGGGACGTCTACAACATCAACTTTAGGTGAGTGCTGCTTTCAATGACCATTTAAATGTGTATGAAATGGTGACATCCAATCGTAGTATGCAGTACATTAAAAAATGTGTTTCATGTGGCCAATCATGAGTAAATTTTTAAATGAATGTTCACACTCCTGATACTTGAAAAAGGGTTTTGTTTGTGTATCAGTTGAACTGACAAGGCAATTTGCAAACAGTGAAACATGTTCAGGTACAGTCTGTTACGTACATGGAAATGGAAGCTCTTCTTATGGAAATCAGCAATAGGCCTACAGCAAACGGCAGAAGACCAACCAAACCGGGTTGTCAGTGTTTCATCTGTTTCAACACTTGCTACCATATTGTTCATACAGTCCCTGAGTATAGCTGCATTCAAAGAGCCTGCTTCACTTCGATAAACTGAACCTACAAACATCTGGTTGTATATCAAGCAAAGAGGTAAAAGTATAAAACAAACTAATGTGATCTGAAGAGAGACTTGATAAATGGGCCTGAAGTGATCTCTGTTGTCCTGAGTCTGTGGATGAGCCTTATCTGGCAAAGGAATGTTAAGTCGACATCTGACCTGACTAATCTCACCTGTCACCCTGAAGTTGAAATGGCGGTTAGATTAGATGAAACTTGAAATGAGTTTTTTTGAGGGACGGGCCAACAGGTGAACACTGGATAGAAAAGTCAGGAGTAACTATGATTATCAAAGATGTGGGCTCATGGTCAAGGCATTCCTTGAATCCCTTAAAAACTTATACAATCAAATATTGTGGGTTTTTACTTTTGTGTGTCAGTAAAATGTATCCACTTGTCCTGTTTTGTTTAAAATCCTGAACATTTTCTCTGCTGTCCTTCAAGCGATCGGCCACACAAATTCATAGAGCGGCCGAGGCCAGGAGTTCAGACTGTGTGCTCCTCCTTCAGTCCAGGTAATGACTCCTTTTAGATTGACTCATATCATGTTGTTGTTGTTTTTTGTTTTTTTTTTGCTGGATTTTGGGTCAAACTGATTTTTTTCCTCTCAGGTGGGATGTTCTTAGCGACAGGAAGTACAGATGATGTCATCAGAATCTATTACATGGGAAGCGGGAGTCCAGAAAAGATATCAGAGCTCCACGAGCACACGGTGAGATAGCTCAAAAGCTAAACTTTGATGTGCAGCAGGTCACATGTATACAGAGAACATATTGACATACATTTTCATCTGCATCTCTGGGTTAAAACGTTAAACGTTCAGCTTCACACAGAACTATAATGATCGTTCTTTCTGCTCTCCATCCAGGACAAAGTTGACAGCATCCAGTTTTGCCACTCAGGTGAAAGGTATGGTAAAAACCATTGCGCTCAGTCCCCATTGATTTCTCCCCGTCGCTGAGTTAAACGTGACAGTGTACACAGTCATGGTGCAAGGTGTTTGCTGCTGTCCCTTCGCAGGTTTGTAAGTGGAAGTCGAGATGGAACAGCGCGGATCTGGAAGCTCCATCAGCGGCAGCAGTGGAGGTGCCTCTTGCTCAACATGTCTGCCACTCTTCCAGGGTAAGGGGCGCTTCGCTGTTGTTCCACCAGTGTGGATGTGGCTATCCCATGTGAAGGTTTTCTCTGTGAAGAACTTTATTACAATCGTTATTTCTAGATTTCTGAAGGCTTAAAACGGTTTCCTGCTGATGGCAAGGATATTTTCAAAATACATTTCTGTGTTAATTTTGATGTGGTCTTTGCATTAATCACTCCTTATAAATCACCTTAAATTTATGAATAAAAATAAGATAAATAAATTCCATAAAATTTAATTTGGTCATTTGTATACCTCCGCTGACCTTGTTGCTTAACTGTATGTTGATAACTGTCAGTGCGATCTGCCTGCTGAACAAACAGGAAACCAGTGATAGTATGTTTAAACTGAGGAGGGTGAATATACCGGACCGTAACAAAAGGAAATGGGTAGACATTTCTTTCTTTTTGCCATTTTAATGTGCAAGTTGGCCTAAATTTGTCCTCCCTCTATACCATCAGTCATGCTTGATGAACAGAATCACACGGGGGGCTGATTTTGTGTTCTGGCAAAACATTCTTCTGGAGAGTTTTATTCAGTGTCAAACTGACTAAATGACACCAAACGTCCAGGTCTTGTTTCACTTTCATGTAGAATTTTCTGTATTTTCTGTAAATATCAGTCTACCCATACCTTCAGCTACCTTCATTTTTGGGGGGAATGCAAGAAATAATCTGGCCTTGTCTGTCAAAGGAGCCTCTCTAGCAGGTTCATTAAGGCTGTGACAACATGGAATGTTGTCACAGCCTTTCATGACTAACACTTAATGACCAAAGTCATTAAGATTTTTCATAGATTTGTTATCTCACCATTTTCAGTACATTGTGTGTACTAGTGTGTGTCAAGGTGGTGTCACTTGGGTTTAGCTATTTGTTTATATAGCTGAGGAGGTCACACTTAATGCATCCAGTGTGTCCGGTATTAGAGAGTTAGATTTCGTTTTGAGTCCGCTCGGTTTCTTAATGGAACCAAAGCGGAAGAGTGCCGCTGCTTTGTTTTGAGCACAAATGAAGCTGCTAACGTGTTTATCTTATTCAGCAAAGTGACAGCGAAAAGAACAATGCTGTGGGGGGGGGGGGGGGACTGTTAGCAGCGTGCATTTTATTGTCATTTGTGTTGAGCAATCAATCAACTATCATTATTATACAGCATATTCTGAGAGTTGCAGCACTGTACTGTGTGTGTATTCTGATTTCTTTTTTTATTCCTCTCAGTGCTGAACCAATGAGTGAAGAGGAAAGCTACTTCAAACCCAAAGTCACCATGGTAGCATGGGATCGCCATGATAATACAGTCATCACGGCTGTTAACAACCATCTCCTCAAAGTGTGGAACTCCTACACAGGACAGCTGCTACATATCCTCAAAGTAATTGTGCACAATGTTTTTTTTTTTCTTAGTGAAAATGGACGATAGTAGATATCACATCCACCTTATTGAGCCTCCACCAGTACATTCATTTTAAACATGGAGACTAACCTGAACCTGCTTTTCAGGGCCATGAGGCTGAGGTGTTTGTCCTGGAGCCGCACCCTTTCGATCCCAGGATCATCCTGTCTGCCGGCCACGATGGGAATGTCTTCATATGGGATCTGCTGCAAGGAACAAACACACAGCACTACTTCAACATGGTACACTGACACGATCACAACATGGCATTGGCGTGATGGTAAACGCGACAGTTCTGTGACATGAACAGATGATACTGATGTAGGAACACGCGTGATACGCATGACAAACACAGCAATAAGCAACATGCTATGAAAACTGACCTACATTTGTATATTGTGCTGAGCGTATCTCCATCACTGACATGTTTTTGAACCTCGGGTGATTTCGTGTTTCTCATCCAGATTGAGGGCCAGGGTCATGGAGCCGTTTTCGACTGCAAATTCACCCCGGATGGCCAGCGCTTCGCCTGCACAGACTCCCATGGCCATCTGCTCATCTTTGGCTTCGGCAGCTCCAAGCCCTATGAGAAGGCAAGGATAACCTAACACGCACATTTAAATCTCTCCACAAACAATGTCTGACTGACAGTAAAGTCATTCATGTATTGTCACATTAGGCATACAGAATAAGTCTGAATAACCTCACATGAATAGAGCAGAAGCAGCAGGGTGAAGCCATCATAACTTCTCCTGGTCTCCACACAGCTTCCAGACCAGGTGTTCTTCCACACAGACTACCGACCACTGATCCGGGACACCAACGGCTTTGTGCTGGACGAACAGACGCAGCAGGCACCCCATCTCATGCCCCCGCCCTTCTTGGTGGATGTGGATGGAAACCCCCATCCGCCAAGGTAGACACGGCTTCCTTTCCTTTATAAAACAGCCACGCACTCTTCGGCCATTAACCGCAGCTTCATTTGATTTTCTGTTACTTTTCAGTCATTCACCTTGTTTTTACTTCTATTTTTGCAATGTTTTAAAATGTCTTGACTTGATTTCCAGGTACCAGCGGCTTGTCCCAGGACGGGAGAACATTGCTGCTGAACACCTGGTCCCTCAGCTGGGATACGTTGCCACAAGTAAGAATGGAATAAGCACACAAATGTCCTTCATTTGACCATAATTAGCCCTTTGTTGCTGTTTTATGAGCCAACTAGATTTAAATAGGCCATGGTATTCTTTTTGGGACCCTACTGAAAAAAACAAAGCAAAGCATTATTTTTCTCATGCTGTCCATTGGTGCTGTACCGCTTTTCTCTCTGTCTGAAACTCTGTATTAGTTCCAGTCTTAAGTTTTAAGCCCTCCTCCCCCCCCCCCCCCCGAAATCCCCAGTCTGCTCTGCTTGGTCAGCTCAGGCACCCCTCTCCGTCTTTCCCATCGGCTCTGCCAGTGTTTTTAGCTCCCAGCAAACTGCACTTACACTGTTAACATTACAGCTCTGTAACGGTGTATGGTCTGAGCGGGCTAGCTGCTGGGTGCTGATCAAAGCTGCGCAGTGTTTCCAACATGCCTCGTGCCAAGTTAAACAGGCTAACCAACAAAATAAACAGTAAGACGACATAAAATGTGGCAAAACTTAGAGCTTCCAAGTTTGAAGTTAGGTCAGCCAGTATCATGCATCCTTGAGCTTGTACCGTTACTGACCAGTGGAGTGACGCTAAAATGCACGCTCCTTTTTTCAGTTTTCCATCAAAAGTATAGTTAATTAACTGGGTTTTAGCATCTCAGATGGTGGGAGAATTGAAGACTTTTGTGTTCGCTCTTGCACCCAACAATAGGGCACTTCCCATGCTTGTCTAAGAGAAGAGTTTTCCAGTCCTATTGAGGACATTTCTGTAATACTTTCATTAAAGAAAGTGAATCGACTGTGTCTATCCTGAGATGATGAGACTAGTTAAAGACTTGTGTTGGTTCTTGCAGCAGACAACAGAGAAATTGGCTGCTTTGCTCAAAGTTACCCCCCATATGTTCATATAGCAACAGCAAACAGTGAAGTGGACCGGATGGTCACTGAGGTGGAGGTGGTGCTGTGTTACAGAGTGACATAGATGATAAAGAACATCTGAACCACATCTTCCCTGCTATGTCTTGACAAGCTCGATCATTTGCTAACCAGCACACTTTAAGTGCCTGAACAGCGACTGTCCCACTCATGCTCCCAGTCTGCCTGTTTGATGACATTTTCAGGTGATGGTGAGGTGGTGGAGCAGGTGATCAGCCAGCAGACTGCAGACCATGAGGCAGTCGCAATAAGACGCAGCAGCCTTCTGGACGAGGCCATCCGACATCTCCAGGAGCAACAGGACCGGCAGAACCAGCCTCGGGCGGAGGCAGCACCTGGGCCTCAAGCAGGACCACAAGGGCAAGCTGAGGCACGGGGCCCGACCTTGACACCAGCGCCAAGCACACCACGCAGAGGTATCCATGCACCACTAGCGTTATATTAGATTGCTGTAGCTGACATATTGATCCAGTGAGATGTTGGATGCTAGCTTTAAGGTTCCCTAAAAGTAATATTTGGTTATTTTTCCCTCTTTACAGTGTCGGTGAATGATCGAGCAGAGGTGCAGTCACCCCCTAATGTGGGTCTTCGCCGCAGTGGACAGGTGGAGGGTGTCCGGCAGATGCACCAGAATGCTCCTCGCAGCCAAATGGCCACCGAGAGAGACCTGCAGGCCTGGAGACACAGGGTGGTGGTGCCTGAACTGGCACCCAGCAGCTACAGGTAGAAAGAGACCTCAGATATTAGCTTTACCATCTGCAGTTGAAGACATGTTGTGTGTGTGTGCGGAGATGGAGATGTATGTGCTCTATGTGGCGCTTTATATTGGATTATATATCTAAAGTGACATAATTGATTATTTTTAAGGTAATTTTAATATGACCTAAATGGAAATGGGACCTATTCCTATTCTGGTTGCATGGCATCAGTAGCTGAAGTCATTTGCACACACAGCTGGATTTTCCTGCAAAAGTCTTTACATAGAAATCAGTCTGAGATTGAGTAATGAGATTTTACAGCATTTCTTTGCTCTAAATTTGATTACTGTCCCTGTTAAATGTTAAACATTATGTAAATTATTTTTCAGGGACCAGGAAGACATTCGAACAGCCAAAGGAGATGAGGAGGTTGCTCTGTACAGTACAAAGAAGAGGCGCATTATCTACAGCAGCTGTCGAGTAGGTTTCTTTTTCCTTTGTCCTGAATGGGCATCCTAAAAATGGCTTTTCTACCTGTTTTGTGAATAGTCATTAAACAGTATGTGTAGTGCTTCATCATGTAATGTGCATGTAACACTGCATTAATTAAAGGCGTAGTAATCATTTTATAATAATATAATCAGAATTGTCAGCATTTTTCGGTGCAACTGTTCCTGTACAAATCTTTGCGCTGGTGTTGAGTCGATCCCATCTGTCCCTTCAGGATGATTCAGACGATGAGCCTCCCACTGCGAAGCGAGCACATGGTCACGGTGACGCGCTGGAATTCATGGACTTGTCATGTGAAGAGGGAGAGGAGACCGCAAGCTCAGAGGTCCACTCTGAGGTATCGCATTCTCCACTCCTCCCTGACTTACTAAAAGTGTCATTTACAAGCACCTGAGGTCTTTTTGGCTGTTTTAAGCTCAGTTTGTCTTTTGAATCTGTCCAGGACAATGAACTGGACGGCAGTGAACTGGATTCCTCCAATGATGAAGAGTGGAATAGTGACAGCTCAAGGTATAAAGTTTTAAAAGGGTCACACACTCTTTGGGAATCATTCCTTGAGTTTGTTTGAACTTGTTTAGAGTACCAGATTAAAGGGTTTTCCTGAATCACAAAATCATGATGTAAACAAAAAGAAATATTGACTTTCCTGTAAAACCTTGTGTTACTCCTTTGTGTTGTCTTAGGTGGCAATCCCCACCCATCTGGTACACCAAGCAGGTTAAAACAAGTTATTTGATTAATTTTTGTACTGCGTGTTTTCATGTATATATAACTCAAGGTTCTAACCATGACTGCTTTTGATTGGACAGCCACACGTCCAGCGAGTACTCGGACTGGACGGCAGACGCTGGCATCAACCTGCAGCCCTCCACCCCGCTGTCGTCACGCAAACGAGTGCAGCGCAGACTCAGCAGCTCTGAGGAGGAGGAGGAAGAGAACGAGGAAGAAGAGGAGAAGCAGCAGCAGAGTGATGAGGAGGAAAAACCCAGCAAGAAAAGCAAAGGGAAGGCCAAGAAAGCGAAGAACAAGTCGCCCAGGGTGAGTTAGTAAACGCAGTGCAGCGAGTTCATCCTTCTGTAGTCCTGATGTGAATATCAGCTGGTCAATTGCTGCCCAGACTCCACTTTAACTTTTACATCTTGATGCTCCCATCAGCGTCCAAAGGCCAGACCGTCGATCAACAGAGAAGTCTCCAATGAGTTCAGACCCTCGCCGTGGATCACTGACGTCATTCCCAGAAAGTCTCCTTTTGTTCCCCAAATGGGCGATGAGGTGTGTACTTTAGACAATAGAAGAGGCTCTTTACAGGACCATGAGGAGAAAAGTCACCTTCTGACCTCTGACCCTCTCTGCGTCTGTCAGGTTATCTACTTTCGGCAGGGACACGAAGCCTACGTCGAGGCCGTGAGCCGTAGCGAGCTTTACCCCATCAACCTGGACAAACAGCCCTGGAAGAAAATGGAATTGCGGGTAAGAAGAATAAAAGAAAAGAGAAAATGTTCTCAGGAGCAGAGATTGGAAAAATACACAGAATTCTAAACGTAATCCGCAAAGTTTTTATTCACCTCATGAAAAACACTGAAAATCAAAGTGGATGCAGAATAAATTCCTGTTTTTTGTCTTCCAAGGACCAAGAGTTTGTGAAGATCACTGGGATCAAATATGAAGTCTGCCCTCCAACACTGTGCTGTCTGAAGCTGACTCTTATTGACCACGGCACTGGCAAAATCACTGACAAGTCGTATTCTGTCAAGTAAGCAGCTCAGTTTCATTAACAGCTCTCTATTAAAAAAACAGCTTCTGTATTGTTGCATTTCTTCCTCCCAAAATAAAACTTAGAGGATTAAAAATCTGTTTTTGGCTTTGACATGCTGGCTGAGTTTCTGGTACTGTAGGGTTGTGGGTTTTTAGTATGAAATGTGTTTTGTCAGAGTAATTCAGCATCACTTTCACACAGATGAACCCTTTGATTACTGTTTCGCCTCCCCATTAAAGTGATCTCTCCCACAGGTATCATGACATGCCAGATGTGATTGATTTCCTTGTGTTGAGGCAAAGTTATGACGAGGCGCTCCGTAGAAACTGGCAACCAAGTAAGTTTGCACACCCTATTAGAGACGTTCATTCGTTGCTTTCAGGCCAAGTAACATCTTGCATGTATCCGTTTTTTCAATTTGAAATACATAAATGTGCACAAGTGTTTTCCTCCTGCTCCTAAACGTGCTATCGTCTCATCCTGCGCAGACGACAGATTCCGCTCAGTGATAGATGATGCTTGGTGGTTTGGGACCATCGTCTGTCAGGAGCCCTACCAGCCAGAATACCCTGACAGTCTCTTCCAGTGCTTCAAAGTCAGGTGGGGAACAACACATGCCGTCATGAGGGGGGAGCTGGGAGACACTGTGGCTGTGGCACCATCACCAAAAACGCATGTTAGCCAATTTTAGGACAGACTGCTGATGATACTGTCACTATTTGAAGCAAAGCTTTAACACTGAGAGCAGTGAGTGAAGTGATTTTATTGAATTTTAGTGAATTTATGTCTGACACATTAAGGAGTAACTACAAATGCAAGCAAATACTAGATTTTTACGTGTTACATCTTTATTTTTCAGGACATTTTTATGTATTAACAGTCCATCTGTCCCCTTGTGGTTATTCAGAGGCATGACAGTATCATCTCTGTGACCAGTTTAACTAATTGAGCTGAAGCAGGTGTGATAGTTGACTTTGGCAACACTTTACTTTCACAGATGGGACAACGGGGAAACAGAGAAACTGAGCCCGTGGGACGTGGAACCTATTCCAGATGATGGTCAGTAAGACTTTCTCCTCTCTCATTGCTGTCGCATCCACTCACAGACAGTGTGTGGGAATCTGTTTGCAAAGCAGGGTCGATGGGGTTTCAGTGCATATTGAACAAGTGTGTCTCTACTGTGCAGCCCAGCAACCGGAGACCGAAGGAGGCGGTATTCCCGTGACAGCAGATGAGATGAGCGAGCTGATGTACAAGCCTCTGCCGGGGGAGTGGGGGGAGAGAAGCAGGGACGAGGAGTGTGAACGCATCGTCGCTGGCATTGACCAGCTCATCACCGTCGGTGTGTGTGCTGAAACAGACCTTTTTTTCTAACTCCCTCTTGTTTCCTTTCACTCAAACTCTCCCTCTTTCACATGTCTGGTCACAGTTAAGTCACTTTCTAGGTTCCTTTTATCTATTCCCGGTCACACTGACCCACCTTCCCCTGTGTTTCTGCTACAGAGATTGCAGCTCCCTTCTCTGGTCCTGTGGACTTAGTCCAGTATCCCACTTACTGTACTGTGATCGCCTATCCCACTGACCTGGGCACCATCCGACTGCGACTCCTGAACAGGTTTTACAGGTCAGTCCCCTCCAGTCATTCCGTCCTCCACCTGCTTCATAATGTAAGCAGGTCAAAGCATGGAAGCAAACACACTCCTGACTGTTGGCCCCGGCTCTGCCCCTGAAATGTCTTCAGCTGCTGAAATGAAATAATCTGTGTTTGCTATGGTTTGTGTGTATTTACTCACCTTTGATGATCCACAGGCGCCTCTCAGCATTAATTTGGGATGCCAGGTACATTGCACATAACGCCCGCACTTTCAATGAGCCAAGAAGCAAGATTGCCCACTCTGCAAAAATCATCACAAATGTCCTCCAGAAATTTGTCAAGTACGTTTTCCTCGTTGTCTGTCTGTACCAGTGTGTTTCCAAAAAAAGAAAAATCATACTCCAATTTTCAGACATTATTGTTTCAATAAATTGTCTTGCACATTTTTTCCCACTTTCCCAGTAATCCAGCTTGCACAGATATCATGGAAATTTACAATGCTGTGGAAGAAATGGACGATGATGATGAGGTAAGTCTGCCTGAATAATTAAGAGAGCAGGTCAAGGAAGCCTAAAACTGCCCATGAAGAGTTTCAGCTGAGTGTCAGGAAAGTTTTCGTTAATAGTTGCAGTCAAATCTGAAATTGTCGTTCAGTTTATGATCAGATTCAAGTCACCTAAATTAGATTTCTGCCTACAGGAAGAGGACACAGAGGCACCAGGAACATCCTCTGGACACAGACTGCGTCAGGTAAATACATACAAAGAATAGATAACATACGAGACCACCCTAATAATGAATAAATAAATAATCAGTTTAATTTATACAGCTCCTCGTCATACAGGGGTTGTAGCTCAAAGGGCTCAATGCTAAATTAAAGAAACAAAAAATAAATCAAAACAGGTGCAAATACTGCATGATAAAACCAAGCAATGAAGTAAATTGCAAGTACAGTTATGCTAACAGCAACAAGATGTGTAAGAGATGAGAACAATGATAGTTAAAGGCAATGTTAAAAAAGAGTTTTCTGTTCTCATTTTAAAATGTTGGGAGCTTGTTTCTCTTGTTGCCTCGGGAAGGAAATTCCATAATTTTGGTGCACAGTTAAAAAAAAGGCTGAGCGGCCAGTTTTCTTATTCGTGTGATAGTGTGTATTTGAAAAACCGGCAGCAGAGGATCTAAAAAGCCCCGAAGGATTATAAAACGACACAGCATTGTTAATGTAGCTCACTCCCAAACCATTAAGAGCCTTGAAGACAAGTAACAGAACTTTAAAAGCCTCGTTTAAAGCCTGGCAGCAGAGTCCTGAATGATCTGTGGTTCATCAAGGGATTGTTTTAGAAGAAAGGTGAAGGGAGCGTTACAGTCTAATTTAAAATAAACACAGGAGCGAGTTATTCTGCATCCTGTTGGGATGCAGAATAACTCGCTCCTGTGAGCGGCTGCACCTTTGCAGTATTTCTTAGATGAAACAAACACCAGTTGTCTAAATTGTATCACTGATTCACTAGCAGCATGCTTCCTGTTGATTTCCTCCCTCTCTCTCTCTCCTTGACGTCTGCAGCGCTCTGTGGAGGTGCTGCCTGACAGAGACGCCTGGAAGGAGCAGTGCAAGAATCTGCTCAACTACATATTTGAGTGTGAGGACTCCGAGCCGTTCAGGCAGCCTGTGGATCCTCAGAACTATCCAGTAAGTTAACACAAGATGAGGACTCAACAAAACAAAGCCAGCATGTTTTGGAAAAGATGGAGTCTAACTCATGTCTTGTGTGCGTCTCCAGGACTACCACGACATCATTGATACACCAATGGACTTCGGCTCAGTGAAAAGGACCCTGGGGGAAGACCGCTATGAAAACCCTATAGAGCTGTGCAAAGACACACGGCTAATATTTGCCAACGCTAAAGCCTACACACCCAATAAACGCTCCAAGGTAGAGGAATTAAAGATGAACTGATCTCAGAACATAAGCAGAGAAATGTAATGGTTGGAGTTCATCTTATAAAACCTGCTTTAGGTTCAAATGTTGCATTGAAACATCATTTTTTAACATATATTTTGACTTCAGGGTTAATGTTTTAGCTCGTCTAAGTCAACCTTTTCTGGCCCGTTGTAGATTTACAGCATGACCTTGCGGCTCTCTGCCTTCTTTGAGGAGCAAATCAGAACAATCATATCCGAGTACAAAACTGCCATCAAGAGCAGCGACAGGCTCCGCCGCAGTCAGAGGTTTCGCAAGAAGACGCAGCAGCAGGATCAGCCCTCTGCTACTACAAGGTGTGTTGGACTCATCTGCTCAAAAACAGGAGGAACGGGATTCGTGTTTGAGTGAATCACTGGGCAAAGACTCAAAAAAATGCTGTTGCTAACAGTACTTGCTTGGTGCTCTTCTCTTCTTATTCTAACATGAATCAATACAGGTAAAATACTCAACAATAACGTGGCCCATTAACTGTTCACATTAATGTCTGATGAAATTCTTCTTCTCTCAAGTCAAAAGAGAGCGGCTGTAAAAACTCAGGAAAAAGTGGAGTCGACGTCAGTGACCAAATCTACCTCAGCCAAAGTGTCTGTTCCTGAGAGAGCCAGGAGGAGTCGGAGCAGCCGCTCAGGTCACAGCTCCTCGGAGGATGACTCAAAAGCTGCTTCATCAACGCCTGGTACAACACACTTTTCTCCTCTTGTCTTTTACCGTGGCTTCGCTAACATAAAGCAGTCCCACTATGTATTTATGATGACGATGTAGGCTATCTGAGAACTGTTACGGGACGTGTGAAGTGTGAAGATTCATAGTTAAACTTTTGTTTTTCACAATAAGTTGAAACATTTTAGAGAATTGTTTCCTTAAGTGCAAATGTCCCTGTCTTCTCTATTCTGTCTGTCCTCTAATGTCTTCTATTCTGTCCCTGCATTGGTGGAATGAACTCCCCAATGAATTCATGACCTTGTACATTTTTCACAGCAGGCTGAACCACCTTTTCTGACTGCACCTCGACACCTCATGCTCTTTGACACATGTTTAGCTGATTGTATGGGAGGGCTGCATTTCCAGTTCTGGATGACACCTTGCTCCTTTTTGAGTTTGAATACACTAATTACAGTTGGGTGGCTTTAGACAAAAGGAGCCAAATGAACGTCGTGGAAATATTTTCTTTTGTTTCAGAATCTGAAAGTGAGAGCGAGCTGAGTGAGTCGGAGGAGGAGAAACATCCAGGTTCCTCAAGGCACCATCAACTCAGACAGAAAGCAAGACTTACAAGAAGCAACGGTGCCAAGCAGAGGAAAAAAGGTTTAGTATTTCCTGTGAAAACCCAGTTTTTAAATGTCATTCCTAATTAAGTTCAGCATCACAATCCAGAAAAAAAAATACGTTATTGTTGCCAGTTGCAGAGAGTGACAGCGAGGAGGAAGATGAAGAAGAGGAGGAGGAATTTGACAGTGAAGGCGAAGATGGAGGGGATGGAGAGATGTCCTCCCAGTCTTCAGGTCGTCGCTACCCCAGCAGGAGTAAAAACAGCAGGAGCACACGGCTGACCAGAAACAGCGCTGGTGCAGACAGGAAGCGCACAGGTAAACGCCACAGATGACCTCAGCCGCACGGCTAGCCGTTTACACAAAACCCACCAGCCAACACGTTTAACATCCTACTGCACGGCTCATTTTCAGAGAGCAGAGCAGAGCTGAACGGCCACAGCAGCAGGTCGTCCCGCCGGGAGAGACGTCACCTCCGCAACTCCGACAGAGCCACGTCCCAGGGCTCCGACCGGGAAGAGGAAGAGGAAATCACAGTGCGCAGGTCACTCAAGAGGAAGACGGCGAGGGCGGCTGTGAATAAGATCAAACTCCTCGAGGCGTCAGATGAAGACTATGAGGAGGAGGAGGAGGAGGAGAAGCCAAGAAGGAGCAGCAGCCGCCTCCGCCACACAGCTCGGGCCAGCAAACGCACCGCAGTGATCCAGAGCAGCTCAGATTCTGAGGAAGAGCCTCGAACGCAGGGTGCGCCAAAGCTTCTTTTCACTACTTTTATCACCTAATCCCAATTTTACACTTGTAAAATACAGATACACTGATCTCAGATCTCACCTCCTTCAAATACACGTGGAACATATTTGCATTTTTATGTTTTAGGCAGCTTACAGGATAGATTTTGGCTCAGTTGTGCTCTTGTTTCTCTTTCTAGCTTCTGGGAAAACAAAGGAATCGGGCAGTGAGTCGAAGGATGAGGAGGATGGCAAAGACAGCGATGCTTCATCCTCCTCCCAGAATCAGCAGAACGGAGACATGAGATCTAGTAATCAGGGGACGTCAAGACAAGCTGCTAAGACCAAGGGAAATGGTGAGAAATGTCTTCATCTGTCATTTTCAGTTGTCACTCGCTGTGATGAAACGTTTCTGTTATCAGTTGGATTTCATTTTTTTCCTCCTTCCTCCTGCAGATGATTTGTCCCATGTAAACGGACACAGTACAAAACATCACAAGTCTGACAGCAACTCTGAGCAAGAGGAAGCTGCAGAGGAGAGTTCTGGAGAAGCAGAGGAGGAGGAGGAGGAGGAGGAGGAGGAAGAAGAAGAACAGGAGGCTGTGTCTCAGAAAGCCTCCAGAAGCACAGCAACCACTCCAGCCAGGAAAAAAAGGATCACAAGTGAGGAGGAGGAGGAGGTAGAGGACACTGAACGAAGGACTACACGACACAAACCTCCTGTGAGCTCAGATGAAGAGGACAAAGACCACAGGTCTCAGAAACACCCACACCAAAATGGAAGAAATGTGGAAGAAGCCATCCACAAGAACTCTAAGAAAAAGAGTAAAGTTTCACCGTCAGAAAGCCAAGATAAACAAAAATCTGCCTCAGCTGATAGACTGGATGGTGCAGAATCAGACAACCTCAGTGATTCTCCAAAGAGATCCAGCCCAGGCAAGAAAAGACTGAAAAAAGAAGAACACGACATAGAAAGCAATCACTCCAGTGAGGACTATGAGGTTGAAACCAAGTCAAAGAGGCCCACGAGAAACAAGGGTAAGTCTAAACGGCCTCAAGGCGACACCTCAGCTTCAGAGAGCTCTGAGCAGGAATACAAACCCAAGAGGAAGTCGAGGAGGAAACGCTCCACTGGCTCCTCAGACGAAGAGTCGGACAATTCAGACAACACGTCGAATAGACGGCTGAGCCTCCGAGCCCTACCAAAAAAGAAATACATCAGTGACAACTCTCCGTCTGAGGAAGACTCTGCTTCTGCGAGCCGGAGTAAACAGAGAAACGGTAACAAAACAGCCACAGCGTCAAGGGAAGACAGGAACAATAAGAGAGAGGCTCACAGATCCTCTCCCAACGAAGCCAGGAATCAGCTGTCTTCCAAGAGAAAACGTATTTACACCTCAGACTCTGAAGATGCGGAGGAGGCAGGTGAGAAGGAGCCAGTGTCCAAGAACAATAAAAATAACCGGTCAGGCTCCTCAAAGCGTCCCAAAAGGGAATCCAAACAAAAGGATGGAAACAGCAATGAGGAGGCCACCTCTTCCCAGTCAGATTCCAGCAAGGAGGAGGAGGAGGAGGAGGAGGAGGAGGAAGCTGCTGGTCGTTCAGGGAGGGGAAAGAAGAATGCGAGGCGGCCAAAACACAAACAGAAGGAAAGCTACAGCCGCAGCAACCACAGTTCTGACTCGGAAAGCGAGCAGTTGTCCTCAGCCTCCGAAAACTCGTTTGCCAGCTCAGGGTCCCACAGCAGTCCAAAGAGGAGAAGTCACAGACGTTCCGGGGTCGGCGAAAGGACTGCCAGCCGCCAGCTCAGGCAGCGCCGCCGCCGGTCTGCCTCAGAGGAGGAGGACAGCGACGAGTCGTACAGCAAACCGCAGCGAAAGACACGCGTCAACACCCGCAACCGGGGGAAGCGCACGGTGACCTATCACGACAGCGAATAAAGGAGGTCGCGGCTGGAACTACAGGCAGAGACGTTAACTGGAGACCTTGAAGACACTTGATGGCCACGTTATGGTAGTAGCACTGGAGTCCTCGAGAGAAAATGCTGTGAATCTGTTTCATTCAGGGATATTTATATTTTCTATGAAAAACGTGTTTATAGATGTAATACAAATTCAAGCATTTGAACTGCTGGTTTTTCACAAGGATACAGAGCAAATCGCCGCCTCCCATACTGCTTGTTGTGATTTGGCCAGCAGAGTAACCATTCTGGGGAATCTTGTCAGCTTGGGTGCTATCTAATATACCTCCGTTTAATCAAGCATATTGCTGGCTTGCACTAAGATACACTGTAATGAGGTATTTCATACACTAGTTTTGCATTAGAAACTCAGGGGTCAACAAAGTTTACTGTAGTCTCAGACATGCAGTTGTTTTTTGAGCTAAGGTAGGGACAAGAAACAATTCCAGGTCGGCAGATGTCCAAGCACACTCACTGGGACAAAACGAATCCATGTTCAGACTTTTGACTACAGCACTCCTTTGTAAATCCACACATTTAATGCTTGACTGTATTTTGAGTTGATATGAGCCAAATGGACGAATATGAATTCTTTCCCCGACACCATTTCATTTTCTGAAATTAGTTTTGTGTTGTACTCTAGTGAATAGATGTAAATACGTGATCGAGAAAGACAATGTCTGAAAGGTTTTACGATCAGTCAGTAGCAAAGTGTTTATTTAAATTGGAGCTTGTTTTATTTTTATTTTTCTTCTTTTTTTTCTTTTTTTCTTTTTTTCTTTTTTTTTTTACCTTAAACTGCATTGTCTTGCCATATGTCACAAATTGGTACCTTTTTGCCAAGTACAAGTAACCAAAAGTACTTATTGCAAAATACTGTGATTTCTCATATTGGGAAGACCTTTTATTGTTGTTCTGTGTTACCTACTTTCAGTATTAAATTCTTTTTCAGAGTTGACTTAAAACGTTTTGCCAGTCACATGGTTTAGTTTTGTTTATGGGGAGGTTTCTAAATACAGTCGCTTTATGACATTTTGCTTAATGTTTTTCGTACTACACCTTTAATAACAGATTTCACAGGAAAACTATTAACGCAATGTGGTTGTGGAGTGCAATGAATGAGTTATTCCTCCTATTAATAAAGACATCATTTCAAGGTGTATTTTGTGTTTGACTTAATCTGGTCTAGTGGCATCCTGAGCATGATCCATCTGTTTGTAATTCTGTATCAAGACAAATAATTTTGGTTATGTTGCCACAGATTTATGGGCTCTTTGGCTAATTTATTTCTCCATGCTGGCCTCATCAGGGTTCAGCCCATCATTCACAAAGACTGAATAGTGTGGACCAAGTGCTCTTCCAACTTAAAGCCACAGTTAAATAAAACAATAATTGACATGCTTTTGTATTGGTAGAGGTACTACTTCTTTTTGACATATTATAGTCTGAGTTCAGAATGTAAAATTAGGACAAAATTATTGGATATCTGCCACCAATGAATTTATGTCGATTCACAGGAATAGTTCACCAATTTGGGAAAAATACTTACAGTAAGTACTGAAGTGTAGTTATCATTATTGTTATAAGAACATGTTGCAGACCTGTACATAAATATCATTCTTACACAGCACATAGATATTGAGCTATGTATTCGTATTTAGAAAATTAAGCTGCCTTTATTATGAAGGGCTTGGAATACAAGTAGCTTCCGTCGTTTATTTGTGACGTCATTGTGCATTGCTTTTCGGTAACTCATCGCACTTTCGACTGGTTTGATTTTTTAAAATAACTTATGCAGCAACATTAGAAAAATACATCATTGTTTCGTGTAATAAACATAGTGACAAAACATTTTATTTGCAATGACTATGGCTTCCTTCGATACCTGTTTATAAATGTAGTGTTATTTTTCACGAAAATACCACCTGCAACAGTCGTGCAGAGATAGCCAGTGAGCTAACATGTGAGCAGTTGTGTGTATTGGATTGACAGGTACGCTGCTTGACACATGAGAAAAAAAATAAAAAAGAAGTTAGCCTTTACTTTCCCTGAAGAACAAGGTTTAGAATATATGAACGTTATTTACATTAGTTATTTCCATTTCCGGCTCTAACGAGGAGGCTAACTGAAGCTAAAGTTTAGCATGTCCTCTGTCAGCCACTGTCAACACTACAAGCTTCAGTAGACACCAGCAGGACACACAGCAGACTTAATACAAAATGTCTGCGTGTAAAAGGCTGCTTTATTTTGTAAAGCACAGAAGCTTATGGACGCATGTTCGGAGAAATGTCACAACATGGTCTCCTGTTGGAGCTGCTTTCAATGCCAAAACTCAGAGGAGGCTGAACCTGTTCGAGAAAAACGGGGTTTGTATTTTCTTCAATGTGTTGAATGACAGCACTGCTATCAGTGCGTACAGCCTCAGTGAAATAATGTAAATAGCAATTGCATGAGTTTTTGGTAAAAATGTCATGACACCCCCTGTGTTTGTGTGTGTGTGTGTGTGTGTGTGTGTGTGTGTGTGTGTGTGTGTGTGTGACCTCTGCTTACAGGGCTTGTTTGGAGTGCCAGAGCTCAGCTGTCCTACAGGCTTCCAGGTAGCCACGAAAGCAGCTCTCATCAACACCGAGCGTCTGGTGGAAAAGGCTTGTTCTTGTCCTCCAGGCGTTGAGACAGTGCAGTCTTTTGACCAGCTCTCAGATGGTTTGTGCAGAGTGGCTGATCTGGTGAGTTCAACACCCGTAATGTGCTAAAGCTTTGCATTGTAACAGGCCAATGATATCTTTTCATAGATACCATAGAGTATGGATATTCATGTCATGCAGCATTAGCACCTAGGTTGCTGTTTTATTGAGCGGTATCAGCCCCACAGAGCAGTGTACCAGAAAGGGACTGAAATAGAATAAAATACAATAGAGCAAACTTTGTTTTCCCACCCGGCCATGAAATACGTCTTTGTGTTACCAGTGATGACAAGAGATGCATAGACAGAATCCAAAATACCAAACACAACACATCATAAATCATCAGTAATATAGAAGCAGAAATGAAAGAAAGTCCTGCAATGGGCATATTTTAGTTTGGTCAGTCCATTATAGGTGTCCTATAGCAAACATACCACCTCAAAGTCAGAGTGCAGCATCTGATATAACCAAACGGCACATCACAGTTCCTGACTCCGGCGTCTGAACTTGTGCTGCTGCCTCCTACTCATTTATTGTGCATCGCATGCTTCATGTGCTCTCTGTAGAGTTGTTAATAAATTGCAGTCTTCCTTCCTTCAACAGGCGGACTTTGTAAAAGTAGCACATCCAGATCCAAAGTTTCGTGAGGCTGCAGAGAAGGCCTGCATAGAGATTGGCACAGTTGTGGAGAAGTAAGAGGAAATATTTATTGATCTCACCTTAACAAACAAAAAAAAGAAAGCACGTTGCCTTATACTGCTTACAGAAGTGAGATAATGGTTAAAAGTCGTGCTGCATGCAGTCCATGAGTGGCATTCAATAGATGTTCAGGTTTGCTGTTGTATGTTTCAGGCTGAACACTAATGTTGAGTTATGCCAAAGCCTAAAAAAACTGCTCAACAACCCAGACTTGGCTCAGCTGGACCCTGATACACGGTAATTTTGCTCTCATCTTATTTAGTATATACTCTGTTGTAGGCGTCTGAAGTAGGTGTTGAGGCTGCTGTGTGGATGTAGGATTTGTTGTTTATCTCTTTCCACAATCATATCAAAAACGAATGACAAGATCTTGTCCAATGACGATGAGTTACTGACATATTTCTGCCTTTCCAGACGAGTGGCGGAGTTGTTCATGTTCGACTTTGAAATCAGTGGAATTCATCTGGATGACAAACTGGTGAGGCAACATCAGTAGCACATGTTTTAATATATATAATATATAATGCACAGTGTGAGGCGTTTACTGCACGTGCTGCCATTCTCTCTGCAGAGGAAAGAGGCGGTCGCCCTTCATGTGAAGCTGTTGGATCTAAACAACGAGTTTCTGGTCGGCTCTCACCTGCCCAACAGGATCGCGAGGTCTTCCATTCCTGAGCATCTGCACGTGCAATTTGCAAGTGAAGGAAGCTTCATCCAAGTCGGGGGATTACATGCAGATTCCCCCGATGACTTGGTATGTGCTTTATTTGGTCTGAGTCACTGCAACATTTCACCCTTTTGCTCAGCAGGTGGCGCCTCTCCCACGTAACAGCACACAGGGTTGGGATGTGAGGGCAGGTTGAAAATGATAGCGGCCTACTCAGTCCTGATCAGTAAACAGATCCTTTCAGAATGATTTTTGAGAGCTTTCTTGTTAATGACATTAGCAGGTTACTTGTTCTGCACCTTTGCTGCTGTGCCTCTCTTTAAATGCCATGTTGTCTCTGTCCTCTCTTCCACTCGTAGGTACGAGAGATTGCCTACAGGATTTACCTCTATCCAAATGCAGATCTGATGGAGTGTCTGGAGGAGCTGCTGAAATGCAGATACAAACTGGCCAAACTGGTGGGCTACGAGTCGTACGGACACAGAGCCCTAAAGGGCACGATGGCTAAGACGCCAGGTTAATATGTCTCTTTGCTTCAGTGTCAGCATGGTGATCATTAGTCTGTAATGTAACTGAATGGTTTGATGGAGAGAGAGTGAAAAGAGTCATTTTATATTTGTATTATCTTTATATAGTGACTTCAAACTAGAGACCAGATAATTCTCATTTCAGAGGTTTAATACAAGCTGAAGACCTTTCCTTTTTCTGCACATTTGGAAATGAGTCTCAGGTAGTTTGACATGCTGCCACCTAATTTTTCTTGCTCTTTGCAGAGACGGTGATGAGCTTCCTTCAGTTGTTAACAGACAAACTGTCAGACAGGTACAGTCTCCTCTCAACGCCTTTTGTCCAACATGTGAAAAAATGTTCAATGTACTTGGTTGAACCATGGCCTGATTTCAGTTATATATTGTCTAAAGACTGGTGTGTCGTTAAATATGAAGTAAATGCTTCCTTTTATAGTCAAACATGAGCCATATAACACAGCATGTTGTCCCAATGGCCATATTTCCTGAAACGAGTGACCAACAGACTTCCTGACTCTTACAGGCTTTGATTAGTTCTTGTCATGTTTCCATTGTTGATTCAAGGTCACAGGCTGTTTGTGTTGTTTGCATTTATCTCCTGTTTTCATGCACATGTACTCAGTGCACTTGGAATTCCTCAAACAGCCCAAACATATGCAAGTCAGGTGGACCCAAGACTCTAAAATATTAATTACGAATGTATGAGCCTGGCAGCCTGTCCAGGGTGTTTTCCTGCTTTCAGCCAAATGCATGCTGGGATAGCCCCCTCAAATGTAAAGATAGGTGGGTAAATGGAGTGAATGCCTGAAGTCAATTAGTTGTTTTTGTCTTTTTGTCTCACAGAACAGCCAAAGACTTTAAGATGATGAGAGACATGAAGAAAAGACTGAACCCTCGTAACTCGGTGAGTAACTTTTTACACATGAAGGTATTGTCGTGTCCTTTGTTTGATGTCACATGTAAATAAAACACCCCCGGTGTGATGTTGCAGGAGCTCATGCCATGGGATCATCCGTTCCTCAGCGGTGTCTTGCGCGCTGAAAGGTGAGTAGCTGGTGTCTAATGAAACACATTTTTCAGCCTGCTGTCATTTGATAAAGTCATCTCGATCAGTATCTTTGTGCTGGTTTTAGATGCTTGTAATGTCATATTCCACCAAGGTGTAACTTGTTGTTGTTGCGTCCCAGCTCATCCTCAGGTGTCAGCTGTTACAAAAGGTGTTAAGGGAGAAGCATGGGAGTTGTCTAAGTGTTCTAAGTGTACAATAGGATCTGGTATAATCCTGCTTCAGCCTGTTGATTTTCTTTTTTAGTCTTTGTCGCAGTGGCGTTTAATGTTTGGCCCGTAATCCCAGTGCTTTCAGGCCCAGCATTACTTACTCTGTGGTCCTCCATACAGCATTGCCAGTGAGTTCCACTGCAGTTTCCAGCGTCGACTTTTGACACATGGCTGCATTATTTGGTAAAATTGTTGCTCCTTAACACGAAGGAATACACATTTTTTCTCATCTATTTGAGACCTCAACCCCGACGCCACGTCACTGAAACCCGTCATTCAGACAGTGATCATCTTTGTCCTTCAGCAACTCCATCTGCAGAATCCAAGCTGCCACTTTCTGACTTCAGCTGTTATTATTAGTCCCTTTGAGCGTCTCCAACTTTTTACAGATGTCTGTTCTTAATGAACTGCACTTTTCCTTCCCAGCACACACCAGAGACTAATAACATGACGGGCCAAATGTTCCAGAGAAGTTTTAAGCAAATCTTTATGGCTGACATTATAGATCCCTCATGTGTCCTTTGGATTTAAGCAGCCACCACATTGTGTGTGTGTTAGGAGTGGATCCTCATCTTTCTCCTGCTACCACAAATGTTCTTCTCCTGTTCATGTTTTGGGGCTGTGCTAGTTGGCAGGAGATGCTCCAAGAAATTAAGGATGCAGTCTGATTGCATTAAAAAACGATTTCCCCAGAGCTGCTTCTGTTTTCTGCTACACAAGTTTACACACACACATACATACACACACACGTACATGCATATAGACCCTAAGGCTGTTAATCTCTCTCACAAACACTCGTCACTGTGTCACGCTTTCTCTCTCAATCACTCACTCAATCATTTTCTCTTTATCTCTGCTTTTCCATCAGTAGCTGTTTGAAGTGGAACGTCTTCAGACTGTATTGAAATGGGCCACAGATGTGTGTGTGTGTGTGTGTGTGTGTGTGTGTGTGTGTGTGTGTGTGTGTGTGTGTGTGTGTGTGTGTGTGTGTGTTACTCATGTTTTGTGGACATAGATCTGCTTATGCAGTCACATTGTGGGGACTTACCTTCCTTAATGAGAATGAAAAGCAAGTCTCCACAATGTAAATCATTACATTTTAGGGTGAATAATTGGGTTATGGTTAGGAAAGTAGTGGTTATGGTTCAGGTAAATCTCCAGGAAATGAATCTAATGTGTGTGCATGCGTGCCTATGTGGTAATCAGAGCCGTGCTCTGCAGCAGTCTGTTATTCGTCTCTGATAATACACTAGATGTGGTTTTCAGCCTAAACAAGTGTTTTGGTTTGGTGGGCTTTATCTGAAGTGCCTTACAGCAGCATGGGTGGCCCAAGGACAAGAACAACCCTCCCTGAGCCCTGAGCCCTGAGCCCCGGCAGTCTTATGGCAATAATGTGCTCAAATAGGCTGATAACTGTGATGCCTCAAAAATAACTTTGTGTGCATTAAGTCTGCAGTCAGAAGAGTCTTTGGGGACATTTAGCCTCTATCTGTGAGGGACAAATGATCCATTCCTCTGTTCTGGTTTATGTTTTGCTCATGGCAGGTACAACATAGAGCCCAGTCTGTACAGTCCGTACCTGTCTCTGGGCGCCTGTATGGAGGGTTTGAACAACCTCTTCTCTCAGCTGTACGGTGTGTCCCTCTTGTCCGAGCACCCCGGTGCTGGAGAGGTCTGGAGCGAGGATGTCCGCAAACTGGTAAATGGCACTAATGGTGCAGAGTGTCTGGGCTTGTGCTGGTGCTTGGTGCTAATGAGCCGCCAGTGCCTCTTTATGGGATATGATTTGATGTATGTTGTTGGGTGAAGCCTGCTTCACGTGCTTTAAATACTGTATGTGTGTTTTAATGTGTGTTTATGTCTTTGCGTGCATTCCCAGGCTGTGGTACATGAGACAGAGGGACTGTTGGGATATATCTACTGTGACTTTTTCCACCGCTCAGATAAACCTCATCAGGTGTGCATACACACACTCGTGTACACAGTTTTTACACGTTCATGTTGGTTTCTCCTCTGAAAATGGGGCTCTCTGTATTTAAAGATGGTCTTTTTATGTTACTCATCTCTTTACTGTTCTCTGCTCAGTTTTCAGATCAAATATTCTTTATTGGCATAACAGAATAAAATGTAATTAGAACAGACATATCAAAAATGAATAACTTCTCTCTGATCTTGCCACCTGTTCCTCCTCCTTCTCTTCCTCCTCCTCGCAGGACTGTCACTTCACCATCCGTGGCGGCCGCTGGTGCCAGGAAACGGATCAGTACCAGCTTCCAGTTGTGGTGCTGATGCTGAGTCTGCCCCAGCCCACCAAGAGTGCCCCCACCCTGCTCACTCCAGGCATGATGGAGAACCTCTTCCATGAAATGGGGCATGCCATGCACTCCATGCTGGGACGCACGCGCTACCAGCATGTGACAGGTGAGCAGATTTACAGAGAAATGACAAGCAGCCAAAAAGCATGATGGAGCTGGGACTGTACACATGTGTCATTCAGTAGCTCCAGCAAAGGAAAACAAAGCACAAATGTGGTGTGAGGTGATCCATGTTTGACATTTTATGGGTCTGTATCTTTAAGTGACAGCTATGCACTAAAATGTCTCTAGTTAGAATTATGTTGTTACAATGCTGCAGCCAGCCACCAGGGGGGTGTCATGTCGTCCATCTGTATTGATACTGAGCTGTAGGTTATTCACTGCAGTATGGCGAATTGAGAATAAAGGGTAAATCTAATTACATGTAAAAGGATAGCTGCAGATTATCTTTGGCTACCAAAGCTGTCATTCACCTGTCATATAAAGTTGATGGATATGTTCCCTCGTAAGTCAAGATCTCCGCAGTATTTGTTTTACACTAATAACAGTATTCATTAACTCAACTTCAGGCTGTTTCTATAGTCGACATCGTGTTTACACCTGTTTAGACATGCTAAAGCTGCATTACAACTAACCTAATGCGATCTTATTCACTTTTCATACCAGATGCTCATGATATTACATTTAAACGTGTGGATGGTCAAAGGGACGTACAGTATTTGAAGCCTAAAATCAATGGACAGTCCTGGATTTTTTTATTTTTGATATCAATACCTGATTTCCTCAGTGCACCACAAATCTCATGAGTTCTTAAGAACTGTCCTCATGAGATGCGCAGAGCGAGCGCCGTGTCTGCACTGTCTGTGCATTGACCCGCACAGGAAGAATGAAGAAGGCCACACCATCCTGTGTTTACATTTTTCGGTCTTCCATCTAAGCTCTGACATCTCTCCTCCAGGAACCAGATGTGCGACTGACTTTGCTGAAGTCCCCTCAATCCTCATGGAGTACTTTGCCACTGACTATAGAGTCATCAGCCAGTTTGCACGGCATTATGAGACCGGACAGGTACACCCACACCATCAGAATACAGAGCTGTATGAAGACTATGCAGTGAAAAGCATTACTCAGTGGTTGTCGAGAGATATTTCAGTAATATTAAACAGACAGTTTATTCTGTCTTTGTCACTGTCTGCTCAGCCTCTGCCTGAGAGTATGGTGGCTCGCCTCTGTGAGTCCAAGAAGGTGTGTGGAGCTGCAGACACTCAGCTGCAGGTACGACCTCACACACATCACTTACAAAAACAGATAAAAGTTTCACGATTAATGTGCGATGTGTTGTGTGATGAACAATCCATCATTCATAATATTGAGTTTGTCACATATTGTGGGTTAGATTATTAAACCAAATAATCTTTTTTTTCTTGTCAAAGACTGTTGGTTTTGTGCTTATATGTGTGATTACACAGTTACATTGAACAGTTGTGACTTTTTATTTCTTAAAAACCTACTCAGATTAATCAATTATCGGAACAGTTGCCGATTAATTCCAGCACAGCACACTTAAATGTCCAGACTGTGTTTATTGTCTCTTGATACTCAGTCTGTGCATTTGCAGATTTTCTACGCTGTCTTGGACCAGATCTACCACAGCAAACCTCAGAACCGCTCCACCACAGACATCCTGAAGGAGATGCAGCAGAAATTCTACGGCCTGCCTTATACGCCCAACACGGTACGCTCCCAGCTGTCTTTGTGCTGTTCAACACACCGCCTTTGACTTCCAGCAGCTCGGCTCTGTGAGACTGTACCTTTGGGTCGATTACAGGACTTGAGGTTGATGATAATTTGGGGCAAGTTCTTTTGTTACGACTCAGTTGATCACAAATGTGGCTGAGGAATCCTTGTTGCTCTCTTTTCCCTTCCTCCCTCTCCTCCTCCTCTCTGGTTTTATATCTTTTACCCGGGCACAGCAGCGTTTAAGGGATTAAAGCCTTTTTCTTTTTTTGAAGCCCTGCTAAAATAACAAAGCAGAGGTATACTTTGAATGAGCCCTCCCTGGGGGAAATATCTGAAACTCTTCCTCCTGGTCCTTTAATGAAAAAAGCTCTCTCTTTACCCCGCTTTTTGCAGATGTGGGCGAGGGGATGAGGCCAGGAGGGAGAAGGGAATCAAGAACGCAGTCATAATTTAGCCGGGAATGGCCTTCATAGAGCTTTTACTCGGGGCTATAATTATGTGGGGTGCCATCAGGAATAGAGATTACAGAACTGCTGTATATTCTCCTAAAACGTCAGCGTCCCGGCCAGCGCTGCTCCTTACTGGAGTCCTCCCACTCTTCTGCCCTGCTTTGTAGCTCCCTCTCCAGAGATTGTGGTTTATGTTATATAGTTTCCCACTGTCGCAGTCGTTCCCCTTCAATGTTTCAAACCACACTGAGAGCTCTAACAGACACTTTCGCCTCGGCGTGCACAGCTAACCACAGCAGGATCGTTTTCCCTCATTTGAACTCTGCTGAAACTGAGGATGATTGCAGCGCTTAGGTTTCCTGAATTGGATCATCACTGGATCAGAGCAAGTGAAAACAGATTTGTTTAGATCCTTCAATGACAGACTTAAACTTGTTTTCTTTTTTAAAATTGCCCTCTGTGTCTCTCTCTGTTCACTCGTCTTCGTGGAAACACGGCTCAGGAAAAGTTTCCACATTAAAGTGAACATTTGAGTGGCTAATAGGTTACGGAGAGCCCCAGATTATAAACATTAGGGTGATACTGACATGTGTATAGTTTATAGAGCAGGGCTATCATTTCCCGCTGAGCGCAGAGTGAGAGCATCAGCTGTGAGTAACACAGACCACATGCTCGCTCTTGAGCCGAAGATAATATTTGGAAATAAATGGCTGAAAGCAAGATGCTCTGCTGGCTGTGTTGACATTTCTTGAATCTGTGATTCTTGGCCTGAACGATTTGGGGCCATGTGGTTGCTCCTCTCCTAACCGAGCAGTTTTTTAATGCACGTTCAAGCACATATAATCCACGTTCTGAGGTGAAAGTTGCACCTCAGCACCACAAACAAAACCCCACGAGTTGAGTTTAGAAAGAACAAAAAAAAAATGTCTTTTATCTCTCAAGAAGAGCAGAGAAAAAAGCCCGCGCTGACTTTGTCTCCTTTGTGTGTAAGGATCAAAAGGATATCACCGACATGTCACCCGCTCGCACTCGCTCACAAAAGTTTATCATTTGATGTGAGGTGGAGGGATTGGAGACAAAGAGGAGCTTGGAAGTCTGAAAATCATTTTCGTGGCATGTTGTGATGAGTGTTTGAAACTCAGCAAAGACTCAGACAGCAGATCAAACTGCTCTTCAGTAGATGCTTAATTGTTTCCTGAACATCAGCAGCCATCAACCAAAGTCAGAGAAACAGTCAAATCAAACAGTCTGCTGGCTTTCTCATAGCTTTCAAATTCAAATTAAGCAACCAAAAAGCACAAACTGCTGTCTTTTGACTTTTTTCAATAAAACAATTCATTTTGTTGTAATGCGTCAGAATAATCTTTTGTCAGCGTGTTCTGATCTTCCGTTTCATATGAATCTGAATGAACTCCAAACAGCTAAAACAGACTTCTAACCAACACGACCCAAAGCGCTGTATCGCTGCTGCGTTCAGCTGACAAAGCAAACTCAGTCAGCTGCAGCTTGCCCATGCCTTTCTGAGCCAGAGCTCCTCTCAGGAGTGCTATTTACTCTTATTAAAGTCACTGCGGCCCAGAAGAGTCTCGTCAAGCTGACACTTTGGAGCTTAAGCATTTTTAACGCTGTTGGACCACCCGGATCAGAGCATGGGGCTCCGTCCCATTACGCTGAAGATGAGCAGCCCCCATTTTAAGCTCTCAAACAGCTGTTTCAAAGTTTAGTTCACTTTGTCATCCAGAAACATCAGTTTGAAGGCATTTCTCAGGAAACTGTGTGTTATGTACAGTTTTTATGCTGTCTGCCTCTGATCTTAGTATTTTATAGTCAAATGTAGATGCAGAGACAAAGATTAGGATGTCGCAGTACCATCCTGTCAGCATAATCCAAACTGAAGAGACAGACTTTTAATCGATTTTTAGAATATCATTGTCATAGTTTCTTAAAGTATACCATGCCTTATAAAAGTATGTGCTCAGGTCTCCCTTTAAAGTGAGATCTCAGTGAATCTTACCAGATTAAAGCTGCAATAGTCAGTATTTTTGGATAAACAATAGATCACATGAGTATGGGTAAAGTGAAAGGGGCTGCTTTGTAGTGACAAACCCACAGTGAATTATCACCTGACACTGCTGTTCCTCTTATCTCTATGGAGGTCTTTAGCATCTTCTAATTCACTGTTTTGGTTTCATGGCCCACAGCTTTACTGTTTACTGTGGATTTTTTTTTTCCTCTCCTCCGAACAGGAAACAAAGTTAGTGACTGGCTGGTGAACATAGTGGAGCATTTAGCAGCGTCATAACCAAATATTTGCCCCTGGAGGTTAAATAAAGGTTATGTATATAAATGCAAAGTGAATATCAGGGTTAAATTCATCAGAACGCTCCCAATATATGTTACCTCATAGCTGCTGCTCTTGTAAAGTTAGGTATAATAACTTCATGGTGATAGTATGTCAACAAAAAAATCCATTTAAATACAGGATTAGAAACAGCATTCTGCTTTTTAAGATATTCTCATGATCAAAAGTGTTGAGCTGCAGAGATTGAAGTCACTGTAATCACCATGTACAGTAAAACACACCGTTTGTGGTGTGGTGCTGAAGCATCTGTGTACAAACACAGTACATACAGTAAGTCATCTACATCCTTTGATTCAGTTTGAGTATAAATCATTAACATGCTTGAAGTTATCATTATTTTTTATGTGGAGGTAGAGAGAGGCGTCTGCAGTCTGTTATGGTTTTGTTAACTGCGACAGCTGCTGTCTTCTCCAAATGGCTGAATGTTTGAGTGTTTGCCAGCTGAATTCCCCAGAGTCCCCGTTTGCAGAGATCATGAAAGAGCTCGTCTTTATAGATATGGAGAGGGGCCCCCTCAGGCGACTGCAGGAAGAACAGAGCAGAGGAGAAGGGGGCTTTCTACCATTTAGGAATTTCCATGTGTTGTCCTTTTAAGAAGGAGCCGGCAGGTTTGTTGGAGGAAAGGTGTGTTTATTCCATCAATATGATGACGTCAGGAAAGACATCAGAAGCAATTAAAGCATTTCTTTAATTGATTCCCACTTCAGTTCATTTGCAGTGTCCAAACTAAAACTGACGGAAGGTTGACTCTGATTGAGCCGTGGTAGCTGTGGACAGCTTCTGTGACGCCCACCCTCTCCCACGCCGCTCACTCACCACACACACTGTGTCTGACAAACGCATGACAATTTTCATTTATCAACCCTAATAGAAAGAGATAGAAGGTGAAGGTGGTACTGTTGTGCCTTCATTTTTTACATTTCCTCTACAGGCATGGCAGCTGAGATTCAGCCACCTGATTGGTTATGGGGCCAAGTACTACTCCTACCTCATGTCCCGCGCCGTGGCCTCCATGGTGTGGAAACAGTGCTTCCTTCAGGATCCTTTAAACAGGTGAGACAGCTTCGTGCTTGCTAGGGCCTTTTGAAATGTCTTCTTTTCTTCCAGCGTCTGTTTAATTTATATTTTTGATTTTTCTGAGCACATTTTGTCATCTGAAAACATCTAATCATGTGAAGGATGAATACAGTTTCAACAATTCAAGAAGAAAAGATTAAAAATGTAATGATTATCAGTGAATTCGATGTAACACAACACTGCACAGCTTCCATATGCAGCTGGAACACAGTGGGGGAACGGGTCTGATGAAGGTTACTATTGTGCATTTTACCACTGATTCTGTGTTTATTTCAGGATCCCATCTGTGTTTTTTGAACTGTGGGAATTGAGGTTACAAATTCAATAACAAACTATGAAATTGAGCAGGCAGAGAAAGTGCCAAAACATGGAATTCACTCATTTAACTATTGCGTTTGACAATGAAGGTGTCCAACAGTAGAAACCACGAGGCCGCAAGCTTCACTGAAAAGTTATCAATCAGTCATTCAGCTCCTGTACTTCAGTTTTCACAGAGACATGAGATCTGCTTTGATTAACCCACAGTCTTGACTCTCTCTTCAGTCATTTGTACTCTTGTGTTCATGGTGGGAGAGTTATTAACTGGTGTAAAGGCACGGCATAAACCTGTTTTGTGTTTCGCACGCTGAGACAGATGCCTCTTGACAGGCCGCCTTGTCTGGACACTGTTAAAGTCTCTGCCGCCTGACATTGAATATGACATTAATATGAAGCCCACGCTGACTTGGCAGGTGCCTGCTGTAATTCACAGACTCCCTTATCACAAGTGTTTGCCCCTGGATGAAGTACAAAGACTTTATTTTGAAAAACGACCCTACCTCCATCGAGTGGAGCCCTGCAGTGTTTTCCCTCTGCCTCTCTTTTCTTTCTGTTCTTTTCCTTTGCTGTCTCTCTGTTTTTATGTCTTCCCTTTCCCTCTGAGATTGTTTTAGTTCCACCTGCACTTGTCAGATCTCTGGTTCCTGTCACCTGTCTGCTGTGAACAGGCAGCTTAGGAGACTTGGCCCTGGGGTCCCAGGAGGGCTGACGGGGGAGAATACAGGTGTCTGTAACCGAATCTCTGTCTCCTCTGTGTTTGTCTGTCATTTTGTCAGGGACATGGGTGAGCGGTACCGCCGGGAGATGCTGGCCCACGGAGGGGCCAAGGAGCCCATGCTGATGGTGGAAGGTAATTTACCACGTCCGTCCTCTTTTTTCTCGACCCAAATGCTGAAAGAATCTCTTCACTTTCACTCCTAAAAGTCAGCAAAGCACTTTATTTCATCGCCAGGTCATCTCAAAATGCAGCTTTTAGGTCTCAGGTCCCCCTCCGCTATTTTTGGACTCCTGGGTGACTTTTTGACCTCACGACCTTCAGTCGTCCCCCTCGCACAGTATCACAGTTTAAGAGCTTTAGGATTCCCCAGAGGTCATCTCCAGGTTTATTTTGAGTTTAGGATTTAAAGTGTCAGTCCATTGGCTTCCAGTAACACCAGTGAAATCGGTTGTGTATGATATTACTGTGACATAATGCTGTTGTAATTAGGTTTTTTACCAGTCTCGTCTCTTGTGAGGCGGAAAAACATCCTTGGTGGAAAAGTGTCCACACATAAAAATTAGATAATGAAGGTATTGTGAGCAAATTCCAAAAACAAACGTATCTAGAGGATTACATAGGAAGAAGTAATAAAAATTTCATAATAAATAAATAATTAGATATATAAATACAGAGAAACAATACATGGAAGCAGAAATTCACCTTTCTCCCATTACATAGTGACGATGCATACGCAATTTAAAGTAACAGCATGACAAAAGAGGGAAATATAACATTATCGCTAATTATTTCGCAGAGATTTCACTTTTTTGATGGCAGAAATTCAGAAGTTTCTAGCACACTGTTATTAAGTCCCATGAATTCTTCTTATTGATATTTCCATACCAGGTGTGTCAGGGAAAAAATTAAATGCCCAACCATTGAGTATAAATAACCATTGGCCATGGTGAATGATGGGACTTTCCAGTCAAACCAGAAAATAACATACATTATTTTTTGGGTTGATTTTGCAAAGGATGGATTGTCAGTCAATTGTAATAATTTGGAGCAACTAGTAATTTATCTATTAAGTAAGATTGACAGGATTTCTTGAGGGCTGTTACAGCCCTTTGACCTCACCGGTGCAGTATTGTGTTGCATCACCTGTTCACCTGGAAGCTTGAGTTTGTCATCAGGTTGAAGCAGCTGTGAGTCCATTAGTCAGACTGTAGCTGTAGGTGCTCACAGCTGCTGCTGCTGCTGCTGCTGCTGTTGTGGTTTGGCCCACTCTGTGCATCTGCTCCCACAATGACACATATTTACCGGTTTGCCACACCTCCCAAGGTTTCTTATCTTTGTTTACATGAGCTTTGTGAACCCAAAGACGGAGCCAGTCCTGCCGTGGTAGGCTGCTGTAGCATAAATTGTCGAATCAGCTTCGTCTGGCAGCCATTCACGCTCGTCCAGTCCTTTTCTGAGGTCACTTATTTGATCTGCTCTAAAAGCATGTTTACTAAATGACATTATGCTGCTTTTTTTTTTAAGCACAGACCAAATGCAGGAGGCAGGAAACACAGACATGGATGATTATGGGTTTGAAACCTAAAAACTGCTGACTCTGTAGGACTGAAAACACACACTGGGGTTCAACCACTTCAGTTTTAACCATGCTAGCCATGTTGATCCAGACTGAAATATGTCAACAACTATTGGATAGATTAAGATGAAATTTTGACTTTCATGATCCTCAGAGGATGGCTCCTACTGATTTGGTGATCGCCTGACTTTGCCACCATCAGGTTCATTTTTGTGTTTTTTTTTTTTTTTTATTGACACGTCTCAGCATCTGTTGGACAGACTGCCGTGAAGTTTGGTCCAGGCATTCATGTACCTCTCAGGATGAATTACATTTGGTGATCCTCTGACTTTTCGTCAAACACCATCATCACGTAAAAATTTCTCTTTGTCCAATACTTTAATGACATTCCTGTCAGCCTCAGCTGTACTTTGTGTTTAGTGCTAATGAGCAAGTGTTAGCATGCTAACTCACTAAAGTAAGAGTGGTGAAGGTGATAAACAATATACCTGCTAAACATTAGCATGCTAGCATTGTCACTGTGAGTATGTTACCGTGCTGATGTTAGCATTTAGCTCAACACACCAATGTGCAGCCTCACAGAGCCACTAGCATGACAATGAGCTCTTAGTCTTGTTTGGCTTTTTTATGGTGTGTCTTTTGGTTTTTCTCCAAATTTGTCACCATCAAACTGTAATTAATCAAGTTATGTGCTTCCAGCAGAAGCTGTGGCAAATAGAAAACGACTTCCTCCCGTTGTCCTCTGCCTTCTCTTTATCTTCCCATGACTTCCTCCTTCATGGAGCAGTCACTGTGGCATGTCTGGACAGGACAACAGAAGAGGAGGTGAGAGGAGGGAGAAGAGAGAGGGAGTAGTAATATCAGGTGACGTTTGGGAGTGTACTGTAAATCTCTCCCTCAGGGTCACCTCCTCCCTGCTCCTTTGGATTGTCCTTCTGACAGCTCCAACCAGGGCTGCACCCAGCCTCTGAAATTACAACCACCAACGGATCAGATCCTGGTTATTAAATCTACTGACCAATTAACTGTTGTTGAACTGACAGTATTTGCTTTTATGGCTCCCTTTGAAGTGAATGCTACTCTAATTATAGGCCAAGGCCCTGTGTGCACCATGGTTATCAGGGTCATATTGATCCCTCTGGCTGTCTTTCCCAGCCATAAGTCATTGTTCGAGCCTTGAGCCTGCAAAAATATGTGCTATGGAATAATACTTAAGCAAAATAAATTCATGTTATAACAGAAAATGCAGATCAAATTAAAAGAGCCCTGAAATGACAAGATGTGTTGTTCCAGTTTCACATTTTTGGCAGTTTGTTATAATGCAGTTTCACTTTGTGCACCGGCATTCATGACCTGATTTATTTTTATTTTTATTTATGATCATTTCAAACGTCTTTCTTTCTTTCTTTCTTTCTTTACTTTTGTCTTTCATAATCCTAAAATGTATTCCATGTCTGGAGAAATGCTCAAACTAAGGTAAAACATCTCCACATTCTGAAAGGACACTCATCCAGCAGCCTTGCCATTTTGATGGCTACATATGTCCTCATAATTTACTTTAGCATCATGAAAGCCGTAGTCAGAGTTATAAAACTGCATCAGCGCATGTGCTGAAACATTTAGCGTTCACCATTATTTGCTATGGGGTTGAGAGGTTCATAGCGACCATCTTGAATTCCTATTGGGGAATGGAAAAGGATTTTGAAGAGAATGAGAAGGGCTCTTTTATGTCTAAAGCAGTATTTAGGCCAGAAGAGACCACAAGACTAGAGGAAGGACACAGGATCCAGATCCAACCATTACACATAATCCTTTCAAACAAAACCCCTTGTAAATGGAGGTGTGTAACTTTTCCCTGCTATCCCCTTCAGCGAGGTGGTAGAGGGGGCACAAGGGCACACAGGGAACCGGAGCAGGCCCAGCAAGGCTAATCAGAGGCCAGTCTTTATCTGCGTGGCTCCCTGCCCACTACTGGATGTTTCCCAGGAAAAGACGGTGTTGAAATGTAAACCCAGGCATTAAATCCAGGGCAGCAGCATCAGGACTGAGTGAGCGAGTCAGAGGAAAAGTGAGAGTAAGAGGGAAGTGAAAGGTGATCGACTGACTGAAGTGAAGCTCGGCTCCTGCTACAGAGAGGGCTTTCATGGCCCAGACGGTTCCCATAGCCCCGACCGCCAAGCACAGAAAATGGATCTACTTGGACTCGGTAGCCGAGTCCCAGGACCCTGATAGTTCTTTGTCCGGAGGCAGCCTGACTGAGTAGTTCTTATGACTGCGTGCGTAGTCGTTAATAAACCCCAAGAGCGCAGTGGTCCGCACAGTCCCACAGCACATTTGTGACAATGATGTATGGTTCTGTCAGAACAGGAGAAGACTGGATTTCACACCTCAGATGTAACGCCGCAAATAATTAATATCATTTAATAGCTTTTACTCAAAAACAGACATGATTTGTGATGAAATTAACCTTTTTAGTGGTCGATAGAGCCCAGTTTCAGAGGGAGGTGTCTTATCCTTGACTGAGTGCCTTTCTGTGACCGCAGCACTGTGAAGAAAAAAGTCATTAAAGTCCTGGAACATTTGAAGAGATACTCATCATCACTGCAGACACAGATGGCAATTTGTTGTAGCTTTTGTGTGATGGAAATCCAACCAAACGGATGAATTTCAAATAAATATGGCAGTTGCAGAAATGCATGCTAACATGCTGATGTTTAGCAGGTGTAATGTTTACCATATTCAGTTAGTTCATCATGCCAGTTTTTGCGAATTAGCGCTGAACACAAAGCAGAGCTGAGACTGATGGGAATGTCTGCAGCTTTGCAGGCATTTGGCCATAAACCAAGTTACTAGAGAAATTAAATTTTTATAGACGAAAGTCACCAAAGATATTACAATTCACCCTTAGGGCGACATGAATACCTCACCAAATTTCATGGCAATCTATCCAGAAGTTGTCAGAATATTTGACTTCAAAGCACAAGAATAAAGAAAGTGAGAGGAAAAGTCAGTGGATCATCAAAGTCAGTGGGATTCATCCTCTGACACCCATGAATGTCAGAATTATATACAGTAGTGTGACACACTGCTTGCATGGCTATTTGCATATACCATTAGATCTTAGGTCCATACTTTTTATAGTCTCACTGTGGACCTTAGGTTGCATAAATCTGATTTCTGCACTTTAATGCAGATTAATGTCATGCTGGTTTAGGTGGAGATTTTTTCGTACATTAAAACAAAATTGAAGTTTTTTTTTTTGTTAAGGCGTATACTCAACAGCTTCCCAGTGCAATGTTTGTCATCACCCTTGTCGTTCTTGCATTCTGGACCTGTCTTAAGTGCTGTTTGTAGAAGAAGCTTCCTGAACTTCAAAGGTGTAATTACAGAGGCAGCGAGCCTCAGGTTTGCCTCCAGGTTTGACGGAGGTAACTGCTTTTCACACCTCGACATGTTTCGAATGGTTATGAGCTGCGGCTGAACAGCTACTGAAGCACGCAGAAATGTGTTTTCAACTGCGTGAGCATCAAATCTGATCTGATAGAGCTGCATGAATATTGTTTCATGCACACACTGGGAATATGACGCCGCAGAGGTAATGAAGTCGAGGCTGATGTGAGCTGTGAGCTGCAGTTTGTTCACATTTTAAACGTGAAACGTGGCATACCGCGGCTCGCTCCAAGTTGCAAGTGGGTGTAATTGGCCTATAAAAGCAGCCAATTAAATCATGAAAGAACAGAACGTAGCCAAGCCCATGGGACTGGGATCAATAGCTCTTATAAAACAACCATTTTGAGCTAAGCCTTTGAGCGCTTAAAGACACTTGCTGGCAGTGCTGATCAGTGCTCATGGAGCAGAACACAGCTACAAACTTACTTTCAGGAAGCCTAGAAATGAATATAGCGTGTTTAATAGAAAAGCTGTCCTACTCGACTAATGATCAAAATTAAACCCATATTTTATGTGACGTTTTTTGGAAGAATGTCGGTCATCAGACAGTTTACTCGCAATTTCTTTATCTGTGACAGAAAAACTCTTTGTAGGCGGTGACTCAGATGTTTGATAAGTTCAGCCAGCAGTAGCTGCAGCCTGGGCAGCAATTCTGAAGCATTTCTGCTGAGCTCTTGTCCCTAGAGCTGTCATTAGCCAGGCTCAGAGCTGTTAGCCAGCCACGAAGGTCTTCATTTGACTGATACCCATCGCCCACCACCCTTTAACTAAATAAATGATTCTGTGCAAGCTGTGTATGTTCTCCTCTGAGAGATAAGCTCTGTTTACTTGAAGGCATTTATTCTCTCTGTGAATGTATTTAAGTGCAATTGGAGAAAAATATTAGGGCTTCCTTCAGCGATCAGAAGGCGATCACTTGGATTTACATGTTTAGTAGTTTTTCGAGCGAGTGGAAATAGTGGAAAAGCCAAGAGCTGCATTTAAGTTTGCTGTCCATATAAAGTGAGTTTCCATTCCTCAACGGAAAGAATTCTCTCTGATCTGTATTGAGAAAATAACTATTTCAGACTAGAACATTAAGTGGAGGGTCTGCGATTTGAACGTACCCACACCAGCCTTGAAAAGCTGGGCAGGCGTAGAGAATGAGTGGTGCACTTTCCTTCCCCAACAAGTGCTCCTGAAGCACCCTCGAGCAAAGATACTCCACCGCCAATAGCTCCAGTGAGGCTGTTCAGTGGCCAGTATGTGTGCGTAACTGCAAGGCAGGATTTGGCTGAAAAGGTGCATTCTTAATCAGCAATTTGTTCATCAAGAAAGAGCCACTGTTTAATTTTAAAATACTTCGTTCGTGATGTGTCTGCCATTTTACACTAACTCTGCTGGCCAAGTTGGCGAACGCTGCAGGTCCTGAGATGGCTGCAATGGGTAGAATCCTCGTCCCTCAATGGCTCTGTCAGTGCCATTATGAGGGGAAATGGAAACTCTTAAATCCGAGATGACTCACATGGCAAAGCCCCTGTCCTAAGGCTTTCCGTACAATGGACACAAAGCACAGCCTATGTTTAGTTTGGCTCTGCTGTTCTTCTGTGCGTCGTCAAGGCTCGGCGTATATCTCTGCCCGCTGTGATGCTGTCAAGCATGCGGGGAGACTGGTACTGTATCTGTGCTGTGGTCCTGTTGTTGTCATGTGGCTACTTTTCAGGACATGTTGCTGTTGAATTGTCATTTGTCAAAGCTTTGACCACCACAAATAGAGTTCTAATCACCTCCGTTGTGTTTGGGTGGAGGAGGAAATCTCTAAACCTGAACAAATAAAACTAGGTCCATGGTTGAATACTGCTGAGTGTAAGTGTTTGTCCATGGAATGAGTAATGCCGTCCAAATTAATCCACTGTCGGTTTTTATGATCGTAGAAGTCGAGGGCTTTCTACACACATCGCGGTGATTCATACTGTCGTTGACCCTGCGTGGACTCCATCATTTCTCTGTGTGGTGCAGTGCTTACCTTCTCATAGAGCACTGATTGTACGCCGCTGCTCTGTTTTGTCAGACTCGGCTCCACCTCCTTGTGTGCATGTATAAAAGCAGCCTCTCAGATCAGATACTCCTCCGCTGTGTTGTTATGACTTTGAGTTTATCTGTGCATTCCTCTCAAACTCTCCCAGGGATCTGGGCTGAGAAAATACTCACTCTTCACCGCGTATTGTTGCACCCCTCTTCATCTACTGTCGGCCGCCGTGTGAGACCCAGGTGCTGACACCCCGAGCTGCTGGTGATGAGAAGCCGGCGAGGGCGCTATTGTTTACCTGACTTTACCCTTTCCATCTCGCCCTCTCTTTCTCTTCCCTCCTCCTCTCCCTCCTCCTCTCTCATCACTCTTGTCAAGTTAACTTTGCTTGTTTAACACACTAACCTGTGGCAGGCGAGGCTCCAGACATCAGATCCCTGCCTGCATACACAGTCAGGAAATGACATCTGTTAGAGAAAGTGCTGCTGACGCTGCAGACAGAGTACGGAGAGCTCAAATTGTAGCTGAGCCCACAGCTGCCTCTGAACCAAGCAAACAAGTGTCATGTCAGAACATGTGTGTACCTGTGCGGTCGTTTCTTACACTTACACTGGTGTCGTGACAGGGGAGGGGACTACCTCTGGCAACTGAAAAGATTTATGAAAGGATCAGTAAAATATCTCATCCACATGTAATTGTTGCCCACCACGCATTTTGGTAATGGTCAAATCCCTGAGTTTTTTCACAGTAACGGATTGTTTCTCTTGGCCACCTGTCAGTGGCAACACAGGATGAGAGAGTGAGGAAGTTAACGTGGCATCGGCGAATGTGATTAAACGTAACATGAATAACACTTTAATACATTGTTTAATTTATGCCACGTTTGGTGAACTGTAAACACTCTACATTATTACTTTTACTCTTCTGTATCATTTAAGTGACATTTTCCCCAATTCTTAAAGTCTCTGCTTGTCCAGTAGCTACTTATTAGAAAAAACAAAGCATTCAGCATGTTGCCTTTGTCATTGTGAGCATGTTAGCATCTTAGTACAGAGCCGTTAGTGTGGCTCTAGACACTGAGTCTGCTGCTTGAAGTACATCCACTCAAAAATGGATTCTTCTTCTTGTTGCTCCAGTTTAATGTGTGTGCAGAATGATGTATGTGCAGAGTTTGACAGTAGAAAGTGGAAAGTTTGTAGGTGCTCATTGAAATTACAGTTGTAAGAGAAGGGCCTATGAGGATAATTTGACATCAAATCAGGCACAAATTATTACTCAAATCAGAGTATTTTATATGCATCTTAAAACATGTCTGGAGGGGATCTGTAATTTGAACTCTTAAAAATCTTTTGTATTTCAAATGGATTGAGCAAGTATTAAATAATCATGATTACAATGTACAATCAAAGTTAATATGAACAGCTGGTAAAATACAGTAACAATATACACTGATAGCTGTGGGTGTAAAGACATTCTGTAAACTTGATTTTCTGCAGTTGCTCAATTTAAATTTGGTGATAAAGGCTTGGAGGGTTTGGAAATTTTTGGTTTAGGTACCTTGAAATTGCTTGAAAAGTGCTTGAATGTTACTCTTAAAAACCCTGATGTCCCGTGCGTATATTTAGCTGAACATGTCCCCTTTCACCTCCGACACCATGACATCATCTTGGACTGAAGTCCAGGATTGAAATTACAATACTTAAGCACTTTTCTATGACAGTTGTGTAAATTGTATTTCCTTACAATGCCAGCTCTCTGACGATGGATTTAAGTGCAACTTGATAAGCTGGCCTCAATATCCTCTCTATTAACGCCTTGTAATGCTTCTTGAGCTGCTCATACCGTCTTGGTCTCCGCTTTAAAGGGGCCGTCAGACGTCAACTTTGGTCACAGCAACAACATCGCACAGCTCTTTAATTAGGCCTGTCATTTATGGTTGGATATCATGGCTTTCATGTGGCTGCCTTGTTCCCAGGGATGCAGGGGCCTTGTGGTTGTGGTGTGTTTGGAGACCCCTGCATGTTGGTATCATCTTGTAGCCAAAGGGCAGGGTGCAACTGGTGGGTAAGAGGAGATGATAATCCCTTCTCTGGTGCTCTCAGGCAAGGCCATTCAGTGCAGGCTGGCAGTCAGCGTCTACCTGCTGAGCCAGTTTCAGGATGGCAGCGACCGAGACTCCCCGTGCACGTCTGTGTGTGTTTGACCGTCCTTATCTTGCTGCGTGTCCGTACGTTCAGGATCGCTGTGTGAAACTCTTTGCGTCTCAGTTCATGTGTGCCTGTGCAGACATGCTTGTGTTTGAGTGTGTGTGCGCGTTGGAGGTGACCGACGCAGGAAAGAGGGGGAGGGGGAGAGCGCCTATTTACATTGGCAGCTACACAAGGGGAAATGAACTGACTTCAAAGCGGGCGTGCAGCTGAATTGTAAAGTGAGCGAGGGAGTCCTCCACGCATGAGCTGGCAGACAGGCTCTCAAAACACAAGCAGACATTCCCAGGGCCTGCTCACCGGCTGCACACTCATATTTGCTCTAGGGCACTGCTCACAGGCTGGTGCATCCACGGTGTGTGAGTGTGTGAAGCACTATAAATGTGGATACCAGGATGCCTTTTGTGAAAGGCAGGAGTGGAAGATGTTGAGAACTTCATGACCGTGTTTTACGACATGCAGTCTGTTGGGTCATATCACCATCTGAGGCCTGTTAAAGGTGTCTACAGAGCTGTTCTCTGAGTTTCTGTGCAAGAAGGAGAATATGTGAGGGGGCAGAACAAATGTCTTAAATGATTGGATAGAATACATTTATACTAGCCTTATCATTTTACTCATTGGAATGCAACTTTGCCCTGATTAAACACATGAAAATACAAGATGTAAATGTTAGAAATAAAACCATCCTTGAAATACATTATACTCATGATGAGGACATCGCAGGGGAACTGCAATTAGAGCAGAAGTCTCAGGAGTGGCAGCCTGTACCCATAAATATAATTGAATTTTAGCTTAATTCAGGATAAAAATAGCATGTGCTTCAAAAGATTCCTTAACTTTTTTGGTTTGGTTGGGGTTTTTTTGCCTTAGAGTGTCTGTTTTGTAAAACCACTGCAGTGGCTTTGTCTTAAATGTTCCAAAAAAGCTGCACGTTTCCTGTCGGAATGAGGTGAGATGGAGCAAGAGAAAATAGCCAGAGCTCTTTCCTTCCCAGAGACGGATGTGCGGTGGACACACACCTTAAAACCTGCTGCTTTGTGTTTTTGTGTGGCAGGGATGCTGCAGAGACGGCCCACCATTGAGGACTTTGTGGATGCACTGGTGTCTGAGCTCAACCCCAACTTTGAAACCTTCATCATGGACTCTGAAAGCTGAAAGTCGCCCCATGGCAGCACAGAAAACGGACTTGAACCTTCACAAGGCAAAGAGAGCACTGATGATGCTGGGCTGAACGGTGAAAGACCCGATTGGTCTGTCTGGAAATGAAGTGTCAGCATTTTATATATTGCTGTCTCTCTTAAAGTCACATTGACTTATTTGATATATTTGGCTAATTCTGCTGTTAATATAAGGTAATATGGTAAGAATAAAAGAGTTGCTACCAAACCCTCCTGATTATGTCTAAATATTGATTGCTGATTGTCCCATTCAGACATGTCCCGATGCTCTGGACTCCCATGTGTCAGCATGCATGACTCCACAGTAACTGACACATACTGTTGGTTCAATACCATAAAAACATTTTTAGTTTGTACATGAGCTTTTTTGTGTCAGCACTGAACTTTAAAATTAAGGCAGTGTGCTCTAATGTAACATCCCTATAATTTTCTATTAATACATTTCAAATAAAGTTCAGATTTTTGTGTTTTTCATCATTTGATTTGCTTTTATTCTCATTAACTCATTCATCCCACAGCTAGTTTCCCCCATTAAACATCCCTTTTCAGCTCACACACAGCACAACTTTGTTTTTTCCTGATCAAATCAGCGTGAGGAAGAATACTTAATCTGTTCTTCCTGTCATGTGGTCATTGTTTAGGCTTTAAATTAATACCGCTCCATCTGTTTTGTCTGTCAGGAGCTTTGAGGGGGAAAGAGGAGGAGGAGGTCGGAGAGAGAAATCCAGCACTTTGTGTCATGAGATTTCAGTCAGTGTGGTCATATGATATGATATGCATCGTCTTAGCTGTTGCAGCAGAGTGTAGAACCATAAGTCAGCTGTATTAATATGGAAAGTTATTATTTACTATTTTAAAAATGCAGTACTCTTTGCTTCACACTGTGGTAAAGCTGCTCAGACATCACATTAAAGCAGAGCGTCTTGCAGTTTGGTTTCGAAAGGCGTTTTTCACAGTTCATACAATCTGCTCCACAGACTGTGTGTTTCAACAGATGTGAGCAGCTGCTCCCTGCAACAATGTCCTTGCTTGCCCAGCTCCGATATGAGACCCGAGGCAGGCAGCGAGGAGCAGCTTTGCACGGTTATTGAAGGTGTGAACACGCCATCGGAGAGAGAGACAGCGAGCTGGGTGGCTCCAACCACACAGGGGCTGCAACAGAGTCTCCAACATGACTATACTGTCATTTCAGGTGTTTTTTAACGTTCCTGGTCTATTTCCAGTTGAACCTGAGGCATATTTATATCAGCACAGACTGTGGCTGCACTTCAGTTGAATTTAGAAAGTGTTCATAGGGATTCATTATACTTAAAGGGGCTCTCCATCAGTTTCACACATCAAAATAAACAGGGTTACTAGTCAGCCTGTGGAAAACAGATATACTGACAGGTGTTCCTATTGTTTTGTCCACCCAATTTGTATCTGTGAGGCTAAGCTAAACAACAAAAACACCTCTCTGTTTAAAAAACATGGCTGTTCAGAAGGCAGGGAGGGTCTAACCGTAGAAGCTGCAGGGCTGCAACTAACAATTATTTCCAGTATTGATTAATGTTTTCATATTTTTCCGAATAATCGATGTTTGTCCATAAAATGTGAAAAGTGGAAAACTTCCAATCACAGTTTGGTGTTGACAAAATGTGTGTTTTGTCTGACTCTTGTGGTTTTGTGCTACTGAGCGGTTAAATAGTTATCAAATCATTGGAAATTTATCAGTGTTATTTGTTAAGTAATTGTGTCAAGAGTTGCATCATGGGAAATGTAGGATTCAGCGTTTTTGGAACTAAAACCCAACTTGAGACAGCCAGGATATGTCAGCTGATTGTGAAACATCTTTTATACATGAGTGTCTGTGGAAGAGCATTCATAAATGGCTTGATTTAATGAACTGAATGAATATGCGCGTCAGTAAGTTCGTAAACTTGTTCAAGTGGTTTATTTACAAAGAAAAAAAATGTGGAAGTGACCATTCACAACCATCAACACTATAACTGGGGCAGAAAAGCAAACATATTGTCAGTCATGTCTATGTTACAAAAATATTGACCTATTTAATATTTTACAGTATCTACAGCACAGTTATCACTTTAAACATTCCTCGTCTTAACTTGTTCCATATTATCAAGATTGTCTTCAATGTGCAACACAATCACAATTGACACTTTTCTTCACACCTCTAATTTTACAACTTTTACACACAAAAGCTTCATAACACCAGCTGCTAGATCAGCGGTACACTTTATGTTCTCCTACATGTGAAGATGCGAGACATTCTCAAGGCGGCGCAGAGGCTCATTTTGATTCACTTTGCTCCGCGGTATCAAGTCAATACTCCTCGACCTTTGAACTTCATTCAGTTTCACCTTCTGGGCCAGCGAGTTCACATTATGTGTGTGTGTGTGTGTGTGTGTGTGTGTGTGTGTGTGTGTGTGTGTATGTGTGTGTATGCCTTTGCCCTCGTGCTTTGCTTTTCCTCAGCAGTGCTTTTGTTTGCATGTATGTACATATTCTGTTTGGACCCTTTGATGAGGGGCTCCGAGGTCAGCGGCAGGCATTTCAAAGAGGCGGTGCGACCACACTTGAGAGTGGCTGCTGCTCGTCTGTGTGTGTGTGGGGTGGGGGGGCTAGAGAGTAATCTGATACGGGATCTGGCCGCGGCTGTTGTTGAGTTCGGGGTGGTTCAAGGTTGGAACACGAGCCAAAGAAATCCATGTCATCCTGGAAAGAGAGCAGGAAGAGGAACACAGACACGCAGTGATTAGTAACGGATCTACCCGGAGCCAGCCAGGGGCCGACATAAAACAGGATAGTCTTGTCTACATCAAAGAGCTCTCGGCTTCTTTTACCAGCTGCTCTTCATGGACACACACGCACAGCAACGTCCCAAGAGGAGCCCGATGTGTTACGAAACAATGGTTGCAGGAAAACTACATGCAGCAGTTCAAATGCTCTCTGATTTAATCTGTTAACGTCTGATGAAATTAATAACTCCAGTAGTGTCATGTGTATATCGTGTGTGTTTTCGGTTCGTTCTTTGTAGTTTGCTCTTGCATACTTCCCTCTTTGTTTGACACTCCTAAAAACCAGCGGAGCGTTTAGCAGTTTGCTTTGAGGCAACTCATCTGAAATCCCATGGGAGTGTCTTAACACACCTTTCGAAACATGCACGAGGAAGACTGACGCACATCCAGGGACGTGATAAGCAAACCGGAGGGGCCTCAATAGAAATACGTGTGCTGTAGGTTTTGCAGTGAGAGCAATATGTCAGCTCACCTTCCTGACCAGAGGAGTGCTGTTTGGGAAGAAGTGCATCTGTCACAGTGTCACTGTAGCTCTGCCCGACCCTCTCAGGTGAATTCTCCCTTGATCTGCACCCTTCTTCCTCCTCATCATCCTCCTCCTCTTCGTCTACCTCCGGCCTCCCTGCAGGCTCGGCGTTGCACTGCGGCAGCCCCAAACCCTCTGCAGGCTCTGAAGCCCCTCTCATCCCACCGTCCTCTTTGCAGACAGACTCTGGACATCCTCCCAGCTGCGTCAGGGCGCCCTCCTCATCCTGGTTTGTGTTTCTGGGGAGCCGAATAAAGACAGCTGTTATCACCATGAATGTTCACAGCCACACCCTGAGGCCTTTCATTTCTATGTGAAGTGCCTTTGTTGTCAGAGCATCAAAGAGTCTAATTAACCACATGAAATTATATCTACAGCAACAGAGCTGTTATGGGTTTAGCTGCCTGCTGCTCCCAGGTTTGCTGTTGGCGTACCTACCAAGCACTAGCTGATGGAGAATGACGTTATGTTAAGTTCACATTGAAGTATGTTCCATTACCATTGTCTATATGTCGAGCCACATGTTACATAATTTCACTGCAAAGGCATGCAATTGTGCATATAACTGTAATTTTATGTTGTTTGTTGAGTGGTTAATGTTGAGTGTAGCTGTAAAGGTTCAGGGCAGTCAGCAAATATCTCTGTGCCAACATTGTCGAGTTTTATAGTCATTTCCTCTCTGGGCTGAAAAATGTTGCAGTCATGGTGTTCACCAAACAGTGCTAATGTAGTACATGTAATATGTACAGGTGGGATATTCTTTAAAAGGGAAGAAAAAAACGAGGCAACACTTTTTATTAAGGTGAACATATTCACCATTAACTAGCTGCTTATTAACATGGATATTAGTAGTTTATTGGCTCTTTATTAGTCATTATAAAGCACTTATTAATGCCTTAGTCTGGGGGTTACGGTTATTAAGGGTTAGCGTTAGGTTATTAAGATTGTAATTCATGTACAACAGTTTCCTTACTCACTATCAGTAAGCAGTAATTAGGAGGTTATTGAGGGAAATCTCTTTGTGAATGATGTAGTAGTTGTAGAACATGGTCATGCAGAAAAAGGCATTGATAAGTGTTTTATAACAAGCCAATATGTTTTAACATTAATGCTAATAAACAAATAGTTAATGGTGAATATATTTACTTATATTTACTTTATAATATAAAGTGTTCCCTAAAATTCTTATGAATTAAAAATGGCAGTCACGGCTTTGTGCCTGTTCGTCCCCGTCAACGATCCTCACCCGTCACTGAGGCTCATCTGGGACTGGAAGGGACTGTTGTCGTGGCTGCGACCCAGACTGCAGCTCTCATCACAGCACAGAGATGGGATCAGGTGGACTGGACCTGAAAATCACACACACAAACAGTCATATGTATATATATATATATATATAATGAGGCCACTCTATGGTCCATCACTGAAGTGAGAACACAATACTTCCATTACAGTCATCGGTGGTTTGATACCAAAACACGGCTGTAGTATAAAATCTCTTTAATCTGAAGCACAACCTACCACAGGTGTGTCCAGGGCCCAGGTGGCACTGGCAGCAGGGCCTCTGGGGGAAGTCGTGGAGCCAGCGTGGGTCCAGGCAGGACAGCTCTGCTCCACTGTAGGGACAATCCTGGGACCGGAGCGAGGCCGCTGAGGACACATGTTGGAGACAATCAACCACTGATATACACACAACAACCATGGCCCAGTGCAGCAGAGACATTCTACTGGTCCCACTTTAATAATAACAAGATAATTTCTGAGAAATTAATGGTTAATAATTTGTTTACTAATGCTCCATAGATCCGCCAGAAGCCAATAAAAAGAACAGCTTTTGGGTTGCCAGGTTGTGAAAAAACTTGGATGGATTTTCATATTACCAAACAAAAGGGATAAACAGCAGCCAAGAAAATTTTCACACGCTGGCAACACACACTTTGGTTCTATTAATGGCTTAATACTGAAAGATGTATTAACCATCTATGAAGCTCTTTATAAAAGAATGCTCTATTAATTCTATAGAAAAAATGCTTCTTTTCTATTAAGAATAACAACGGAGCCCAGTGTGGAGTTTGTTTTATTGTGTGTGTGTGTGTGTGTGTGTGTGTGTGTGTGTGTGTAATTGCTGCTGTCAGGTGAAGTCCTCGCAGCTCTGGTTGTGATGTTTATCTGACTGAACTTACATGCTCTCTTATGTGTTGGGAAATGCCGAACAACCCTCGGGTCCATGAGGCCGATTAAAATTCCTTTGTATAATTTCAAAAACAACTGTGTTAGCGTTTTGTAGCAGCTTGGGTGAAGGGTGGGGTGCGTGTTTGTGCTGAGTGAAACTACTGGCAGAATATTTCACTTCACACTGTCACAGTGAGAAAAACACAGAGCTGGTAACGCCTTGGTAACTTGTACCACACTCTTTGTTTCAGACCAGCTTACCGGGGAAACGTGATCAACGTCATTAATTCTTTGCCTCGGGATGTTTCACATACTCAAACACTTTTGGCCTCGAGAATGCTCCTCATTATACAAGTTCCCACAAATATGCAACATCGGGGTTTAATAAGGCTTAACACTGGAGATCACTACTGACAGATGAACTGGCTCTGTGTTTGTGTAGTTAACAAAAGAGCGATGAAATCATGCTCATCCAAATGTATGTACTCTTTACCTTATGAAGGGATGCAGCAGTGCCACTCACAAACATTGATTAATTAAAAGTGCTGTAACCTCTGCAGTGCACTGGGAAATGAAAAAAAGACTGCACACAGCCGAGCAACACATTTGGGATTACTTATCACCATGTATGTCTGATGACTGAATGTTGTGGAGTACAAGGTAAAGCACGAGCTTCTTGATGAGAGAACAAAATGTACTGGAGATTCATTGGCTGTGCGTTGAAATGCCTGCACCTGGAGGGGGGTTCAAAGTTCAGCGCTCGCTGCATAGAACCACATGCAACCCCCGGCTTGTGAAAAACACGCTGCCTCCATGGAAAGCAGTTGCAGTGGTGCATGAAAAGCCTCTCTAGCGTTACAATGTGAGCCCAACTTTAGGCCTCCGCTCTGGTCTGGACTGCATACATTGCACTAATGCACCACTCATCAGTGAAATGCTTCAAAGAAGCCCCTAAAGCTCCAGCTCTTACTACCAGGCTCCTCTTCCTCTGCATCTATTGAATGCACCTGTCCTGATTTCAGACACACACTGAAAACGTGGAGTGCAGATACTCACCGCTCGGCTTCTTCTCCAGCAGCTGTCTCTTGCAGTAGATGACACAGAGGACCAGCAGGGCCAGCAGCACGGTGGCCAGAGCGCTGCAGATGACCGCGGCCAGGGCCATGTCCCGCGGGCTGGTCACCACCGCAGGCAGCGGCACCAGGTTCACTCGCCCGCTGCCTGTGAGGAGGCACAGGAGAAGAATGTTTATTATAGATGAACAACACGAATGACTCTTTGATTGACCACATGACTGCAAATATTTAGTGGCTTTAACATATTAGACCAGAGTAAACAACCTAAATTGAGAATTTTAAGACATGTACCTCAACATATCTCTCATGAATAGCGGTTGTGAAAAAGACAGGAGATAACACACATGCAGTTACTTCATACTACCCAACACTCCTCAGCCAATCAGAATCAGGTAACATGAGACAATTTATCCCTTTTCGCCTTGAGCCAGTGATCTCTTTGCTGAAGTCTAATGAAATAAGCAGAGGAGTTCAAAGACAAAATGCCTGTGGTGGATTCTCTCTTTATCTGCCTCTGTCTCCTTCCCCCCAGAAGATGATTTACAGACATTTCACCCCCCACCCGCCCCCAGGCTCGCTCACATGCTAATCACTCAGCCCAGAAATCAGGAGGCAGACATGCTGGTCAGGCTTTTGAACCAGATCGGACAGAAGTGTGTTCCCAACTGAGTGAAATGATGCGAAGGAGAGGTGCTTCAAAGCTTCCTTCCTTCTCTCCTTCAGCATAGGGACCAACCAAAGACATAGGATGTCATTCTTTTAACTTGTGTGTGTCGTTGTGTGTGTGTGGGGTTGAGCTGTGTGCACATGCACAGATTTCACGATGAAACAGCTTTCCTCCTGCCCGAGGGGAAGCGTCACCACGCGCCCCGCCTTCAGGACCCCTTCACACTCTCATATAAACACATTTGGCCTCGAGAGTGCTGCTCAACGTTATACAAGTTCTCACAAATACAGAACATCAGGGTTTAATACGGCTTAACGCGAGACATCACAACGTAAGACAGATGTCCTGGCACTCCGGTGTGAAAAATCTGGCTTCAGCTACACGCAATTATCCTTTCAAGCGCTCATCAGAGATAAAGGCACAATACCCGATCCACATGTAAACAAGAGAGCAGCAAAATTCAAAACATAACTGGTGCTTTCAATCACTCTCACATGTTTTAAAAAAAACTGAGTATGAGTAATTCACATTTTCTATCTGCCCTTTAAAGGACCAGTGTGTAGGATTTAGGCCTTTAGTGGTGAGGTTGCAGATTGCAGCCAACTCTTCCCTACAGTGGCCTCTGAAACCCTGAAAAATCAGAAAGTTGCTTTCTAGAGCCAGTTTGGTTTGTCCGTTCTGGATTAAAAACACACTTCCTACCTTCAGGTACACATGAGTGAAAACTTATGAATATTAGATTCCATTACTGCCAATAGATCCCGCTAAATCCTCCTCACTGAACCTTTAACATAGTAACACCATTGCAGTAACGCAGTGAAACATACTCTGAGGGGGAAAATACCATTCAGATGAATCCCTCACATTCCAGCGGAGGAGACATCACTCAGCGTTCGGGAGAATCACTGGTGTGTCTAATTACTCGACGGTCTCTGATAGGTGACGTGAAATTTCCAGCAAAAACAACTCCACTTGTCTGGGATCGTCCGAGTGAGCACCAAGTCCTTCTATTTCTGACTACAGCTTGAGACTGAACCGTGACATGAACAAATCGCACGGCTTTCTGGATTTACTCGGGAGTTATTGAGCTCTAAACATCTGCAGCAGCACATTAGTGATCCTCTGCAGCTGTTCATCACACACAAATTGTATACAAAGACACAGTGACTTTCCAGACATCCTGTGCGATAACTGAAAGATGAGGGAGCTGCGTTACATCAGCATGGGAGCTGCACGTCCTCACATGACAGCCTCTCTGAGTGTAGCTTTAACAGGGATTGGAGAACAAACAGTAGCACGCCTGGATTCTCAAAGTGACTGGCATTTCTCTCTGAGGCTAGGTACATAAGGCTTAACATAATCGCCTCTGATCATTATCGGTGATCAAACACAATTTTCCTGATCAATGCATGTGTGATAGAGAGGGCATGGGTCGGGCAACAGTAGGAGTACACTGCTGTGACACTGCGAGACGGCTTCACAACACATGGGAAGAAAAGAAATAGCCAATATAATGAATGAGTTTTTGTTTGAGAAAATCTTTTTCAGCCGGGCCTGCTGTTTGCTTTTCAGTGCATTAATCATAAAGGGAACTGGTTTGAACCTTTTCACATCCAAGAGCTCTTTGTTATGCAATGTAAACATTACTTTAGCTTTGGCAGTTTTTTATTCAGTCAGACGGGGGATAAGGGTATTTTAACATTCCTTCTGAGGGGGAAGAAAAGATAAAAAAAAAAAAAAAAAAAATCCTCAAAGCAGCGCTTCCACACTTAGTTTGACCCAGAGGGCACAATAAAGGATACAAGCACAGAAAAGCACATAATGCCAAAAACATATTGCTCGTCAATAAAAGAAACTGCTACATTTCAGTGCCAGATCTTAAAAAACTGTTCCAGCTGCCAACAACAAGACAGCTAAAATCACTACAGTTGCTCTAAATAATTTATAGAGGGGTATTTCTATTAAAAAGCTCCGAGTACAATTAGGCCGCTAAGTTTCTAACATAAATGAACATTCATAAATTAAAACAACAGTAAACTGGATAGATAAATATGGTGTCATGTCTCTCAGAATGACACACCTCCATGATTTGTATTCACGTTTGAGACTCACAATGAGTTTTCAGAGCAGGGACCGCCACAATAATCTTCACACACATGTAAACTGAAGTGTATTGACCATCGTGTTTACATTTGGTCGGCACTGTCAAGATGGAATTGGACTCATTCAAGGTGAGCATCATCTGGCCCGCAGCACAAAGGCAGCCTGTTATCAGAGGCCCAGCAGCTGCAGCGAACGCAGATAAACACTGGTCCATTGAAGAGACCTCACCTGCCGATATTATCTCCGCACAAACCCAACCAATAAACCACAGCCTTTCATAGACTCCCCGCCTGTTGACTTTATGCAAAGCCACATACTTGAAATAAAAGGAGCTCTTCTTTACACCTCAGATGGATCTTTGCCATTTGTCTGTGCTCTTTTAAGAGGCTCTTCAGGAGGACTGAGCTCACGGTGAAGAGACGACTGCATGCGATAAGTGAACCTTTGAGTCCCTCCAGGAACACGCTCTTTATTGGTGTCTGCAGTCAGCTCTACAGCGCTGTGACTGGCTTGTCTGACTAACATGAGCAACTTCTGAACACATTCAAAAACACATGTAATTCAGGGAACTCTGCATATAAACAAGGGACTTAATCTGTTCACTCTGGCTAAGACGCCTTGTTGATTTGATGCCATTTAAGGCAGAATATGTAATGTGTGAGTTTATGTGCATCTTATCATCTGTTTTTGATCATGACTCCCTTTTTCCTGCATCTGCTCTGGAAAGGCTTCTCCAGGTGCAAATATTCTGCACAAAAACACCTTCACGCAAGCTCATTTTTAACTTCTGGTGCCTTCGACCTCGCGTCTTTCAGGGAGCGTTATTAAAGGAGCTGTAACAGACAACATATTGAATCACCTTTTTTTGCTTTCTTTGAAACTGAAGCTGGATACGTCTGCTGGAATGATTTATAACAACCAAAAGGGTGACACCCACGGTGTTGTGTTTGTTTTAAAACACTTCATAATCATCACTACTTGTAATGTGGCAACACCAAGCATCATTACACTGCGAGGCTGTGGTTTGATAATTGCATGATGACTTGATTAAGACAGCAGTGAGGATAAACGGATCATTCCAGCTGCTGACATCTGAGTGGCACTGTGAACAGGAGTCTGACGGTCGGTTTGATTTGCTGGCGGGCAGCTGGAGTTTGGAATGTTTCCCCTCACCTTTGCCAGCTTGGTGTATTTGGTGCCCTCTGTGGTGAAGACTGACTGCACGAAGCTTTGAAGTCAGCGAGCATACCATGTTATAAGATGGAGTGTTGAGGTTAGCAGCAGGGACAGAGGCTTGTTGGTTCATGTTTCCTCTGGATCGTCTTCATCATGAGGTCAGCAGCATGTAAAAATGATAAGTGGCAGCTATTTGCCCCATTTCTTGAAACTATTGGTGAAAGGTGGAACATCCTGCCTGAAACATCAAAGAGCAGTGATGTTTCATGGCTGCATTTCAAACCCCTGCCACCTTCCACTGAACAAAGACAGGCTAAATTCCCATCTGACTTTGAGTAAGTCCAGTTGGAAACAGCAAAGCGATACGGAGATAGGCTAAAAAGAGCAGGTAGGATTCTTTCCACGTGTGTGAGTACATGCATGTATCTGTCAGTGTGTGTTAGCGTGGTCCGGTCGGCTCTGCGAGATCTACCGTGACAGTGAGAAACTCCAGCAGATGAAACACATTAAAGAGGCTGAAGGAATCCATAAAACACAATCTCGTTTTTACTCGGCCCCACAAAGCCACCGGGGGGAAAGGGAGGGGAAGAAAGGAGGGGTGTTTTAAGATTTACAGTCCACCCAGACAGAAACTGCTTCCCCTGCACAGCTGCACCGTTGCCCCAGGCCAGTGTGGCCTATTAGAATGATCTGCCCTTTAAGTTTTCACCACCCTCCTCAAGATAACACTGGAGGGAGGGAGCGAGACTTTCAAACATTTGGAAATGCTCCGCTGAGAGTCCCCGTGGAAGCGAACAAGCAACTATGCTCTCAGACACAATGGCCATTTTGTTTCGCAGGCCTCCTCCAGTATCAAAACGGGAAGCTGCACAGATGGACAAGTGAGCAGACAGAGGGAGGCCAGTTGTCCCAAAGCCAGCGTTCATTTCACAAACAGTAACACTGCTTGCGACAACATATTTGCTTAAATCAAGACACTCCAACAGCGGATACTCTGATGAAACCACAATTCTTTACATTTCGGGGCCTGTGAGCATAAAACAAACATGTTTTTTTTTTACTTATCCCAGAACTGTCTCCATTTATTTAACACAGGGCTGCTAACCCTGGCTGGGACTGCTCTGATGCTCACGCTGCCAAAACCCTCCTCTAAAAACAGCTGCAGCCTCCTCTGCCATCAGGAAGTCACACTCAATTACCAAAGGTATAAGTTCACTCGCCTGTTGGTTTTATGTGGAAACCTGAAATCATAAGGCTGAACTTAACTACTTCTAATGGCCAGGAGACAGAAGTTAATTGGATCTGTAGCCTACTGGAATATGAGCCCTGCTTTGTGAACATACTGTAACACACCTCCTGTCTGCTTTTCACATGACAGATCTGCACAAAAGGTAATAAATTGTGCTACTTGAGCGCCCTCCCAGTCGTGTTTACCCTGGTGCTGAAACAAAGCCACATAGAGGAGCGCGGCCATTTTTTAAAAACTCTATGGAGGCACGTTTTTGTCTCCAAATATCAATGGAGGTTTTGTTCGAGGAAGTTTGCTCATTTAATCCAAATCGAGTGCTAAAAATGAGTGACATGTTCTGAGCTAATATAATCCAGTGTTGGCAAATCCAGCATTATGTTAGCGGTATCCATTTCAGCTTTTCAACTGCTCAGCTTGTAAATCCAAGCATTTATTTGCACATATAGCATAGCCGCTCGGCTCAGCGAGACTTAGTGAATGAACTATGGCTCGCTCCACCCTTTAAAGGCTGTGCTTCTGGTTACTCTGAGCACCTTGTGCTGGCATGTTGTGTGTGTACAGGCTTTGTTGTGGCACTGCAGCCTGAGTTTTGGTTCGAGCAGGATTTGGCTAGGAGTTCAATAGTGTGCTGTAGCTGGTGGTGTTTGCTTTTCGACTATTGTATCCCTGTTGTTTCATCTTAAAACATCACCTATTGTGGGCTGGGATGAATAGCCTGCATTCATGGTAGCATTTAACAGAATCGCCACTGATGTTAGGCCAACTGTTAGAAGAGGTAAAAGAAAGGAAAGGTGCTTACAGTGAGGCTCATACGGAGGCGGAGGGTCCCCACAGGGTATGCACTCCATGTCTTGGAAACCACTTAATTTTGTCTTCCTGTAATATCTGTTGAAGACACAAAATTTCATGTTTTAACACAGGAGCAGCAAACGCAGTTTATACTGTGACATATTAATGAGACTGGTGTGACTACTATTGTGAAAAATCAATTTTAATCAATAAGACGACGGTGTGGTGGAAATGTGTGCATCCTCTCACCCCGGCAGACAGTCGCCACACACGGCGTTGCTCGTGGTGGAACAGTTGCCCTTCTGGAAGCGATTGATGAGTCCACAGTCCAGGCAGGGCTTGCACTTCTGCAAGCTTCGGTCCTCTTTGAAGCGGCTGCTCCGGCAGGGCACGCACCGGGCATCCTCTCCATAACCAAAGCCACATTCCTGTGGGGATTAACGGGAGAAATACACCGGGTAAGAGGTGGGGTCGGTGGTTTAGGGAGATGTGCAGCTGGTGAAAAGGGGGCTTGAATGTGGACTACCGGGGGTCTGGAATTAAAGAATGATCTTGGCTTGCGGGATCAGAGGAGAACAATGGCTTGCTTCTTTTGCGAGTCCATCTTACACTGGCAATAATCTCCCTGACTCTCTCAGTATGAATGAGCAGCCTTCCGCTGCAAGACCCAGAAAGGCCAGGCATTTGAATAATAAAGGGCCTGGGGGACACCCACTGTTGTATTATTGCAAGTTTATTGCTGTGTTTTTGTGCGACTGCCTCTCCAAGTAGACTCAGTGAGTGTCCCGTTGATTGAGAGGCCAGCAAGCAAAGGAAACGCTTCAGGAAGGGGGCAAGGATTATGGAGAGGTATATGGAGAAAATAAGATGAATACTTTTTGTGTTCAACAATTGAACGTGCATTTTAAAAGCACAGCTTCCTGCTACTGTGTGACCGATCTCATGCTGAGCCACCTTCAGAGGATTTTTTTCACCTGAACCAAGCCAAATTTAAATTATGAAAGATATGTTTTAGAAGAATATGAAATGTAAGACATTTGCACACAGTTTTCTGGGGTTAAAAATATAGAAGGAAGATCAAATATGTATCTTGTTTGGTTGGCAGATTAACTGTACTTCAGATTTAACATTGCTTTCCTGTTCTATACAGCAACTGGCAATGTAGAAACACAGAAGTCTGCCCTAGTTTAGAAGCAAAATTCAACATTTCTAGTGAGAGGAACCCAAACTCAACACTGAATTAACCACAGATGCATTAATAATTTTGATTATGACGCCAGCTGTTCATTTCCCTCCGCCAGTGTTAGTCTTGTTTTGTCTCTATCCTAATTGCTTCTCTGTCACAGGCCTAAAAATGATGTTGAAAGACTGGTGACCTCAATGACAAACTGACATTTACATGACAGCTGATATGACTGTACAGCACACTGAGTGAAAAGACCCTGCAGGGCTGACATCATACATTGATCATTCATTATCAGCTCCACAGCAGCTGCCCTCCTGTTGTCCAGTATTGCCACACTTCAATCCAAAGCCACGGGGATAGACAGGATGGTGGTGGTGGTCATAGGGGGTGCTCATATATCATTAAAGTGAAGGCCAGCTTCAAACACGGCTTCTCTCCTCTCTTCTCTCCTCGCCCGTGTCCCATTTCACTGCCCGGGCATGCAGTCCTGCTGGAATGTGGGCACAAGAGTCTGATATGGGGGTTGGGGAAGCAGGCTGGCGAGAAATGAAAAGGGGAGGTGAGGGGCAAAGATGTGATGGTGTGATGGCAGCGCAGAGTCAGGACAGAAGATGAGGATTTTAGTCCTTCCAGCCAAACACATGTGAGCCTGACATTGAACCCTTGGGCCACGCCTGGGCCCGAGGTGGACCAGCGAGGGCTGGACTATTGCAGCTGTTGTTATGAACTCTCCATATAAGGCCTTGCTCTCCAGCAGGGCAGGGAACAGTGGAGGTGGTGGTGGTGGGGGGGGGACATAGGAAGGGAAGGCAAGAGACAGAGAAAGAGTGAGAAACAGAGAGGGGGTGGCTGATGAGTGATAAAGAGGGGAAAGAGGACTAAAGAAGACTCAGCCACCCACTTCTGCAAGCCAAGATCTGGCCTGCCTAAGGGGAATAAAGCTCAGACTGAGCCAGGGGAGACTGGAAAGTACCATAACCCTAAAACTGGTTCTGCAGAACATACTGTAGGCCCAGCCACGGCCGGGTACCTCACAGTGGTTCTGTGACCCACTTCCACATGAAGGAAGGGGCCCTGGAACCATTCGCCCCCGCTAAGCCCAGCACTGGCACAAGCTCTGCCTGTGGGGCGCCGCCTGGCAGGATGGGGGCTGATGCCACGTAGACACAGCAGGTCAGAGCACTGAAACAAAAGGAGAACGCAGCCAACTTCTGGCCCTCTGATCCAGGCAGCACAGATCATCAAGGAGTGATCTCTGTCTTCTTTTATCTCTGCTAACAAAGCTCAACAGAGCTGACAGGCTGCGCTCAGTGAGCGACGGAGCAGCTGAAAGAAGAGCTATGCTCAGTGGTAATCTGTGATGTTGAAGTTATTACTATATGAAGAGGTGAATACACAATGTATGAGCCTTTCCCAACATGTAGCTGCCATAAAACAGACACCAATACTGACAGAACACATTAAGTCTGTTAAACCTCGTTGAAAATAGCAGATCATCAGATGCTAGGGGATGCAATAATTGCAAAATGCGCACACAAACAAAAGGGGGCAAGTTAACTCTCTATGACGTACATCTGCTCGCAGCTGAGGGACAATATTTTCATACTTCTCTGCAGGTACATCCCAGATTATGTGTATACTACTTGACCATTTCCATGCTGTACTTTAAGGTGATTTCATGTCAAAGCCGTCCAAAGAAAGCAGATGCTTAACATCCCATTTCCCTGTTCTATCTGCTGATCTAGTTTGGGTGAGACTGCCAAGCACAACAGCAGTGTGGAGGGGAGAGGAGCGGCGGGGGAGAGGGGAGTGCTGGCTGGGACCTGAAGCATGTTCAGACGCAGAGATATTTTTGAGATTAGGAGGCAATCACATGGGGGGCAGCCAGTCAGATGATCTGGTAACGAAACAACGCTGAAAACAATGCATGTTAATTAAAGCCGTGTTCTGTCTGGGACAAAACACACTCCTTACTACTTTTGTTTTACTCTATTTGAAATTTTTTTTTGCTACTTGCAGCTAATGTTTGGCCACTTCTGCTGCTTATGCACTTCTTGCACCGCTGTCTCTGTCTTTAGCCAGTACCATCCAAAAGTCCTTTACCCTGGGAGTGTGGCTGAAGGAAATCTTATACTCTTGCTACATACTACAAGATGTTGACACATCAAATTTGTGTTCCTGCCTTTTCTTTTTTTGCCACTGGCAGTTTTCCAGCATGCACTGGAAAGCAATTCACCCCTTCTCCTTCACGCTTGATACAACACGAGAGACTAACTTACTATGAATGAAACCTAGAATGAAATATGTCTGAAAGAGAAGAACTGGTTTTAATGGACATTTCCTCTGTTTGGGTGGTTCTTTTAGCTACAGTTAGTGTGAAGGGGCTAATTGATGTTTGTCAGCCCGCCTAAGAGTGGCTTCCAGAGGCAAACTTCCAGAGCAAACTGGGCCACATTCCTCTGGGATCTCTATGGCAGCTGCACAGAGTGACTCCAAAAGTCTGCTTCGCTCCCAACAGTCAGTGCTGCCTTTCAGAGTATGGACAGATTGTCTTGGTTACACAGAGTTCAAATCAGAAATTGTGCCTCTGGGAAACTTTCTCTGAGTGCAGGCCGAGGTCTCCGCTGTGAGCCGACATCCCGCTACCTTCAGAGAAAGAATGAGGCAGCCAATTATTAACCAGGACCCCAGGGTGGCTAGCAGCATTCATGCCTGTTGAGCTGGCAGAGCAACATGAGGACTACTGAAGCGTATTACCAACCACAGAGTGCGTGTCTCTGTGCGCTGAGATTAAAGGCAACTGGGCTTAAATGCATGTGTGCAACAGATGTCAAGGGTGAGAGTTTTTTTCACCAGCACTCAAAGATGTAGTGGAGTGTAAATGCACCTTAAGTCAGGTTACCAGCCAGTTTATTTGCAGAACCTTGTTTAAATAAGGCTGACCTTAATGTTAAAGATGTAAACATATATATTGAACTGAACATTAACTTATGATGGCAGAAATATCCCTTTTGCTTCAAGTCCTATCGTTTTTTTCCAGATCTAGTCAATCATATAAATGGGATGTTGTAGAGCTTGCTAGTCTGTGTATTACAGTTAAAGTACTGAACGAGCTGTCAGTCACTTTGGGAGCAAAAACAAGGTCTAGTCCAATGGTTTAAAATTTGGTGATGGGTGGTGAAATTATTTTATGTAATGATATTTTTCAAAGCTGCATATGATACAGGTTTTGAGGTGTACCGCTATTTGCTACTGAACGGATCAAAAGACTAAAATGTTTCTTAATAAGCGTTTGATGCGTAATATGTCACCTTTCCATCACTGCCTGCACTTGCAAAGGGAGGCGCATAGCTGCTGCCGCAGAGGAAAGCCTCTGCCGACACTACAGAGGCCTGTTTGTACAAAGCACACAAAAACCTGTGGCTAAGGTGGTGGAAAAAACTGTATTCCCAGTCGAGAGAGCAGCAAGCTTAGGCATGGCTGGCTTCAAACAGTGAAGACAATAAGTTGGACAGGGTGCAATGGGGAAAAACAATGGAAGCCATTCAGCTGCAGAAGGTCAAAAGTATGGGTGTGACTGATTAAAGAAGGGTCGGTGTTCTACAAAAGCTAATAACGGCTTGGCTGTTCTCAGCATGAAAAAGAGGAAGTAATAAATAATGTCGGTTCCCAGGATAAGACACACTTTTCTAAACAGTGATGTCCCTTCTTTTCATGAGCTCAACTGATTTTTTTTCCACCGCAGGAATAATCCCCTCCAACGCTTTTTTGTTTTTGTTTTTTCAGTTTAAGGAAGTTGATTCAACTGACCTGTTACGGATCTCCTGTGTTACTACACTTTCCTTTTCCTAAATAAACAAGGGACAATACTTTTCCCTCTCAGTGGAAAATGCTCCTGAGTGAACACAGTAAGGTGATAAAAAACAGAAGAAATCCAAAACGGTTTTCTTCCAACCTTTGATAGCTCCTGTCCTGCATCACACTGCTTGCAGGGTTTACAGTTCCCAAACCGGTCCTTGTACTCCTGTTCTCTGCATTCTCTGGTCTCCTCCTCGGCTCTCACAGGAATCTGAGGGGGACAGTCATTTGGTGACAGTGAGATTCCTGCATTTCATCACCACTTTCATGCATAGCAGAGAAAGCAGACTGAATCCTGAGCTATGCATCATAATCTCTTATAATAGTTTGAGGGGATCAACCCTCACGTTAGATTCTTCTTGAAAACAAGTCTGATACTGTTGGGATGAGATAAAAAGAGCGTTAATGAGCCCTGTGGGAAAACTGCATAGCTGCAGAAGCAGAATCTAAGTCAAAAGCAACAATACAGGGCTTGCCAAAACCAGAGACTAGATAACAAATAGAATGAGGACAGTGCAGCGTAGAAAGGTAAAATGATCCTCAGCATTGTCAGTGTTAGCAGTCAGAGGTTTATCGACCCCAGTGTGAGCAGCTGCCTGTCTAACACTGACATGCAGTGCAGTTCAAGTTCATGTGAGCAGTTTGTGTCTGCAGCCTCTGCACTTCACTTTTTGCAGACTCTTCCCTCCAGAAGTTGGGGTTTGCTCAGTTGGAGAAGGTGTGAAATGCAGTTGACAGCTTCTGAAAAAGCTAGGAAGTGGACCTCGAGTTAAGGTTTTTTTGTTGGACAACTACCCCATTGGTCAAGAACAAACCTTCACACTCAAGTAAAACAGAGTGGAACAGGATAAAATGAAATGGAGCAGAAGATGGACTCGTTCACTGTGTGGGTGGAGTGTGTCTTCCATAAACGTTTACAAGACTTCAACAGAGAAGCTACGCGCGCGGTAATAATGATAGATTTCGGTTTAATAACAGGTTGGTAGCAAATCAGAAACAACACATCCTCCTGCTCGCTCGAGCTCAAAATGAAAACGCTGGTGAAAAGTTCACTCACCAGAGTTGAATATATGACATGCGCTGCGAGCAGAAGTGAGAGGGTGAGCTGAAACATCCAGACCATTTTGATGAGCCCCGTGTTGCCTACAGCTGGAAAAAGGTCGAAACAACAGAAGGCTGACTTTCTGAACGTTATCATATTGTTTTTCTCTGTTATACACGAAAAATAGTTTCTTAAGAAGAAAAACATGTTCGGTGAGGTCAAATTTTCTGAGATAATAAATACAAAATGATTAGGATTATTACCAACACAAGCAAGTTCAGTAGACATTAAACATCAAATCATGGGTTTTAATATTCCAGTCATTGTAAACATCAATACAACTCCAAGAAGCACATAGAAGAAGAAAAAACATGTGACACTATCATACAGTGGAATAAGGTGAAATTCCCATCTTTACAGCTACAGCAGTAAGGGGGTAATAAAAGGTTCAAACTGGATTATAAAGGATTAAATATCTATATGATGTATAATAAAGCAGACTATTGGCTGAGAGGCACCAATTAAAAACTAACCTCACCGCACGTGCAACCTGTAGCAGAGTTACTGATGGTGTTTGATTAAAGTCCCATCAGAGGCTGACAGCCCAGCCCTCAGCTTAAAGATCAGACAGCTTCCACAGGAGGAAGACTTCACAGAAACAGTGCGTTCAAATGTTTTAAAAGCCCTTAATAATGTCACCATGTCAGCAACATCACCAAGCAAACATCACTGCAGGTCCGGACAGTCGACGAGTGAAGCGACGGAGAAACTGAAGCCGATAACTCCTGACTTAATGCGACATTGGCGTAATAATAATAATAATAATTATAATAATAACAGTTTATCATGTTTAAACTGCACTGTAGGTCTGGAGGTTTGGTGTTCAGCCCTGCACCCTGAAATAAACCAAATGTTTGTTCCATATCTTTTGTCGTGGACGCTTTTACTGTCCAGAACTGATTATAAATGTTTTAAAAAGCTCTTCTTACCTGCTAAAAAGGCGCCTGTTGATCAAAGTAGAACTTGTTAACAGTCGAAAGCAGACCGGTGAGAGGTGTGGTGCTGTGTTTCCCGCACCGGTCCGCTCACCATGTCTGCCAGCCCCCAGATCAGCACAGAGGAGCCGCCGCAGATCGAGGACAGGCTCAGCGCCCAGATCAAAGGCGGAGAGAGAGGGAGAGAGGGGGTGGCTTTATGGATCTGAAGCGCGTGTATCTGATCTGTGATCAGTCTGCACAACATCAAAGACCCGGTTCCACACAGAGGCAGTCACACGGCGCTGCCTGAGCTCAGCGAGCACGCTGGGATCAATAAGAGCGTTTCCATTCAGCTGTGAGAGTCCATGCGGACACGAAACAAAACAACGAAATGTGGAAACACAAGAGGAAGACCGGAGTCACTGCGCCGTGTGTGTGTGTGTGTGTGTGTGTGTGTGTGTGTGTGTGTGTGTGTGTGTGTGTGTGTGCGCGCGCGCGCGCGCCTGCGTGTGTAGTGTTTATTTGATGGCTTTGCTGGTTCATGGCGGTTGGTGTTCTGAAGTTTGAGCACCAGCCGAGCGGTGCTCAAACAATGGTCCGTGGTCCTCTAATGGTCGTTCACGGTGTCCCTGCGGTCACCACGCACAACTCTTAATCTACCTCAGTGACGGAAAGTTGACCCAATGACAGCCTACACAGACCACAGGAGCAGCAAGCCTTGTGTCTGAAACATGACAGTGCAGTGGTGAAAAGTATTTACTCAAGTACTGTACTTGAGTACAATTTTGAGGTACTTACTTTACTTACTACTATTACTTTGTAGATTCAGATTAACAATACAAAACATCATCAACAAATAAATTAAGTTAAACATAAGACTTTACCCAACAGTATATAAATACATTAGAATAAAACCTTCACGTATAAATACTCATGATAAACATTATTCTGAAATAGGTCATTAAGTGAATTCTGATGCAAACACTTTTGTAGTTTCACTTGTAGGAGTTTAAGTATTGAAAAGTATCTCTACACTGTGGTCTCGTTACTTTTACTGAAGTAAAAGATCTGAGTATTTCTTCCACCACTGATGATATGCTGGTTTGTAGAATAAGCTGCGTGTATTTGGAGGTTGTCGACATTAAGTTAATTATGGACGCTTTCATCTCTATGAGCTGCAGATGTCATGACGTCAGTGTGCTGCTTCAGGATTGGCTGAATTTCAGCTGTCTTGTTAAACCGTCTGCTGAGGAAGAGCATGGTTCAATGTCAAATTACTGATTTTGTCTGCAATTGTGGGGTACACTGGAAAATAAATGCTTCATTCATGGATACAAATACATAAATGAATGAATGAAGTATTCATTCATGGATGCAGATCATTCAGTTTGTGTATTAGGATGTAATATACCATCAACCATCCACACAACACTGGAAAAAAACTGAATCCCAGTGAGTTAATATCTTTAAGAGAGATTTTAACCGTGAAGAATCCAGTAAAGACAAACTTTTTGCTGATTGGTCTTGCCTCCTTTAAATCTAGATGTACAAGAAATAACAGTCCTTACATACATTATTAATGGATTGTATTTACATGCCTAAACTCTCTCTACAAACAAATCCTAGTATCGTCTTCACTTACCTAAAACGTGTCTTGAGATCATAATTAATTTTTGAAGATTGTTGCAACAAGAGCATCAATTGATTTGACAAAGGCCATGTTGACACAAAGTACATGATCATATCCACCTCTGGCAAAAAAAAGTGCTGTGTGAACACTGGTGTGTGTGTGTGTGTGTGTGTGTGTGTGTGTGTGTGTGTGTGTGTGTGTGTGTGTGTGTGTGTGGACCAAGGCAAAGACACAGAGGACAAAAGTTCAGCACTGCAGTAAAAGTGGCCAATTACTGTACATGTCCAGACATGTTGCATATCAATTCCAAGAAATCAGCCTCTACTTCACAAATGCAATTAGCTGTTACTTACTTGGCTGTTGTGGAATATACATATTCAAGCTGCTTCCTATGTAATGCAGCATGCAAGAAATCACTTATTATTATAAGAATTTATGGCTAAAATATATGTCCTAATAATTTTTAATAATTTTTATGAAATTATAGAACAACTGTTTCACATTGTAGAAGTGACCATAAAAATATTCTTATATTTCCTGTTAATGTTTCTACTGTATGTGTTCATTTCTACTGTGCTGAGATCAAATGTATGGAATATAGACCTGCACCACTGTGACACCAGTCATCTATCTGTGAGAGTATGGTACTACAGTCAAAGTTTCTCCCTCTGACAGCACGAGATTCAAGCTTTGCTGTTGTCCCCATCTACTGGGAGGCTGGTGTCATGGTTTATTGGTTGATTTAATGCTGCTGAAAGTTTGGTGTTGTGTGTACGTACTGTTATCTGCTAGGAAGCATCTATTGAACAGCTAAGAGGTGTATGGACAGTTTTCAGTATTTGCTCTTATTTCTATATATTGTATTTCTTGTGCACTCTGCATAGAATGTGTTCTGTGCCAGGTGGTATTCTATTCTATTCTATTCTATTCTATTCATATATGCAGTTGATGATTCTATTTTATTCACGTTATGCACAGTCTATGATTTTGCTCTATACTACTGTATCTATACTGTTAAGCATATTTCATACGTAATGTTCTGTGGCAAGTAGCCTGTTGTGTGTCACAGTCTAAGACTCTATTCTATTCTATTCTATTCTATTCTATTCTATTCTATTCTATTCTATTCTATTCATATATGCAGTTGATTATTCTACTCATTGACTGTACAATGCCGGTATATGTATCTATTCTATGAACTATTATAACATATTTTTGTATATTTCACACATAATGTCTCGTGGCAATTCTATTCTATTCTATTCTATTCTATTCTATTCTATTCGCCCATCCCATATTTGCTGCTGTGTTGTGTCCCATAGGAGCTTCATTCAGAAGAAGCTGTCGCTTTAAGAGACCTGTGCGTTAAAACCTGCAGTATGAAACTGTCCAGAGGTGCTCACGACGATTAGATGTTTCATTTTGAGGTCATCCCATTCTAACAACCATCCATTAAGAGTTGAAATAATTGTATTTATGCAGTGATTTAAAGGAAAGCTCATCCCTCCGCTGTGATACAGAGGACAGGACAGAGGAGCTGCACTGATGCTGCTGCCAGCATGCTGCTATCCTAACGTGAGTATCCCTCTCTCTCTCCAATGCGGCACTAAGATGTAGGCTACTGGGGCGAAAGGGCACTAGGGAAACTATTTTAGCTATAAGGATATTTTAAGATTACAAAACAATGCATCTTTCTAGGCAACAGTTCTCTACATGATCTAAATGAGTCTTAAGGGAAAGTCTCTAATATAGTCGTGGGCGGCTGAAGGCGTTGAACTCTGGTAAGTCTGACTTATTTTTGCATATGTCAGTTGAGTCCCTTTGTACTGCTTTGTGAAAAATAAGGGATTATTATATTATAGAGCTGTTTCTGCGAAGGGCAGATTGAGTACGTGTCCTCGGGAAACCCAAGAAGACGCCACTGAGAGCAGTTCATATTTTAAGGTGACGGGAGTCCTTGACTTTGATGATGTCACTTTTCTCTGTAACCCTGCTGCTTTTGTCCAAAAGCACTGCACCACACTCAGGATGTTTTCAATCCATTAGAGAGACTTTACATGGTCTGTGCATCAGATATTACTGTCAGATCAGTCTCTCGATAGTCAGCATCCGAATCAACCCAAAATGAATGGACCAAAGAATTTATGAATGTATTGTCTAATGCAGTGTGTATGGTTTTTAATCATAGGCCTTAAATAATGCGGCTGATCAGATTCCGGGGACAAATCCAACCTCAGCCGCTGATTCTCGTCTACAAAGTTGATGTGCGCATCTTCGACTGCAGTGTGCTGGCGTCGGAGCTCATTGCTGTGAGACTACATGTCCCAGAATTCAGTAGTATCAGCCACTCCGGCTAATCAAAGTAATGCAGCTGCAAGCAGTCACTAGTGGGAATGTGTTTAGAAGTCATCACACTTGTAACCCGCAGTGCCACCTACACAGAGAACAAGGTACTTTACCCAAAGTGTAATGTCATTTTAAATAGCACAGGCCTTACTTAGTGTTGTTGTTAGGCCCAGTTACAGCATTCATTTGAATTACCCTATTAAAAGTAAAATAAAACTGGGCACCATGACGAGTATGAGTAAAACAGTAGGCTAGGAGTCTGGAGTTTGCCACTAGGTTTAATTGTAATCAATAAAAATTTATAAATGTCATCTAAAGATTATTATTATTATGTGTCCCTCTACTATATTTTTATCCTGTTTACATTACTGTTTCCATTTTGTAATCGCCTTGATTTCACATGTGGAAAAAAATGTGCCTCCTGTAAATGAAATGACCTGCCAGAGCACCAAACAGGAGGCTGATCAGAGCAGTTTATAAATGTATTAAACTAATGTTATTAAGCTGCATATTTCCCTCAAGCGTTCGCGGAGAGCGGATCTGAAAGGAGAGTGAATATGGAGTAAGCAATGCTAATATTGCTCCTTGTCTGCTGGATGTGTACATAAGAAACTGTTTACTGCCATGTTAGCCAGACCAACTTTTATTAATAATTACATATTAGACAGTAGTTTTCAGCCTGGAGAGTTCAAGAGGCAAGGAGGGGGGAAAAATCAGTTAATGCATCTTTCGATTCTATCAATCGACCTGACCCTTTGCAGCACAGATGGCCATTGTTTGAAAGGATGGTTTCAAGTCCATCCGAGACAATTCGAGCCAACTGCCAGTCGTTCATTCATCAATGTATTATCAATAGTTCTACTTCCGGAATACTGGGCCAGTACAGTAGAGCAGCGCAGAGTGAACGCTTTGGTTCTTCATCTCTGAGACTTAAACTGTACGACGCTAAACTCGCTCCATGTGTATGTTAGTGTGCACTCATGTGTACATTAGCGTACGCATTTATAGTATTTAAAATATAGATAGCCAGCTAAAGTAAGCCACAATTAATACTTAACCTACAAGAATATTTTGAATTAGAACACTATACATTAGCTACTACGCATGCGCAAAAGAAAACAATATTGTTTCTTATCAGTCTGTTTTAGTATTACAGAAGTAGCAGAAGCTTACGTACCAAATAATCCCCTCGGAATAAAATATGAACTAAATGTTTTCTGTGACACATCGTTGGAGACTCCCAGGGAAAAGGCAGGAGAGGTAGTTGAGACCGTTGAGTCCGCCTGATGGATTTAAGACGACACGGAAGTAAGAAGGAGAGAAGCCTCTCGCTTCGTCTCCACAGTTTTTGCTCTCACGCGCAGTGCAATTCATTATTAATAGAACATCGCCTTTGAAGGAGTCAGTATGTTGATGGAGGCAAACAACCATGTCACTTGCTATTGTTGATGCTATTGTTTCCAGGAACACAGACTGCAGTGAAATGCATCAGAGGACCGTTAGCGGCGCGCGCTGGACACATTCAAGTGAGTGGGCTTTGCTGGGATCACCATCCTAAAGAGGCTAAACGAAGCACCCGGCACCGGCTACATACGGTTAAAACAAAGCCTCTTAGCCGCAGTCACAACAACATATTGATTTTATGTGTTGTCTTCTCTCGTATATATCACCATACTCGGGTTGTTATGTGTTTATCGTATAGTTATGCAGAACAGGCAGGTGTTTTGAGGAAAATAACGGTTCGCTTGTTTTGCGACAGCCGTCTCCCGGGTGGAGTATTCCTGCGCTCGGTGCAGAAGATAGTCCGATGACTGTGTGTGTGGTGGGACACTTAGCAGCAACGACATGGCCAACTGTCCACACCCGTGGTAAGTTTAATGCTTGCAGTAAAATATTTCTGCTAACATTACTGTCATATTGACGGTGAGGTACTGTACTCTACACTGCCTGGTATGTTCACAGCTGAACGAGAAAGAGAGGACACTTTCCAGGCTCACTCACTGTACTGTGTCGGTCTGTATGTCTTTATGCTGTAAATACTGGTCCATTATGGTTTGTATGGGCTGAGGAGCTTTTCCCGAGCTGGTTGCCACACCCACCCCAGCTCCCGTGAATGCAACACTGTGGACTTGGCTGCGTGGGTCCGCTGCCCTGCTGCTGAATTAGCAAGAATATTTTGCATTATTGCTGTTAACATGTTGACAAGCTAACTTCTATGTTTGCCTTACATAAGTAAAACACCCATGCTGGTCCCTTAAATAGCAGCATGGTTCATGCTGAAGAGGGTGGTAGGCTATGGTAGTGTCATGGAAGCAGAGGTTGAAGGGATTCAGATGGGAAAAGGCACAATTCTTTTGAGGATGGGTTCAGTCAACACATCGCCCTGCAGTGCAGTGCAGTGCAGTGAGCCTGCAGGCTAAATATGAAGGTAAACTGAGCTCAAAATCAAAATCTACTAATGCGCTAATGGACCACTAACAGATGGCCCTGGTGAGGTGTCCATTATCATGTTTCTTCCTAACCTAAACTTTGATCAATAATAACAGTAAGCAAGACTCTGACATCCTCAAGTTGAGATTAAATTTGACGCGTCATTTTCTCTACAGTGACAATCTAGTCTCGTCAATGCAAGTGTGGTGGAGAGCTCCAATCAAAAGTGTTATACACGTTTTGGAAAAAAAAGAAAAGGCTCAACTTAATACTGTACATGCACAGATGACTCCATCAGATGAATTTGAAGCAATATATGAACAAAAGCGATCAATCTTAAGGCACCCTGTCAGCCTAGTGGTTAAGACTCATAGCGTACCATGTAAGTGTAAGAGTCCCACATCTTTTTCTGTCTGTGTCTTTACTGTCACTATCAAATAAAGGCAAAAATACAAAAAAGAAGAAATCTTACAGTCTTCAGAGTGCTGATAATATGCCATAATGATTGTGTTGCTATTAAAAAGCTCTACCCACACCGCACAGACATTTCAGTGTGTACACAAAGATTTAATTCAAACCTCAAACAAAATTTCTCTCTGTTTTCTTTAGGTTGCCATGGGTGACAGTTCGTCATGAGTACATTGGCCTGAGGTCCTACCAGGTCTCCCCTTTCACATCTGTTCAAGATGTCAAACAGCTGCTCTACGAAGAGACAAACCTGCCTGTCAAAGAGCAACGGCTGACTCACAATGGGAGAGTGGTAAGTTTTTGGTTTTTAGTTAATTATTAGGAAAGATGCCTGTTTAATGTTTCTTATTTTGGGGTTGCTTGTTCATTGTTTTCTTATGTATTGGAAAGCTTTGCTAAAGTATTTCCAGTCACAACAATAAAAGATCACATAATGGTAGATCAAAGAAGAAATTGACCTTTTTAATTCAAAGTGAAGATAAAACACAGACGTCTAGATTTTGAAGTATGTCGTTAAGTAGGGACTCAATCCCAGGAGTGGTGCTGTGTTGTTAATGTCATTGTTATTATTATTGTCATTGTCGCCTTCTTGGCCAACTAAATATTGGAGTTGTTCTGTGTTTCTGTCACATTTTACCAATGACTTTACCGAAACACAGGAGGAATAAGTGAGGTCTCTTTCTCTTTTTGAATGATCCCATGCCATAGCTGCAGGACAAATGATGTGATCCTGACCTAAACCATTAACAGTGCCTTCATTGTTCGGATGCTGTGAGCCCTCACAGTTTTAATTCGTTGTCACTGTGAATAATGAATTGAATCCTTTCTGTTTTGTTATTGATCTTAGGATTGATTTGAGCATGGTGATGGTCATCTATCTATCTATCTATCTATCTATCTATCTATCTATCTATCTATCTATCTATCTATCTATCTATCTATCTATCTATCTATCTATCTATCTATCCGATCTTAACTTGTGTGATCTTATCTTGTTATCTTTACTGCAGGCCTTTGTTAGATTCCCACAGAGTAATGCAGTGGTCCTGAACACATTATCAGCTCAGATGGCTGCAGTCAAATAATCTGACTCATACTGTGGGCAACATGACACGGCACCTCATGGCACAGTGTACTGAACAAAATGCAGCAGTTTATTTTGTGCACTGTTTTATAAATTAAGGTCTTGTTAATTATCTTACATGTTGTAAAAAATCTTATTTTGCATCAAATGGGTGTGTCAGTCGTGTTAATGTGATCAATTAGTTACTTTTTCAGTAGATAAACGTACTGTATGGCTCTTGTGTGGTAGTATGTGATGGCTGTGTCAGTGATCCCCCCTCTTAGGGCTCAGCTGATGGAAAGCACCAGGTGGTGGTCAGTGCATGGCAGCCCCCCTGATCTCATTCGCAGAAATTAGCTGCAAGCCACACCCACAAACTAATACAAAATAAACACACAAGGTCAAGAGTTTTAAATGAAAGGAATACTTTAGTCTTGAATTCTGTTCTGGCTCTCCATTGCGCCCTCCAGATGTAAGTCTGAAGTTCAAGCTGTATTCCTGCTCTGCCTGATGCAGTTAATAATGTGCAGTAGTCTGATGGAGGAGGCCCCGTGCCAGACACTGTACTTAGCTGAGGAGTGGTGTGTGCTTTAGGAGAAACTGAAAGGAAAGTTAAGCTTGTTCTCTGTGAGTTTCAAAAGCATTCTTCATTGTAAATGCTTGTGGGTGCTCTCAAATGAAATAAAACATTCAGTCCAGAAGCCAAATGTGGAAAAACACTTTAAACTAGTATACTGAATTTGGCCACAATTCCACACAGACATCAACATGAAGGAAGTATGACTACTACTACAGCTTCTAAGCTCTTTGTTTGTCCCAAATTATGAATTAAATATTAATATGACATTAAAGACTGAAAATCATCCATCCTGAACTGTATAAATGATAATTGAACAGTGCAGTGACCATGATGAGGATGATGACTGAGGGTTTTGCTTATGCAGAGCTCAGTTTGCCAGGCAGCATGATGATGTGCAAAGAAGACTGCTGAGTGCAGTGGGTCACAGTGTCACCTTGAAAGGCCTCAAACAGCGGCAGCAGCAGTATTCGGCCCGGTCCCAACTCTGGCTCCCCGCTGCATCGATTCTGAAAGATACACCAGGAAAAGACTGTCTGTCACACTAATATGTGCAATAATACAGCCCAAAAGGTTTAACAGTTGCCGTGAGAGGCTGATGATACATTAAGCTTGATAGGAGGAATAATAAGTCTGTTAATAGTTGTCATAAACATGTCAGATGTAGTTGGCTTTCAGACTGTTTCATGAGCACATGGAGTAATAAAATAGAGTTTATGACAAAATTAATTTTTTCATTGTTCGCAATATCTCTCACAATAACATTATTCTGACAGTGCAGGGCAGTCAATAAACACAAAAGCAATTACTTTGATGAGCTGAATAACTTTGTATTGAATTTAGTTTACCTAAATACCTAATTTGTTGTTTGATTTCTGTACATTTCCACAGGACTTTTTCTCAACATAACAGACCAGATCATTCAAATTAATCTGATTTCCTTAAAAAGACCGTTTTGTAGTGTGTTAAATTATGCTTTGCCTCTGTATCAACCCCTCCTAGCTGGATGACAGTGTGCAGATCAGGACTTTGGTGCCTGCAGGAAGCCCAGAAGTATCTGTCACACTGGAGGGAAGAGGGCTTAAAGGGGGAGGTAGGGTTGCAACCACCACGTATTTGCAAAGTAACCAATTCTTATAACACTGAGGCTCACTCAACTTCGCTCTGACAGGGAGGTTTGGACAGACTACGCCGCCGCTCGTTGAATTTCTGAAAGATATTCTGAGGAGGTATCCTGAAGGTGGACAGATTCTGAAAGTAAGTGTCAGCCAACATTGTTATTTCACATTTTTCTCAGACATTGAATGCATTTGGCATCATTGTTTTGTGGATGTTGACCTGATACAATTCTCTCAAACAGGAAAAAATAGTTTTTATTCTTAGTGCGATTGCCTCTCTTTTAATTATTGTGTCGACAGGCTGTCAGGGTCACAATTTCTCCCAGACAAAGGCTACAGTCAGTAACACAGATGACATGGGATTTGGAGTGAGAAAATATGTCAAGCTTGCGCAAAAACAAAGGGCATAGTTTTATTTTGGCTTTACTTGCTGGCATCAGCTATATTACCATACATGGTAGCAGCATTGCAGGGGCAAAGGGATGACGTCCCACTGGGGCTGTCCACTCTAATGTGCTCATTTTACTGCAGTGCTTTTTGAATAAAAGCATCCACTGAATAAGATGATGTCATCGTGTAAATTACATTTCTTCCCAGCCTTTGCAAATGTGTTTTTTGCATTTTATTTTGAAGGAGTTGATTCAAAATGCTGAGGATGCTGGAGCCACAGAAGTCAAGTTCATGTATGATGAGACAGAGTATGGAGTGGAGTCACTGTGGTCGCCTGACATGGCTCAGCATCAAGGTGAGTAGTTACAGTAAACAACTAAGCACCCCAGGATAGTCCAGTCTGTGACCAGTGGTAGTCTTTTTTTAATTGGAGGGCATAAGCCCTTGTGTTGGCAACAATCTGTATGCTTACGTGTCGTTAAGCAGGTGTTCTGGAGCTGATCCTCTCCTCTGACCTCTCTGTGAGCAGGCAAAAGGGAAAAGACAAATACATTTGTTACAGGGATTATTAATATGATACATTATTACACTGTTCCTTTACTGTATATGCATTTTTAGATTGTCAGGATTTGTTTTTGCTGACTTGGTTTTAACTTCCTGTATGTCAGGTACGGCATTGTATGTCTACAATGATGCTGTGTTCACTGTGGAAGACTGGAATGGGATTCAGGAAATTGCGAGGAGCAGGAAGAGAGAGGATCCTTTGAAAGTTGGACGATTTGGGATTGGCTTCAATTCTGTGTACCATGTTACAGGTGAGGACTGTCTGGAAATGCTAATTATAAATTCTGTTATCAAATGCTTTCTTACAGTATAGCCTGTTTCCTCATGTAGTAGGGCTGCAACAAAATATTTAAAAAAGCCCAGAATGACATCTTCAGATGTCTTGCTTTGTACAAAAACTGCACAAAATCCAAAGATATTTAGTTTACAGTGATACATAACCCAAAAAAGCAGTGAATCGTCACAATGGAAAAGCTGGAGGCAGGTAATGTTTAGCATTTTAGCATGACTTGAAATGAAAATGCTAAACATTGAAGTTGTAATTTAAAACACAATATAGAATTAACAGCATGTTTAAGTTTTAATGAATAGTTTTCTTCTCAATTTTTAGATGTTCCCAGTATATTCAGTGGAGACCAGATTGCCATGCTGGACCCTCATCAGACCTTGTTTGGAGTGAATGAGTCTGGACAGTGTTGGAACCTGAAGACAGATATTAAGGAGATCACAGAACTGGCTGACCAGTTTGCTCCCTACATCGGGATGTTCGGGAGCTCTGAGAAAACCATTCAGGATGGCAGCTTTCCTGGAACGTTGTTCCGCTTCCCGCTGCGGCTGAAACCCTCGCAACTTAGTGGCAACATTTACAACAAAGAAAAGGTTTTGGAGCTCTTTGAGTCTTTCAAAGTGGATGCAGACACAGTGCTCCTGTTCCTCAAGAGTGTTCAGAAGATTTCCTTGCATGTGCGTGAGTCAGATGGTACAGAACGCATGTTGTTTCAGGTCACAGCAACAGAGAATACTGATGACAAGTTAGAAAGACCGAACGCACTGAAGACACTGGGTCAGGCTATAGACAGCTACAGCAACGGTGTTCTCAGCTCCACCATCACATGTGTCACTTACCAGGTTAACATAGAGACTCAGGATGAAACAACTAAGGAGCTTCAGAGGATGACATGGCTGGTTTGTAATGGAGTTGGGGGCAGAGGAATGTGTGCTGAGTTGGACTCTCTGGCAGATGATTTGAAGTTCATGCCAACCATTGGCATTGCTCTGCCTCTTACCCTGATTAACAAGGAAGACAAAGGTGCCACATCTGGTTTCTCAGGACGAGCTTTTTGCTTCCTTCCCCTTCCCCCCGGAGAGGAGAGTGAGACAGGGCTTCCAGTTCATGTCAGTGGCTTCTTCGGTCTCACAGACAATCGTAGGAGTATCAAGTGGCGGGAAGTGGACCAGTGGAGGGATCCAGCGGCCTTGTGGAATGAGCTGCTTATAATCACTGTCATCCCGAGGGCTTACTTCACGCTTATCATTGAGGCTATCAAAAGGGTTGAGACGAAAAAGGACCAAGACTTTCCACTGTCCCCCACAGGGACCTATGGGGCCTGGCCAGACCCTAAGCAGGTCAAGTCCCGCTGGAAACCCATCCTCCAGCCGCTGTTTAATGATTTACTGCAGCAGCAAGTAATCTATTCCCTCAGTGAGAGCTGGATCCAGGTGGACCAGGCTGTGTTCTCAGAGCTGGACACAGACAAGGACATTTCAGAGACAGTGATCAACTACCTCCAAAGCTCAGGAATGCAGGTGGCAAAGGTGCCTGTTGCTGTGGACTTTGTCTTGACTGCCTACATGACTGAGTCCACTGAAGTGAAGAAGGTGACTCCATCTTTGTTGCGGCAGGTGATCAGGAAATACAAACACAAAGGTCCCTCAAACGAGAAGCTGCTGCTGCTGGAGTTTGCACTTAGTGACGGCAATTACAGTGACCTGATTGGACTGGAGCTGCTGCCACTGCAAGATGAGACATTTACAATGTTTTCATCCTCTGTCAGTGAAAAGGATTCCATTTACATTGCATCTGAAGAATACCCCAGGTAGAGATAAAGTGAAACAATGTCTTTCCAGTGCAAAGACAGTCTGTGTTTCAACTAAGCTTTTACAATTGACTAAATTGACACTAGACCAAATTACATCAAGTCTTTTGTCTCCCCTCATTTAGCGATTGGCATTTCAAGCAAAAACATTTGATTTTCACTGGGAACTGTTCTTTGAAGACCCTCCTCCTCCCCCTCCTCCTATACGCGCAGAGACACACACGCATGCACACTTGTCCTAACACACGCTTATCTTAACACTTTTATGATGACTGTTATAAAGCAACCCCTATTGAGTGCACATTACTTTGGCTGCCATAACATGCAGGCCCTCACACACGAGACACCTGCTCCCTACAACACCCGATGAACTACGCCATATCCACACAGGGTAAAAACAAGATGAAACACAAAGACAAGACAAAAGTCGCATAAACTATTTGATAGTTTAATGACTTCAAAAATCATTATCCATTCCAAACCTTAATGTACATTTGCCTTTGACTTCAAAACTGATTTTAATAGGTGCAATCAATACAAATTAGTTTTTCAGCCTGAAATGAACTGCAGCAGTTATTTATTTGAATATTTTATATTTTAGACCAGATTAAAAACAATGCACCAGCCTGGAGGATCACTTCATACGGAGAAGAAGTTGTGGTTGATTACATGATTAGCTGCTGGCGTTGCTTCTTCCTTTGAAAATCAGACAATAATTACATGCAAATTGAAAGCACAAATTGAATGACAGCCATTGTGCAAATTTCGTTGTCTTTTTATGCACATAAATTTAGCCCTTGGTGTACCTTCTTAGCATTCAGATTAATGTTTGTCCTTTACACAAACGTCATCGAGATGCATTGTTTTTTCTCAGCTGTTTTACGCTGAATGACTAGATATCAAATGACTAGATCAATGACAGCATCATTGTATATGGAAATTCAGCAGGGAAACACATGTGCATAAAAATACACTCACTAAAAAAACACATGTAGAATTGAATTTGCAAAATTTCTCACCTTTTTTTCTTTTTCCTTGTCCTAAGGTCTCTGTTTCCAGGACTTGAGGGTCGGTTCATATTGGAGAGCATCAAACCTTCAGTAATGGACAGTTTGAAGAAAGCGGCCAAAAGCAGAGGTAATGTTACATAGTTATATATATAATCTGTATCACAAAAAAAAAATCATATGTAAATATCCTTGGATCTAAGCAGTGATCAGGAGACTTTAGTATTATAAAATATGTTGACCCGTTTATTTGTAATCTTAACAGTATCTGACAGCAAAGCTGTTCCTAGAAATCTGTGGTTTAGATCTTTTGGGGCAGCTATGGAAAGTATGATTTATAGTTAAGTATAAAATGTGTGAAGTCAAACTGAAACAGAAAAATCCTCACTGTGCCCGTGATGACTATGTGGGTTATTTGACTTCAGCCATGTTGTAGTAATGCTGGGTCACCTTACTCTCCTGCAGTGCCAGCAAGGCATAAAATCTGGTGCTACTGAAAGATAATTTAGGAGGGAAAGAGAGAGTGAGCATGCTGATTCATGGAAGAGTTGTTTTTGTGCTACACATTCCATTCAATCCACAAGATCAGATCCTAAGTGCACTCACTGCCTTACATCACCATGATTATGACAAGAAGGCAATGAGCCAGGCAGAAGAAATATGCTGAGTAATAGATTTGTCCTCTAAACCCAAAATGAAAGACACAGGGAATACTGCAACAATGTGGATTCCTATTATTTTTGTATGGATATGGGATTTTTTCAGATGCATACAATAATATTTCCACTCATTTTGTACATTCATTTACATTGCGTCTACAGTACCTTAACTTTCACATGCATCCCATATCTGTTACAAATCTTTATTCTGCTGCCCACACTAGCCCCACCCCTGTAGATGATGTTAGAGGACCACTATGGAGTTATGGAGTTATCACCTGATCTCCCCCTTGCCACCCCCTGACTCACTCTCTTACTCACTCTCCACAACACCTATTTTTCCAAAGTGTTTTTTAAGTTGAGACAGGCTGAAACAATTTAGCATTATATACTGATGTGAAAGACTTAAGTGGAAGACAGCAGTCATTAGTGTTATTAGTTACAACTGTGTTTTACCATCTAAGACAAGTCAAAATGTCTGCTGTGAAAATAGGCTTTGTATTTGTAGATGTTAAAATGTTATTTTTTTCTTTATTTTTGAAATTAATTAGTACAGAGATATAGGGTACAATTCATCCCAGAACTCTAAAAATGTCACTTGAATTACAGTGCAACAATATCTTTGGGGGTGCTCAGGTAGGTTTTTCAGTGTGTTTAGTTTTGAACCTTACTACTATTAACATAAACTAATGCATGACTATAAATGAGCACCATGGTAACTACAGTCAGAAAACTCTCACTGATATGAGAAGTAGAAAAAATAACCACACATATTTAGTTTGTGTCCTATCAGTGAAAACATTCACTCATTATTATTCCAACATATCGTTTGATAAAGGTTTCCTGCAGTGTTTCATGGTGCACTTAATGACTCACAATGTTTTATTAGTTATTCTCTTTTAAAAATGGTTTCCCTCACACTGAAATGATAAGAATGGGTTCAAGGATTTTGGTATAACTGTGTGAGTGTGCGTGTGTACAGAACATGGTTTGTGCAAGTGTATTTGCATGGCTTACATCAGCAATATGTCCTGCAATATTGTTGCGCATTTAAGTCATAAATGTTGAGTATGCACATACTTACTATTTATACAATTTATTATACAAAATTAAAGAAAGTGATTCTGTTTGTGTAGGATTGCTCTGTAATTCATTTAGAAACTGACTTAAGACAGTTTTGACACTTGCTGTTTTCCAAAACAGCTGCAATGTTTTTGCAGTTTTAAAATGGTAGTTGATTGAAGGCAAGTTACAGCCCAGAGTGTTTTGCATTTTTAGGAAGGTTTGAGAGAACTGTCAATCATCTCTCGTGCCATCGGCTTGACATGACATCTGCCCTAAGAAAAAGCCTGTTGCACCTTGCCATACCTCAGTGAAGCAAAACTTTCATGCTCAAACTGCTGCATCATGCAATAACAAGAACAACCCTAACTTTGTCAGCTTTTGTAGTTAACATTTAGCAAAGTATACAATAACTGAGGCTAATTAAATTTTCCCTCTTATTTGAACAGGAAGACCATGTACTCAGCTACAAGTGCTGAACCCTGAACGATCAGCTCGACTCATCAAGGATATCCTATCAACAGCCTGGCCAACTAGAGACTTCATTGTCCAGTGGGAACCAGGAAACAGAGAGTTGAAGCATCCTACAGTTTCCTGGCTGAAGATGATTTGGAAGCATCTCTACATAAATTTTGCTGATGACCTAAGTACCTTTGAAGACATGCCTTTGATCCCACTTGTGCCACTTGAGGAAAGCATGGACGTAGTTATGCTTCTGCGTCTCAAAACTCCATCTCCCATAATTCTTGTGGATGAGGAGGAGGCACGACTCTCTGGAAACCTTCTCGACATCATGGAAAAGCTTGGAGGAGTAGTGATAAAAAAGATGGATTCATGTTTGCAGCACCCTCTGCTAAAGAATTACATCCATCATTCCTCTCCTGGTATGCTCCTGCAAATTATGGATAGATTGTCAACACAACGATTGTCCAGCTTAGTCTCATCTTTTACAGTCAAAGAGAAGATTGCACTCAGAAACTTTCTCGCAGGACTGTCTGACATTACAGAGAGGGAAAAGCATACCCTGCTTGAGCTTTCCATCTTTGAGAAAGTGGGGGCCTGCTCTGGAGGTACCTCAGCATTTACTTCTCTGAGAGGAGCTAGAGCTTTACATCATAGAGCCAAGTATCCACCAGATGTGAAATTATCTGTAAATCTTGTGGGTTGCTGTGATGAGGAATCAATCCGCCTCATCAAGATGCTAAATGTAGAACAAGTGAAAACAACAGAATGTTTGAAGATGATTATTCAGGATATTGAGAAGGGGTTCTACACAACAGATGAGCTAACGCAAATCATGCTTTGGGCACTGAAGCATCTGGCATTTCTAAAAAATGAAAACTCATCTGTAATTGGATGGCTTGCTGCTCTTAAATTCATTCAGCTGCCTTGTGGAAAGTCAGTCAAAGCCTCTGATCTTTTTGATCCTGAGCTGGAGATTCTACAAAATCTCTTCTACATGGAAGAGAAAACCAGGTTTCCCACAAGTACATTCACATCTTCCCCTGATATTCTTCATTCACTCAGACAACTGGGACTAAGAAATGAAGTACAGCTCAGTGAAAAAGATGCACTCAAAGTGGCAAAGAAGATAGAGGAGTTACAAAGCAGCAAGGAACCTGAGTGGGACTTCATAATCAAAAAGGCAAAAACACTCCTGCAAATACTTAACAGACAAACCAAGCTTGTAAAATCAGCTGATGCTCAGACATCATTGCTAAAACTGAAATGGGTACCTGTCTGCAAAGAGAGACCTCCAACTTACCCTAAATCCCTTGCTTGGTTTGGAGATACTCTCAATATCTGCTCTTTGTCTGAGATGTGTGACATATCCCATGCAGTGCTTGTGGGATCTGCAGTTGCACTGGTTGAACACACATCTGCAGGTATGAAGAAGGCACTGAAACTAACTGTAGAGCCACAAGTGGATCAAGTTTTACAGCACCTGAAAGCAGTGAATGACTGGCATAAATCTCAAGCATTCACGACAGAGGATTGGTATCAGTTCCAGCAGATCTTGTTTGAGATTTACGGTTTCATGCAGGCTCATCTTGAGGATGCTAGAGAAGCAATGAAATCACTGCCTTTTGATTGGGTGTGGACAGGAAAGACATTCTCATCACCAGGCCAGACAGTCCTAAGGCCCCTCCCTGACCTTGACTTGCAGCCTTACCTGTACTCTCTGCCAAAGACAATTAGGAAGTTTCACAAGCTTTTCAAGTTTTGTGGTTCAGTTGAAGAGGTTGTCCCAAGCCATGTTTTTCAAGTCATCAGCACCATCCAACAAAGATGTGAAGGAGAAATTACCAAGGAGGAAAGCAAACATGATATCATACTATTAATCAACATCCTGAGATGGATGTACAACAGTCAGATACCTGTAGATACTGACATGCATGTGCCGATTCTTTGCTACAAGGACCCAAGCAAATTAGCAATGAAGCCAATTCATGAATGCACCTACTGTGACATCAAGGTTGACGATTTGAATGACTTACTTGAAGATGCATCAGAGCCCATTATATTAGTTCATGATGACATCCCCATGAAAACTGCAGAGTGGCTGAAGGTGCCATGTTTGAGCACAAGGTTGATAAACCCAGAGAACCTTGGCTTTGAACAATCAGGCCAACGTGAGCCTCTAACAGTGAGAATAAAGAACATATTGGAGGAATATCCATCTGTAGCAGACATTTTTAAAGAGCTCCTCCAGAATGCTGATGATGCGAGTGCAACAGAGTGCAGTTTCCTCATTGACATGAGAAAAAACACTGACATTCGAGAGAATCTCCTTGACCCTGGCATGGCTGTTTGTCATGGGCCCTCGTTGTGGTCTTTCAACAACTCTGTATTCTCAGACACAGACTTTCTGAACATTACAAGGTTAGGTGGATCAGTGAAGAGATGTGAGGCAGACAAAGTTGGAAAGTTTGGTTTGGGCTTCAACTCAGTTTATCACATCACTGATATCCCCATCATAATGAGCAGAGAGTTCATGATCATGTTTGATCCAAACATCAATCACATCAGCAAGCACATCAGAGACAGGTCGAATCCAGGGATCAAAATCAACTGGAGCAAACAACAGAGAAGGCTGAGAAAATTCCCCAATCAGTTCAAACCTTTCATTAATGTCTTCAATTGCCAGCTTCCTCTTGCTCAGGATTCCCCGTACAAATACAACGGTACACTGTTCAGACTCCCATTCAGAACAGAACAGGAAGCCTCACTAAGTGAAATCAGTAGTCTGTACTACAACACCACAGACATCTATTCCCTGGTTGATGAGTTCAGCATTTGTGGCCATCGGTTCATTCTGTTTACTCAGCATGTTGGAAGTATGGTCTTAAAATACCTGAAATATGAGGAAATAAATCCAGCAGGAGCACAAGATGTTGTCTCCATCAACAAAAGTGTGTGGTCTTCCAAAGCCTCATATGGACCTCTGAGTATCTTAAAATCTGCAGCAAAGGTTATGAAGAAAGTAGCAAGCACCAACAAGGTACCTGCTGATGTTCCCAAGTCCGGGTGCATCATACGTGTTATGGTGGAAGAGTTTCATAATGTGTTCAAACGCATTGTTGATCTCCACTCACCACTGTTCAGAGGTTCAGAGGAAGATCCTAACCAGTACTTTGAAATGGCTGCCAAAGGTATTCAGACAAGACGACTCACAGATGAAATGCCCCAAAAGGCGGTTGAGGTCACCAACTGGCTCATTTGCTCATGCATGGATGTAACTGAGGCACTCAAGTTTTCCCTCAGTGATAGCGGAAAAAGACTTGGACTAGTGCCTTGTGGAGGAGTGGCTGTTCTGCTCTCAGAAGAAGAGAATCGTAAATGGACAGTGAAGACAAATGCGACACCAATTGGTGAGGTCTTTTGTTATTTACCTCTCAGAATCAAAACAGGCCTACCAGTTCATATTAATGGCTGCTTTGCTGTAACATCCAATCGCAAAGAGATCTGGAAGACTGACACCAAAGGACAGTGGAATTCTGTGTTCATGAGACATGTCATTGTCCAGGCCTATTTAGCAGCACTTGCAATGCTACGTTCAATGGCTGAAAGTGGAGAACTGCTCGACTACAGCTATTATGCAGCATGGCCAGATCCAAGTCAGGTTCATGATGACTTCACACTGATCAGCCAGGGTGTCTACCAAGAAATAGCCAAAGGAGGTGACAGTGACCATGCCAAGGTTTTCTCAGATGGCAAAACCTGGGTGTCAATCAAATACGTCAGATTCCTTGATGATGCCTTACTCTGCAGATCAGACATTGGTCCTGCTGCTTTCAAGATATTCTTGAAATACCTCAAGAAGAGTGGCTCACAAAACCTCTGTGCTGTTGAGCTGCCTGATTGGGTGAAGGAGGGATTTGATGATGCTGGATGCAAAGGGAAGTTGATGGAAAACACTGTGACAGAGAAGCAGTTCTTTTCAGATGTCTTTTTTCCTCACATCCAGGAAATCGACAAAGAGCTTCGAGATCCACTAATGCATTACGTTTTGAATGAAAAACTTGAAGATTTTGCATCAATCCTGAGGGTTACTCCTTGTATCCCATGTTCTGGCCCCAGTAAGGAACTGGTTTTACCCTCCAGGCTCATCCACCCAGAGGGAAGAGTTGCTAAACTCTACAACACTGATGATGGAAGATTTCCTGAAGGGTCTTCTAAAGACTACCTAAACCCTGTGTGTTTAGTGAAGCTGGTGCAGTTAGGCATGGTTAAAGATGATCTATCGTGGGAGGACCTGACTGAACGTGCTCAATCTGTGATTGATCTTAATGAAAATGATCACATAGCTGCATGCTTTCGTAGCAGTATACTACTCAGTCTCATCGATGAGAAACTGAAGGTGAGGGATCCCGGAGCAGCGGAACTCTTAGACAAGCTACAGGACATCAAGTTCCTTCCATTCCTGACAAGACCTGCTGGCTTCTCACTGCCATGGCATGGGAACAGCTTTTCCCCAACAACAATGTTCTCTGCTAGAGAACTCTTCACAACTGAACATCAGGACACAGTGTGTCTGATGAAGCCAATCCTGAATGAGAATTCCCCATCTTTCAAAGGTTGTGGTACAATGTCATTGGCTGTGAAAGATTGTCTTGGTCTAATAAGGAAGCCTGCAGTTGGACTGGTCATCAGTCAACTCAAGAAACTGTCTCAATCATTCGATGGTGTTACACTGTATCAGGAAAACATAACAAATGCCTGTTACAAGTTTCTTCATGAGGAAATGCTACAGGATGAAAATGCAAAAGGACAGATAACTGAGGAACTGAAAGCATTCAGTTCCATCCTGGTGGAGAACACATATGTCAGTCCCTCCAAAGTTGCATTCCACTTGAATTTTGATGCAGCTCCACATCTTTATCAGCTTCCAAACAAATACAGAAACAGCTGTCGTGAGCTCTTTGACAATGTTGGGGTACAGCCCAGCTTCACTGTCGAGGATTTCTCAGCAGTTCTTGAAACTGTGAAACAAGAATGTGGACGTAGGACACTCACCGAGGAGAACTTCCAGCTATGTCGCAGAATTATCAGTGAAGGAATATGGAGTTTGATACGAGACAAGAACCAAGAATACTGCCAGGCAAATTATGGTGGGATTCTGCTACCTGACTCCAGTCTGACATTGCAGCCTTCAAAATCACTGTGTTACAATGACTGCCCTTGGATCAAAGTCAGAGACTCTTCTGTGAAATACTGTCACGGGGATATTCCAAGAGAGGTTGCTGTGAAATTAGGAGCAGTCCCAAAGCGTCACAAAGCCTTGGAGAGGTATGCCTCTAATGTCTGCTTCACTCCACTTGGGAGTGAGTTTGGACAGAAAGAAAAACTCACAAGCAGAATTAAAAGCATTCTCAATGCTTACCCATCAGAAAAAGAAATGCTGAAAGAACTGCTTCAAAATGCAGATGATGCCAAAGCCACTGAAATCTACTTTGTTTTTGATTCAAGGATACACCCCACAGACAGAATATTTGATGATAAATGGATCCCAATGCAAGGCCCTGCCCTCTGTGTATATAACAACCAGCCTTTCACAGAGGATGATATCAGAGGTATACAGAATCTCGGAAGAGGAACAAAAGAGGCCAATCCAGGCAAAACTGGTCAGTATGGCATAGGATTCAATTCTGTCTATCACATCACTGACTGCCCGTCCTTCATATCAAACAATGACATTCTGTGCATCTTTGATCCACATGCACAGTATGCACCTGGGGCTACATCTGTGAGTCCTGGAAGAATGTTTAGAGACTTAGACTCTGACTTCAGATCTCAGTTTTCAGATGTTCTAAACCTTTACTTGGGAGCTCATTTTAAGTTAGAACGCAGCACCATGTTCAGGTTCCCCATCCGCTCTCCAGAGATGGCAAAGATTTCAGAGATCAGTTCTGTTCCTGCATCAGACAGAATGGTACAGAATCTTCTGGATAAGCTTAAAACGGATGGTGCAGAGCTTCTGATGTTCCTTAACCACATGGAGAAAATATCAATCTGTGAAATTGATCATGCATCTGGAGAACTTAAAGTGCTCTATTCTGTGACAGCCAAAATAACTGATGGTGATCGGCTAAAACGCAAACAGTTTCATGCATCTGTCATTGATAGTGTGACCAAAAAGAAGCAGCTTGCTTCAATCCCAGTCCAACAGATAACCTACACAATGGACATAGAGGACACTGATGGAAATTTAACCACATGGATGATCTGCAACCGATCTGGCTTCCCTAACATTGAAAATGTCTCAAAAGGTGTGGTCTCAGCTCACAAAAATGAAGACATAACTCTATTTCCACGTGGAGGGGTAGCTGCATGTGTAAGCCACAACTACAAAAAGCCCCACAGAGCCTTTTGCTTTTTGCCCCTTTCACTGGAAACTGGCTTACCTTTTCATGTCAATGGGCATTTTGCTCTAGACTCTGCAAGAAGAAACCTATGGAGAGATGACAATGGAGTGGGGGTAAGGAGTGACTGGAACAACAATTTGATGACATCACTGATTGCCCCTGCCTGTGTGGAACTGCTGATTCAGCTTAAGCGTAGATACTTCCCAGGTCCTGATCCCACCATGACCATACTACAAGGAACACCGCTTCATGTTGTTAAAGACACATTGCGGAAATATCTGTTCTTCTTCCCAGTCAACAGACTTGATATACAGCCAGATTGGTACTGCCTGGTTAAAGCAGTGTACAACTGTATCCATGCTGACTTGAAGCGCCTGCTTCCTGTTGTTAGAGCAGCACACATGGACAACTCTGACATGCACTCTGTCATTTACATTTCCTGGGTGAATACATCCACTACTAATAAAGGCAGAGCTTTTTTTGATAATCTGCTACAAGATGAGCTTCAGCACTTAAAAAACACAGAGTACAACATCACCTCAAGGAAATCCGTGGCTGAAAATGTCTACAGGCTGAAAACCTTGCTTCTGGATATTGGTTTCAACCTGGTTCACAGCTGTGATGAGACCGCAAATCTCTACTTCTGTTTGGAAGATGCAGGGATACCAGTCAGTTATGTGACACCAGAGGATGTCCGCAACTTTATTCACACTTTCTCATCGCCAGATACATCTTGCCATGTTGGAAAACTCCCCTGCCGTCTCCAACAGTCAAACTACAAGCTAGTTCATAACCTGAAGCTTGTAGTTGACTACTGCTTCAAAGATATAGATGTAAACGAAGTCAGAATTGAGGGTTTGCCTCTGTTGGTAACAATGGACAATATGCTACAGGTGTTTGATTCCAAGAGACCAAAGTTCCTGACACAACACCATGAGCTTATCTCACCAAGGAAAGAAATGTTCATGAACACATTGTACATCAGGTACAGCAACATCCTTTTGAAGGAAGGAGTTGCAAAAATCTTTGACATTAGCTGCTTCGGTGACTTACTGGGGTCTGTTCTTCCAAGAGAGTATCGAACAAGGATCCCTGTAAAGTGGAGAGACACCTTTGCAAGTGAACCTTGGCTGAAGAATGTTTGGAACTTCATCAGTGAGAATATTGCTGTTAAGGAGGATCAGGTGGACATCAAACCCAGTTTTGACATGGTGCTTGACATTCTGAAAGACTGGGCTTTGCTACCTGGAATCAAATTTATGGCAAGAGAAAAGATAGTTGTTCCTGAGCATGATGTGCTTTTACCACTGAGTTTGATGAACATAGCCATATTTCCACAGGGCCAAAATGACAAAGTCTTTCACACCCTAATGAAAGCAGGGTGCATTCAGCTTGCAGTGAGCAAAATATGTGTCAAAGAGAATCCCATTGTGCCTTTTCTGGCACAACACACAGCAAACATTGAAAATCCATCAAGCGTTCTGAAAGCTGTAGAGTACATGATTCAGACATCTGCATTCAAGGCAGCAAATCTGACTGACAAGGACTTTGAGGCTCTTCTGTTGTATTTCAACTGCAACCTATCTAACCTCACACAACAGGATGCACAGAGCCTAAAACTCCTCCCATGTTTTAAATCAGTTAGTGGGAGATACATCAGCATTGCAAACTATGGGGCAAGCTATGTCCTTGCAAAAAGTATTCCCACTGCAGACATCGACAAATGGGCTCACACAGCCTCCTCTGCCTTTCTTGCAGACAGTCCACAGCTGAAAGAACTGTACACCTTCTTAGGCTGCATGCCAATTGATGACTTAGAAATCTACCTTCAACATCTCCTGCCAAAGTTTGAGAGTCTTACCTATGATGCCAAAGTAGAACACATTGTCAACTTGAAGGAGAGACTTTTGTCAATGGAAGAATCATGCGAGATGAAGGATCAGCTCTATGAGAAATTAGAGGGACTTATGTTCATCTATGACTACTCGAACAGACTCAGGCCTACCAAGTTTTTCTATGATGAAACAGTGAAGGTCTTTGAAGTTATGCTACCTGCAAAGTCATTCATACCAAGTGACTTTTTTAAGAAAGTTGAGCAAGTGTCAAAACCCAAGAATGGGACACTGTTGCTCACTTCGTGGATAACCTTTCTGAGAAATATTGGTCTCAAGCATGAAGTGTCACAGCAGCAAGTTCTTCAGTTTGCAAAAGAAGTCAGCATCAAAGCTCAAACAGAGAGCTGGACCAAAGAAAAAGTGCAAACCATTGTCGATGTTCTCTTGAACCACATTTTCAAAGAGAGGACAGACTTGTTCCAGGGTACTTTTCTCAAAGAGCTCTCAATGATACCATTCCTGTGTCCCGAGAGAGCCCCCAAAGAACTCATTAAGCTTCATTCACAGTACCAAGAGATGAGTGGTACACTTCCTCTGATTCGCTTCAGTGGGTCTCAGGTAAACCCAAAATTCAAGCAAACAGATATCATTAACTTGCTTTGGACATCTTGTCCAATTCTACCAGAGAAAGCTACACCATCAAGCATAAAGGACCAGGATGGAAGCACTCTCACTGGACAGGAACAACTTGACCAAGTGCTGAACATGTTAGGCGTCAACTTGGACCCACCGTTGGAGAAAGTCATAAGCAATTGCAAGAACATCTGCAACATATCCAATCCAGATGATGAAATGGTGAAAACCAGGAACAAAGTTTTAAGGTCCACCTACGAGTTCCTCAATGCAGATAAAAGAGATTTCCGTTACCAGCTCCGTGGGGTGGCTTTTGTCATGGTTGAAGATGGCTGGAAATTGCTGAAACCTGAAGAGGTTGTCATTAATTTGGACAATGAATCTGACTTCAAACCCTACTTGTACAAATTACCTCTAGAACTTGGTACCTTTCATCAACTGTTCAAACTTCTTGGGACAGAAGACGTTGTGTCAACTAAACAATACGTTGAAGTACTGTGGCGAATTTACAGAAGTTCGGAGGGCAAGCAGCTTGACCCAAATGAAATGAGAACTGTGAAAAGGGTTGTTTCAGGATTGTTCAAGTCTCTCCATAATGATCCTGTGGAAATTCGCAAGGATCTTGAGAGTCTCAGAGATTTGACATTTTATCTGCCAAGTCATGATGGTAGATTAGCAAAATCGAGTAGCTTGGTGTTTGATGATGCCCCACACTACAAGAGCAGAATTCAAGGCAATGTTGGAGTTCAGATGCTTGTGGACCTAAGTCAGTGCTATCTGGGCAAAGATCACTCCTTCCACACAAAGCTGATTATGCTACTTCCACAGAAACTAAGGCCTAGGCTGTTGAGTAGCATTCTTGAAGAGCAACTTGATGAAGATTCTCCAAAAATGTGCCAGTTTGGAGCTCTTTGCTCACTTCAGGGTCGCCTTCAGCTGTTGCTGTCATCAGAGCAGTTCATCACAGGACTGATTAGAATAATGAAACATGAGAATGACAACGCATACCTTGTCAATGAGGAAAAAGCCATACGTCTCTGTAAAGCACTTTGTGAAGGATTGAAAGTCTCTTGCTTTGAGAAACTCCAGACAACATTAAGAGTGAAGGGATGTAGTCCCATCCCACACAGCCGCAGTGAAACACTAGCCTTCCTCAAGAGGTATGGGACAGCTGTGATTCACCTTTACATTCAGCACTCAGACAGCAAAGATATTAATTTTCTCTTAGCACTGGCAATGACATTGAAGTCTGCCACAGACAACTTGATTTCAGACACATCCTATCTGATTGCCATGCTGGGATGTAATGACATCTACAGAATCACAGAGAAGCTGGACAACCTTGGGGTTAAATATGACTCAACAGAGCCTTCACAACTTGAGCTACCCCTCCCTGGAACCCCTATACCAGCTGAGATACATCACACACTCCTCATGGATCCCATGAATGTATTTTATCCAGGAGAGTATGTGGGTTATCTTGTAGATTCTGAGGGTGGAGACATGTATGGGTCCTACCAGCCTACATATACATATGCCATCATTGTTCAAGAAGTAGAACGAGAAGAGGAGGAAAACACTAGTTTCCTTGGAAAATGTTTCCAGATTGACATTGGTTACAGTGAGTACAAAATAGTCAGTTCCCTCGACTTATACAAATTCTCAAGACAAGATGAAAGTACCCATGTGCGAGACACCAGTGCCCCATCAACTCCTACAAGTCCAAACAGTCATTCCTCTGGTCTACGAATGGTCCCTCCTCTTTTTGCTGGTAAGGAAAACCTCAGACCTCCCCCCCAAAAACAATCACCAAAAAAGATCAAGCTTCATGCATTGCCTGAGATTTTGAAAGAAGTGACCTTAGTAGTTGAACAAGCTTGGAAGCTTCCAGAGACGGAGAGAAAGAAAATAATCCGCCGACTTTATCTCAAGTGGCATCCAGACAAAAATGCAGAGAATCTTGACATTGCCACAGAAGTCTTTAAGCACTTACAGAACGAAATCAACAGAATGGAGAAACAATCTTTGGCTGATCAGCAAAATACAGACAGAGCTTCCAGGAGATCCTATTCCACATCATCATCCCGCTTCCAGTCAGAGAAGTTCTCATTTCAAAGATTTTATTCATCGTGGAACCAAGAAGCAACAAATCACAAGTCAGAAAGGCAACAGTTCAGGGAACATCATACAAGCTATGCAGGTTCGTCACACTCTCACCGTTTCTTTGTGCCCCCTACTTTCAAGACAGTTGGGAACCCTGTGGAAGCCCGCAGGTGGCTAAGACAAGCAAGAGCTAACTACTCTGCTGCTCGTAACGATCTTCATAAAAATGCCAATGAGTGGGTTTGCTTCAAATGTTACCTTGCCGCAAAGCTTGCACTGATAGCTGCTGACTATGCAGTCAGAGGAAAGTCAGACAAAGATGTGAAACCAACTGCTCTGGCTCAAAAAGTCGAGGAGTATAACTCCCACTTAACAGGCCTTGCCAATGATGTTCAGATCTTGGAAGGATATGGTGTGGACAGCCTTAGAACTCGCTATCCTGATCTTCTGCCATTTCCACAGATTCCTAATGACAGATACACGTCTGAGGTGGCGATGAGAGTGATGGAATGTACTGCGCGGATAATCATAAAGCTTGAAACATTTGTGCAGCAAAAAATATAATACTGTTGTTAATGATGACAATGAAACTACAGTATGCATAGCTCCTCTGTGGAATAGAGGACACCTGTGGCTGTGTGCAATACAGATCATATATATCACTTTGAATAAAACTGAAGTATCCAGCTGGCAGCTTATGGTAAATATGCAGTTTCTACCTGTGATGGGGGTGCTGTGGCCCATGCACAGTAAATACATGTATGGCTCCCATAACTTATTAGGCTGTGTCAGTATAGATTTGCTGTAATATGTGAAAAAACATCTGCATATGCTGTACATACAAATGCCTAAGCAATACATTTTGTTTACCAAAGTCCCCACACTGAATATATTTGCTCTGAGTTAGATTTAAAAGATATGCTGCTTTTTTACTTTATCTTTTATAGAAAAAAAGATATCTAAATATATATATTTTCTTGCTACAGAAAACCAGTTGACTGTACTGAAAGGATGTGCTTATAATGAAGAAACAGATAAACTCTAAATGTCAAATACTGCAATGACTGTCATGCAATTTGTCCTATTTACAAGATCTCAGCAAGTCAAGAAAATTACAATCGTTTGTAATTTTTCTTTTTGTATTTTTATGGTTGATTTCATATAATTTCTGTAAAAGTTGTACATTTTCTGTAACATAGCCAGTCACTGTTTATGGACAAAGCACTTTTTTGAAACTCCTCCGCATGTACTCGCATTTGCACTTGTAGAGCGCTTGTGTCACCCCAGCAACTTGGGAAAATCCAACTGTGAATGGAAAACCATTTATGTTTGAAAGACCTTTTTTTGTGTATGTTTTGTTTTGTTAAAGCTATGTTAAATGTTTGTTGTGCTCTGTACAGTACCATTTGGTGACTGTTTTGCATCATTACCTTTCATATAGCAGCATTAAACCATGTTCATACATTTTGATAATTTTAACTTTTCAGGTTTAAGGAACCTAGAACAGCACCAAACAGTGGTGCTCGTGTGTTTTTACTGTATTATTGGCTTCATTTTACTGTTGATGTGACGGACTACACACACACACTGACCACATATTGTAAATGTCATTCTGACACAATTTGAAATGTGCTTCTTGGTATTCATTGTCTTATTACACCTCAAACTTGAGGTGACTCAACCAAGGTTGTCTCTGTCAATAAACCACGGAGAACCTTAAGTATCATACATGTTGATGTACACTGTGCCATAGGAAGGCCAAATAAATTCCCCTTAAATAAACTGTCTGTTTTTGTTTTTCAGTTTATAAAAGGAGGCAGATTTAAAGATTATGTTACTTAGCAATCTGTGATTGAAAACAACAGTATTGCAGTGCTTGTAAATTGTAAATTTTGTATTGCATCAGTTTTTAATACCTAAATAGTTTTGTTATGTTTGCAGGCAAAACACACTTTTTGTTCTTGTAAGTGGAGAAATATTAACTCAGTTATAATGTAATCTTATTATTGGTATTGATGCGGGATCATCAGCCAATAGGTTCACAGATGTAAAAAGAAAATCTGATTTTCTGATATGACTTTTTTTTTCCGCTGACATCTGAACAGCCTTAATGAATCCCTCCACTTCAGAAATGTGGGATTCTGAGCCAGATCTGATACAAATCATGTGAGAGTATATGGCTGATGTCATGAACAGGCCAGCTGATACTGACATCAAGAATCGTCATGTGGAGTTGAGCATCAAGGGAACAAATCTTGGCTGCAACAAAAACACACCGGAACCTGTTGAATAACGTCAGAAATTTTGTAGGCATGAATCCTTTTGTGTTTGTGTTAGTCAGACCATCTGTTCTGTGCATCCTGGTGGCACTGCACAGCTTTTCCACTAGAGGGGATTAGAGAGCCAATAAACATGGTTAGGAAATGGTCAAAACTCTGTCCATGACAACTTTTGTGCATGGCAGAGCATAAGAAACAGTGGAACTTATAAAGATCTGTAACCATAAGATTTTGGCAAGAAAGCATGAGACCAGTTTTCTAAAAAACAAATATATGAGAATGAACAGCTCTCATAGACACATCATAGAAGAATAGCACAAAGTTTATTCAACATACAAAATTAATAAATACACATTACACACTTTATCAAAATATGCCAGAACATAAGTGAGAATTGCATCTACACTGACAATGATAACACAACCCCATGAGATGTTAACTATGCTAAAAACTCATCCCGGAGATAAATTGATGCTAAACTCAGTGTAACTATCATTACAAAAAATTGCCATTTTTGATGTAGCAAACTGAAAACATTACAAGAGAGGCTAATGTTGTTAATCACCTGTCATGCATACCGTGTAAAAAGAAAAGAAAATCGAGGAATATATGATGCAAAAGGCAAAATAATCCCATTATTGTTCCACTCAGAATCATAAATTCCCCACAACTAAAGAAACCTTCATTAAACCTGTTTTGTTGTTGTTTGCTGTTGCTGTACTCAAAGGTAATGTAACCCTTGGTTGTAAATGGTTATTGAATACACAGAGCAGCTTACTTGCAAGAAAAACTATCTTGTCGCTAATGCATAATTACATGCTTATGCAGGGTTTCAAAATAACACAGGCCAAACATATATAATCTTATAAACTGAAAAAAAAAAAAAAAAAACATAATTACACATGTGTTACCACACTAACACTTTATGGTACCATAAGGATGTGATATTTTAATCTCAACCCTATAAAGTAGTCAAAATAAAACAAGAACACATCTGTTGCCTAGTGTTGTGTCTGAATTTGAGTTAAGAGAAAAAATCCATCTGTAAATCTCTTAAGTGATTATGACAATGACAAAACATATACCAGCATTTCTCTAGTTTTTCCTTCAATTAAATAAAAACATGCTAAAAACTACATACCAAGGGCTTGTAAACCAAAATAAATATTTCAATAACATTCTGACAGCATTTGAGAGATTTTTTTTTTTTAATCATTCCAAGCCCTTGATACGTGTCACTTTCATTTATTGCACCACAAGATAATATTGCATAGGATGTAAGCTGTTACCAGCTCCTCATTGCCCAGCCATGATACTGTGTGTGTAAAAAAAATGTCCACAAAGCTCTGATGTAGATAAATTTGGAACTGAGTGTCAATTTGTTTCAGCTGAATAGTTAGAAGTTCATAAATGCAACTAAAAGGATGCACTTCATGACATCTCCGACATGTACGCCAGCAGGCATTTGTATTTTTACAGGCCTCAAAGTGCCAGTGGGATTGAGCACTGAGAACATCATAGATCCACTGTAGTATAAAGATTAAAAAAAAGATATAAACAGTTGTGCTTGTTGCCTCCCAGAAGTTACATCGACTGAGAGATGGAAAATTGATTACCTTGTCAGAGTCTCTCTAGCAGTCCTGATTCTCACTGCAAGTGGAGGTGACCTCAGCCTTGGACAGGAAGAGCTTGCCACTGGGACAGACGCAGACCTCATAGAGACCCTGAGCATTTCCAGAAACCCCTCCTTCACTCAGGGGCAGGCTTGGCATGCGCACCGTCTCAGCATCCAGCACCAGCTGCACAGCAGACAGTGTGAAGAGCAAGGACGATACAAGGAGAGCAACAGAGCTGCACAGAGACAACAAGGCGGTATCACTCTGCTCCATTCTTTCCACTCATGGCGAGTGCATGCACTCATCGTGGCACATAGTGTGGCGGGAGATAGAAACTGGTCCATAAGGAAGATAGAATAAACAGAATGTGAGCCAAAGTCCACACTGATGTGGCAGAAAAGCCCAGAGAATATGAGCGCTCAAATTAACTTTTACTATTATCCAGGACAAGTTCAGCGCAGATTAACACACAGCTCTCTCTCCCAAAGCAAGAAAAGAGAGATGAGAGTGTGCTCTAGCCTGCAGCAATGCTGTCACATAAATACGCTGGGAGTGAATTCAAAAAGGTCAAATAAGTGCCTGTGTTACAAATGCTTTACGTAGTTCAGCCAGTTAGCCGCACCACAACAATTACCCAGCCCTGATTCAGCCAGAAGCAATCACTAAAACTCACTGTAAACATTGAAACTGTAAACCACCACAGACTTACAGAGCCCAAACAAATGTTTTGAAATTTCAAAAGGCAGTTAAGTGATTACAGCTTACAGATGAGTATTTGTGCAGCTTTTGGCTTTATTAAGAACTCCAAATATTTAGTGTAGTCTAGATAAATGCCAATTCTCACTGTCAGTACTTTACCTTTAACACCACAAGCAACAGACAGATATATGTCACTTTTTACAGCAAATCTTAAATGAAAGCAGAACTGTTCTAACGAGCACTCTCAGAGCGATCTGTAAGCTATTTTGGACAAAAATGTCCAGTGAATGGAAAAAGCAGAGCTACTGTCAAACTGCACTCCAATGAGCTTGTGGATGAAAAGCTCCCAGGTGTGACTGTGAGAGATTATAGCAGCTTGAAGCAGCGTGTTGCTGAAAAGCATACTGTGTATATATTCCCTCAGTAATCACAAGAAAAAACAGCAGAAGATGGCGTGTCGCAGACTTCAGAAGGTGAACAGTGTTTTCCTTACCAGTCCTATACTCGACTGCAGAATAACATCCATGTTGGAAGCAGCATCAATGTTGCCAGCCAGTGCTTTAATGTGAACTCCTTTTGGTGCGTCAATACTGAGAGAGCGAGTAGGAGACTCCAACCTAAAGCAACACAGCTTCACATTATACAAGCACAGCTTCCATCCAGAGTTTGTCATTTATTAAACACTACTTATTTAAATCTTTAAAAATTTGAAAATCATATCCTCTTAAGTTTCATTTTACACAGTATGCAGTAATAACATGAAATGACATGCTCAAGTGTCTTGTAAAAGCTTAGCGTTTTGTATTTCTTTAGTGGATGTTGCAAATCTGCTCACTGCATGACAACGACCTGATCCTTCCACATGACCTGTAGGAGTCAGTCTTCACATACTAACCAATAATATGAGCCCAACAATACAAGATGGCTGAAATGCTTACCTCAGATCTTTGAAAGGTTCAGATCTCAGCAGGGGCACTTCCACTGAATGCTGGAACAGCGCTCCTTCAGGACCTGATGGAGAAAGAGATGTGCACATTTGCATACTTCCACTGAGGTTGAGTCAAGGTATGTTAGAGAATCTATAGGAGTCTAAGGGCTACTTACTGAGGCCTGTAAATACTTAGCAAGGCAGCTAATGAGCTATTAGAATCTGGCATTTAAGCATAACATTTTATTTTTAGCAATGCTAGCAGCATGGTTCCAGGGATGTCTGTCTGTCTGTCTGTCTGTCTGTCTGTCTGTCTGTCTGTCTGTCTCACCAACTATTACATAAATTGGCATCAAGTTTTCTAGACATTCATGGTCACCAGAGGATTAACACTGACTTTGGTGAATTGTTGATTTTACTTTTCACGCCACCAGCAAGGTGACATTTCGCCTCTTTGTGGAATATCTCAATAAATATTGAATAATATACTTTGTGTCTTGTGCTAATTGGAAAATGTTAGCATTCTAAAATGTTACACCAAAATGGTAAACATGTTAAACATCGTCTGCTTAACATCAGAGCGTTAGCAAGCTGACATTAGCATTTAGCTCAAAGCAGCACTGCCAGCATGTAAACTGTGTAATGCTTCAGCGTGTACAGTTGATTTTTGGGAGAATGGGCTTTCTGCTCACTTTGACTGCTGTAAATAATGCCAGAGAAGAGAGGAGACGGATTAGAGGAGACACAAGAGGTAAAACTGGATCCAAAGCCTCCAACAAACTGTGCAGCATGTGGACCCAGCTGTGGTGGATGTAACCACTCCACTCACAGTGGGAACAGAAGGTTTGTCTCGAGGATCTTACTAAGCAGCTCCTCTGCTGCTGTGTGCTGCTCTCTGTGGATTGAAACGACCCCGGGCATAATGAAGCAATCGGCTGACACTCCGATCAAGATTAATCAGCCAGCGCAGTGTGTGGTCAGCGACCCACATTACCATCAATACACACACTGGACTCTGAGAGAGAAAAGATAGCCAGGGATGGTTCAGCCTGATATTGTAACGCTTCAACACTTTGTTGAGAATATTAGATACTGTGTGGTACTGAGCTCCTGACATTTATTTATATGTAGGTGTACTTTAGAGATATGCATGCACTCAACTGCAAGACACAAATGACCATGAAATAACTGCATCCGTCTTTGTCCTTGGCTGCTGGATGGATGCGCAGATATCTGCCATCAAACCAAATTGTTCCTGTCGAGTTAACATCTGTTGTCAATTCTATCTTTTTCCAAATCTGAAAAACATTTTCGCCGAGAGGTGTGCAATGTTTCCAAGGAAACAGCAGGTGGCAGACGTCGGGATACCTGTAATTCGTAGTTTGTCTGGTCCAATCACAGCCTGGTCGCCATCTGCGGTGAACAGCATGTTGTCATTGTGGGAGCTAATGAGCAGATTTTGAGTGTGTCCCTGAGCCTCTTTTGGACCTGCAATGACAAAGACAACAAGAGCAAAAATACCTGATGGTTTGGCTTTATAATGACATGCTACAGGCATCAGAATCAAATCTTTCTCTTCCTTATATTGTCTAATGAGACACATTCATACTTTACTATGTGAAAATCTCAACCTCCTCACATGCATCCGTCTAATGAAAAGAAATGTGTAAATTAAACATGCAAATGAAGGAAGTAAATGAATAACCCTATTTCTGCTCAAACTGAAAGGTAACATATCTGAGGTTGTTTGGTTGGGGGTTGTCTTTACCCTCAATTACATCAATGTTTCCAGCCCTGGACCAGACAAATCTAAAGCAGGCAGATCAGTCAGTGAGATATTTAACCTGCTTCAGCACCTACAACTGTGAACCGGCATGTAATCTTCTCTAACAAGCATTTCACTTTTATGCACAGGGGGCAGAGAGGATGCAGGCGATGCTTTTTATGGCTTAATGATCAAGGACACATAACGGCACCATGGAACACGGCAATTAGTTGGGTCATTTGTTGCCCTTTTAATTATGACAAAATACCCCAATGCAGCCGTTGGTGAGCTATAAAAGAAGCACAAATACGATCCTCCACAGGCCTCGGGCCTTCTGCGTAATGCAGCATGATCCAGAGGCAATGGGAGCGAGAGGAGTGTTGCATTTAATGGATTTTAAATGGAAATCTAAGAGATTATAAATGGAGAGATGGCTTCTTGTCGCTGTTAATGTTGGATGAGAAATAGCTGCAGGACAAGTGCATGAATGACTTTACTATTGCCCTCATACATCAATGGGATACTTTGTTATGCATGAGTGCCATACTACTGTATGTGTCTGTCTGTGTCTGCATGTGTCCTCTTGCAGGCTCTTACCCACAGATATCCTCCCTGTGACATTGCCATTTTCGTTACGGGCATTAAGCAAAACATTTTCTGTTGAGTGCACCAGAAGTGAAGAGTCCTGAAGAAAAAAAAAAAGCCATTTTAGCATGTTGTGTATATCCAACTGATATGCATTTGAAACACAGCAATTAAATTATCCACCACTTGAAATATCTCAACAGCTCATTCCTGGATTGTCCTGATGTTTTGTACAAACATTGATGGTCCCCAGTGGGTGAATCCGACTGACTTTCATGCTCCTTTGACTTTGTCACTCACCTGTACTTTGTGGCTCTACTTTAAGCAAATGTTAGCATGCTAGAAGTCTCAACTATGGGATGGTGAATATGGTAATATAGCAGTATGGTATTATACCTGCTGAGCATCAGCATGTTAGCATTGTCCTTGTGAGCAGGTTGGCATGCTAACATTAGCATTTGTAGACTCTTAAGATTGTCTGAAACCACATATTGATTGTAGACCAGAGAGCGATGTTTCACAACCTGCAAACCTGTTGTTCTTATTAATTTATTTAGCTGTATTTATATCTCTTAAGCAGCAATAAAGTCATTAATACAGCATATACAGCCTTTATACATGATGCCTTATTAGACAGTGGGACAGATTTTTTACACAAATATTAGCAGAGGATATGACACCAGCTAATTGAGCAAGACATAACTGAAACACATTACTGAAAAAGTAAGCGTCGATAAAATGTGTAAAAGAGGCAGCCTGAGCAATAAATCCCCACTGTTACTTTGGAGCTGTAAGGAAGGCCTGTTTATAAAAACGATCTAAGAAAATAACTTTGACATCGAAGGCGAGACGGTGGCTCACTAAATCCTGAATCTTATTAGAAACCCATAGAAGACATTAGAGAAAGTGTCAGTCCATAAATGAGGGATACATTGCCTTTTTAATGAGGCCTATAAAGAAGAAAGAATGCAAAAAAAATTGCTGCTATGAGCAAGAAAAGCCATAACATGTAAACAACTGCAGCAAAGTGTTCCCATCTGCTGCTGGCAGGCGGGCCATAAACTGCTTTCTACCACAAATATCCCCGAGGTTAATGGGGAGCTCACTGCACCACCACGTGCACTGGGTGGGACTGCCAAATCCAGTTTGCTCTGACACATCTCCCAAAAAAGTACAGTCAGAAATATGCAGTTCACTCGCTACAGTTGCATAAAAACTGCTCGAGTGTCAGCAAAGAATGAGATTTAGATGATATCAGCACGTGCTGTCTGCATAGATCCAACTCACAATCAAGCTCGGTAAACACTGAGATGAAATAATGGCCGGGCTGTCGGGCCACTAAATGGAACAAATAGTAGTTTGAGAAGGAGCTGCGAAGAAGACAGAGGAGGGAGGATAGCAGGAGGTAGAGGGGGAGGAAAAGAGGGATAGCAGAGTGAGGAAGGATGAGGGAAGAGGAGCAAGGAAAGTATGTGTGTGTTCCTGGTCATCTTACCTCCCTGGAGTGGATCTCCTCAGCGTAGACGGGGAAGAGGAACTCAGACTCTCCCTCCTCCAGCTTGACCCCATCTGAGTGCACCTGCAGGTGTCCCATCCCGTCCTGCAAGCAAAATGAAGACACGCACACCCTCAGATAATGATACAGCAAAGCCAGATTAACAAGGAAATGACAATCTGAAAGCAAAGCTGAATAAGTGACTGTAAATCAGCTGAACGGCTGTATTTGCAGGTAGGTAAAAATCCCCCCAGAATGAGAGGTTAGGAGGTGAGGAATTCTGATTTTATCACCCAAACACACACAGCAACATTCCCTGTAGAATAAACAGGCCAGTTGCTTTAGCATTCACAACTATATATATATGTGTGTGTGTGTGTGTGTGTGTGTGTGTGTGTGTGTGTGTGTGTGTGTGTGTAGGTTTGTTGTGTCCCTTTTTCTGCATAAATCCACAGTTGCCATCTGGACTTGAGACAAAAAGCTGACAAGAAACAGCAAACAATTAACTGCCCTGTTTAAACAGCCAAGTAACACTTAATGGTTGATAACACCACTGCTAATAGTGATAAGCAGGGTCACTGGGTCACTGTGGTGGATACACAGAAGTTAAAAAATAATAATATGAGGAGGTGACACTGATCACTACCATAATAACACTGAGTACATAGAGGAAAGCATGGAAGGAAGAAAGGGGGCAGAGGAGGGGATGAAAACTGTCCCGGCTGAAAATACACCCTGTCAAGGTGAGTCATGCGTACCGTGTTGAACCACATCACCCTGAGGATCCAGATGGTGAGGGCGAAGTTGACCACCAGGATGATGATGAGCAGCAGGACAAACAGGTAGAGGCAGCGTTTCCTCCAGCCATAGATGCCGATCTTGTAGACGTGGTCGGGCACCGACCTGGGCGAGCTGCTGCCCTGGGTGGTGGTGACATACTGCTCCCGCACCATCTGCTGACCTGGGCATGACACATGAAGACATCAGGCGGGAGAAATAGATGTTACAAAAAAAAATATAAGGACATTAATCTGGCGTGGCATGTCACGGAGGCAGTGGTAGTCTGTCAGGGATCAGAGAAACTTTGGAAAATAACTATATGTAAAATAGGTCAATTGGCTGCACAGAGTGAATTATTTAGACAAAACCAATGCCATATTTAAACCAGTAAGTGATTTATTTTGTTTGTTTGTTACTTGGGGATAGTAGAAAGAAGCTGTGAATGCACTGACACTGACACATCATCACCTTTCTTTATCATCTGTTGCCTCGTTACGCGTCCAGCAGTTATTTTTAGCTCTGTTTTTGGTCTCCACCAACTCCTGAGGGGAACATTATGTTCCCCAGCAAGTCGCTAACTGTGTCTGTGTGGTGTTTGGTGCTGTGCAGGTAGTGTACAGTGGGCTTTTGGAGCGTTCGTGCTAAAAAAAGCTGTCTGCTAAACAGCTCTATGAGAGCGATGAGGGTGAACCAAAACAGTAACTCTGTGGGCCAGAAAACCCAAAATATCACCTGAAAGTTGCTATAAATCTCCATAGAGAGCAGCATTAAGTAAGCTGTAAAGCCTCTGAACATAGAGACTAGAAACATATTTGTACATGTCGCACTTTCATTTCCTGCAAACTAGTTGTCAGTTCAAGAGGAAACCAGCTTTTCCTTTCATTGTCTTCTTTTCAGATCTGCACAGGAGAATTTGTATCTATCTACATGATTACCATGAATGCAGGTTTGGAGAACATTTGGAGAGAGAATTCAGATTTCAGTGAGGTATCAGCAGCCTGAGTCAATACAATGCTGTAATATAAAAGATGGTAAGCAACAGTTCTTTCATATGGGTTTGGTCTGAGGTGGATCCCTGCTTTCTGAAGTATGCCATGAGGCCAATTCTCATGTCAGCTGGATAAAATCTGGATTCACTATGTTTAGTTTGAGTATTTTCCTCAAGTTTAGTTGTATGCAATGCACACTGCCTAATTCCCCCCTGTACAATGCCTTGTTCACACAGTACACAGTACATCATTCATAAGGCCAAAGCTTGTGCACAGACGCAGTGGATATCTGGCTCATTGTGCCAATGGAAAATTTGACTGAACGTCCAGCAGCTTTTCAACAAGGCAAAGGAGCAGGCTGCTTATTACAGAGCAGAGGCAGCCCTTTCTGGCTACACAGCAGCAGGCTATCAATGACAAAAACCAAGGAGATGAATGTCAGCATATTTCAAAACACAGTCGTTTTTGTCATTCAGTTTACGTGGGGGCAGTAGGAGCTCTAACTGCAGGGCTGCAGCACCTGCAAGTGAGCCCCCCAGTCAGCACATTTGGACCATCTGACACAGTGACAACAGGGGACCCTCAGGGACAGAGTGACATGGAAAGTGTGTGTTCGAGCGCAGTGGAGCCAAGGACCGCACAGCCTCATGGGGCTGCAGAGAGAGGAGCCGTGTCACTCTCTATTGAATAATCTGAATTAATAAGCAGATACAGGCTGGAGAGAAAGCTGCTTTCAGGCCTGAAGAAAATGCTGTCAGTTGTAGATTATTATGAGTCAATAAAACACCCAAAACAGACAGAAACAAAGACACACTGCAGCTTTCTGCAAGCAACAAACCGCTCCAAATCTTCATCAATAGTTTAGAGCCGTCGCATCTCAACTTTATGCAAAAAGTTATCTGAACAAAGACGTATTGAGGCTGTCTCATCAGTCTTTTCCGAAGCTGGCAGGGCTCAGGCTCCTGTAGCCGGGCTGATTTACATACGGGACAGATGTTGGGTCTGACTGCCACAGTAAGGGTGTTTTCCATCATGTTAAAGGAGCCACTTTTCAAACTAAAAAGTCAGTTTTCTTTGACATTACCAGATGTTCAGCTGGGAACATCATCCCACTGTGACTTCCATGTGATGACACAAGCAGAAAGGGGCTGATCGACTCTGCATACAGTGATATGCTGAATATATAAAGAAACTCCAATAGGTTGTGCTGCTGTAAATAATGAAGCAAACATCTTTCTGCTCTCACAGCATAGGTTGATGAATAAAAGCACACACGCTCGCTGCCGGCGTCTGAGCTCTCTGAGGTTCAGGGAGAGACGTTTCAGGGAGACGATAATAAAGGCCTATAGTCTCCATGGCTGGTTTCTTGCTGTTTCTAGTAAACACAGGGAGGAGACGTGTTGGCACATCAGGCGGAGAATATTTCTATGACCAAATCTGCCTCTCTGGAGGACCTGTCACATGGCCTGCAAGCCCAGCTGTGATGAATAGCCCTTAATTCACAACCAAACAAATGAATGTTGTCTGAAAAAGGAGAAAAAAATGAGGAGAGCAAAGGTTGATAAGGAGCAAGTTATATGAAATGGTCATTTTTTTTAATCTCACTTCATTTATATTTATTAACCATACTTGAGAATGATCCTTGATGACTAATTGAATTTCTGCAATGCAGCAGAGCATCAGCAATTTTTAGTGAGGGCATACACTACAACATGGCATTACTCAGCTACTTTCGCGAATGTGGATTCAGTTATTTTTGGTATATTTTCAAGGGAGTTTTCCACTGAGTCTCACAAAAGGACTAAGATTAATCAGAACTAGTTAATTGACCAACTCCAATACCCCCACACTATGCCTATTAACACCCACAGATCATTTGTGTGTTAGCATGTTTGATCAGCCCACTCTGCACTTTGGGCAAATGAGCAGCGAGGATGAAAGAGCTCTGGATTTCTTCATTATGATGTTAATGAATTTGATCTAACCCAGTCTAATTACGTTAAATGAAGTCATTAAGAGGCTTCCGTACTGAAGCAGCAGTAGGAGGAGGAGGAAGCAACTTTAAGGCTTGATCTTTAAAGACGCCTTCCAGCTCCAGTTTCAGCGTTAACCACCAGCCCTCAGCCACAACTGGTCCTTCCATAGCAACCCAAATAAACACTCCTCGAACAGTCTCGCTGCTCAAGTGCCAGGAATGCTCAATGTATGGGACTTTATGGTCGGAAAGACAGTGTGACCTTGCAGAAACAGAGAGAAAATCACATCCATGCCTGCATTTTTAAGCTTCCTGGCGATAGAAAATTGGGTATAAATGAGATTCTCAGTCTAAAACTTTACAAATAAAGCTTTCTATTACCACAGGAGAGACAACTAAATGCAAGATTCAGAGGCATTGTAGACCTCTAACACAGTCCCAAAGCTGCTTCCAAAGATGAAGAGCACTTGGATCAGCACAGTTAGAAAGGCTATTTATTCTTGGACACCATCTCAATTAACCTTAAACAAGTGATGCTCCCTGCCTGGCTCTGTCTCTCTCCGACCTCTGGATGAGAGCGAGAATCCACAGGGTCCGGCTGTAATTGAGAATCCAGGCTTCCCTCTGAGCTGAGGCTTGACCTGACCGCACGCCAAAAGTTTCAGCGAGTTAGGAAAGCTCAAATTGTTGTGCTGGAGGACGTTCGAAGAGGAGCACTCAGAGGAGCTCGGCGTGTGGGGCGAGGAGCAGTCGAAGGATGAACACAGGGCTGCAGTCTGTGTCTAGTAAGTGGCACCACTCTGCTGTGATGCCTTAACTTCTAAAAATAGGACACAGCATTGTGAACTAAATTTAACGCACACACACTCATGTACACACACACTGCATGGGTGTAACTAATGAGAAACAAGACACCAGACTCCAGTGTCTCACTGTTTAATACTTCTGTGGCTGAACTATTGCACATAACACACATAAAACATTAGTGAGGTGCTCTTCCACAGAGTTATTTTTGTATGCCAAAATTGTGGCCATGTATGGTAAAACTGCAGCTGGCAACCACAAAAGACTTTTTCCAAACCCCACGCTGCTCCTGTGAGGACTACAAAGTGGTCAGAGCACAGCACGCGTCACACAGACAGACAGAAACTGAGGAAAATTGAACAGTAGGTCAAAGGTTGCCATTACAGAACATTTGAACATTATCTTAAGAGGAGGTTAGGAGGAGACGGAGTGGTCCTGGAAGAAAAGGCAGACGACTCACCGTTGTGTGTGGAGGCACGGCAGTCCTCTTCCCTACGAGACACTGAGCAGAGCTCGAGCTGGTACGAGCAGCTTGAGAAGCAGCAGCGCTTGAGCTCCTCACACGTCTGTCAGCCACTCAACAGCTGCGTGCCATAAATCCAGCTCTGGAAGCGCCCTGACTAATCACCACGAGACGGCGCTCCCACTCCCCTGCAGACCCACTCTGCTCTGACTCTTCCCCTCTGCCTTTTTAGCCTTCCTGCAGACATTTGAATATCACCAGTGTGTATCTGAGAGAGAGAGAGACAGAAACACAGAGAAGGAGGAAGAAGAGGAGGAGGAGGAGGGGGGAGAATTAACCATCAGTGGAGAGGTTCAATCTCACACACACACTCTCACACACACAAAGCATTCAGTTTGTCATGCATGCCAGTGAGTCACTTTCACTGCCCAGCCCAAGGCTTCAGTGCAGTCCAGTCCAATTCAGGACGTGAGTCATGGCTCTCAACACAAAGTGAAGCTGGTGTTTCAGATAACTGTGCTGGGTGACAGTCAGCATGACGGGGAGGACCTTGAGGAGCGCGGTTAGGAAATCAGAGTGGCAGAAGAGACAGGCAGCAAACAGCGTATTAATAGGGAGGAGGGGGGGTGAAGGTTGCAGTTGATGAAATGGAAATTGTTTGAGTCATGGTTTGGAATTATCTCATTTATAGGATTCAGCTCACTTTCAGAATTTTCCAGGTAAGCAAATGTGAGTAAGCCAAGGTCGTCCTTCAATATTACTACAACAGACAATCCATGCTGCTATTAACTATTAACACACTCCTGATTAAAAAAAAAGATCAATAACTCATGTTTATAACACATTTACAAGCACATAGTTTGTGCGTACTCTTGCTCAGTGACAGACTTCTCAAATTCATGTTAGAATGTGGCCTGTGAGATTTTAAGAAGACGCCCACGCCGCCTGATGCACCCGTCGAACATAACTTGATTGACATTCATTGTTGGTGACAGCTGAAAGTGTCTTGAAGCTACGTGGTAATATCGCACACTGGAAAAGACGTGGCTGACAGAAAACGTCTGCATCTCGCCTCTGTGTGTTAAAGAGGCTGTAAAATACAGATTAAAGGAGGATTCTTAACCTGCTCCGACGTGCCAAATGAAAAATTTTGACGTTGTGGTCGGAAAAGTACAGGTTTTACTTAATAACAGTAATGATGGCTGTGCTCACTTCAAGTGTCCTGATAACTCATGACAGTGTGAGCCAGCATGAATATTCCAGGACCCTGAAACTGAAGCAGCTAAATGGAACTCAGCCATCATTAGTCTTCTGACTGACACCTATGTTTTTGTCACTGCTCATGAACTTACTTACAGACTATCCCAGCTCTTTTGTGATGGTTTTACTTTCTACCTTTATTTACTAGTATGAAATACTAAAAATACCACCTTAGAGGCCCTGCACAGCCCTGACAACCCACGCAGGTATTTGAACCATCATGCCTGATTGGATCTCTTTCAGGACTGTGCAGGTGTGCACCCACTGAGATCGATTTAGTCCTTGACTCTATTGTTAGCTTTGTTGCACCTGTTAGCGTGAAACAAATCACACCATAAAGGTACAGTCACATTGCTCTTCTGGCCTACTGTATGAATAACCTGCAACTTGAACGTGTCAATATTTATTAATTACCCTCTATGAAAATGTAACATTACAGTCTTTTTTGAGCTAAGTGTGGGCCACTGTCATTGGACTGAAGGCTAATGGGAAAGGAACCTTTACATGGGGTCTGGTGACCCCACAAAGTTCAAGCATAGCCGCACCCACCTTCAACCATAATAGCTGAAAACACCTGTGCGGGGATGCAGTGCTTTTAAAATGTGATGCATTTGGAAACGCAGCAGGAAAATTATTGATTACTCTTCTGTCATTACATTTAGAAAGGTGACATGAACACAAGCAGTGATTGCACGACCCAAAAATAAGTTATTGGAGCGTTCCATGATGGGGAACATTATTTGCTGTCTGTTCTATTACGAGGGTGAGGACTGTTATTGCAAAAATCTTTACCTGCAAGGCTGATTTGACAAGAGCGCAACACTCAGTACCTACAAGCGACCAGCACAATGCAAGTGAGACATAAACCTTTCATTTATAGCTTACAAAGTGAGAAATAAATGATGTATTGGTGGACGATTCCAGAGCAGAAGCAAAAGCAAAACCCAGATAAAAGACAGGCTTATGAAGAATTCAGTTAGGCTGAGAAAACCAGCAACAAATACTTCAGTGTGTGACAGTAGATCTGTTGAAAAGACACTATCGGTGAGGAGTGAGCTCCATTAAAAACACAGTGAATGTCTTGGTGTTCTCACAGGCAGATGCTGCAGGAGCTGGTGGTGGGTGCATCTGTCAGTGGAGTGCATCCTGCAGTTTGTTTTACTGGAGCAGCTCGAGGTGGTGCTGCGCTGTGACAAAGGGACATCTGACAGCATCCATCACAGGAATCCTGTGTCTTTCATGCCCTGAGAGCAAACATCTGATGCTGGGGACAGCTTCATTTCATGCCATTTCTTATCAATATCTCATAACCTTTGACTGCCTTTGGCTTCAAACAGACAAATAGAAGACGTAAATGATTAATGGCTTGGACCGAGCAAGAAACGATCCATCTTACACTGAAAACAAGATCAGTGGAGTCAGGATGTCCCTTTGAATTTACTGGGTGACAACACAAGGTACATGGTTTTGGTGAAGTGCGTGTCATCCAAAGTGTGCAGTTTTAAACAGAATAATGAAGGGAAGGCTTTCAAAGTGTCTGCTGTCTGTTAGAGGCCACACTGTGTCAAAACTCCCCAAACCAATCAGTGCAGTTCATTTTCAGTGTCAACAAGGGGATGGACTGTCACCCACTGTGTGTAAAGACCACAGCACATCATAGAACCACCTTAAAAAAGCCCTTCTCACCACTGTGCATTAATAAAGCAACGCACCTTCAGGAAGAATCCATTCCCTTTCTCTTGGACAGGCGTTCACTGCTCGTACACCAGGAGCACCTGCTTTCTGTTAAATCCCTGTCAGATCCAATCAGCCTCCTCCCTCAGTTTTACGACGTTTTGCAACTTTGTTTTCAGCATCACAGTTTCAAGTGCATATTTGTACAGAGAAGAAAGATCAAGATTATCCACGGGGACATTTCTTCTTTGCTCTTAACTCATCCAAACTTAAAGGAGCATTAGACAGAGTGCATCACCATCTCACAGGCATGAGATGTGGACGTCTTATTTATTCTTGACATGCAGATTTTCCAGGTGGGAGGACACCAGAGACCCCACAAGAAACTGAATATGGAGAGTGTGTGTGTGCATCTTTACACAGAAATATTAGCTCTGATTCAGACTGTGGGAACTACAAAATTAACATTCTGCTGGCTTGGTGCATCTTTTATAAGTGTCACCCTTATAATACTCTTAACCTTTAGTCTGTCTTTGTTTCGATTTTGTTCATTTTTCACAGTACAGGTCCACAGTTATTTTGATAAATTCCAACTAAAACAAGTATTTAACATACCAGATTGTACAAAATTATATAAGTAGATGAACCACTGACACAGGAAGAGTAAATACACAGCTGAGATTTTGTCTTTTCAGTTTTTATTCACCTTACATTACAAACAGCTTGTCAAGAGGAAGCAAACAGGAGAACCTGCAAGACAAAAAAGGATGAAGTTCAGTGGAGGCAGCTAAAAAAAAACCTGAATGATAAGATGTATGCAGACATGCAGTCCTGCTGCTGTACCTGCTTATGCTTTCTCTGCTGCTGCCTCCTCATCGCCACCCTTGGTGTTACGTGTGTAAATCAGCTGTGCTCTGTGTTTGGACACCAGTTTGATCATGCCTGGAAGACAAAAACAGGAGCGCGTTGTGTCAGCGTATTCTCATTCTCATGCACACATTAGCCATCTGATGTTGTGACTTATTTTAGCTGACCTGCATTGCAAATCACTTGACCAGTGGACGTGTGCAACAGATCGCTTTCAAATGTCACTGTGAATGTGTCACAGTTCATAGCATCAACAGCTCCATCCTCTACGCTATCATACTGTTTTCATTTTCAGAGGACATGGTGTGAAAACTGGCCATACAGTACAGGTGTTTCTGCTACACGTTAACTCCTGTAGCTCAATCTCAAATTCATTTTGGCACCTACTATTAGACAACTAAAACTGATGATTTGTTACAGGTGGCAGGTTTCATACAGAAAGGTACTGAAACAAGTTCACCATTAACACGCGTCAACTGTTTGACACCTGATGGGATACAAGAGTACGACATGAAAGTGTTTCAAGTAACATTCACAGTTGTACCGCTTCCTTTCAAACACTTTGTACCTTGAGTATTTTCAAGATGAGCGTGTCAATGATTTCAACAGAAGGACAAAAACAAATGCTGCAGCTGCGATTAGTGATGTTAGCAGCAGTCACGCTGCATATTAACCATGAACAATCACTGTCAACTAATGGAACCACAACAAAAACAGATCTGTAAACATTTATCAATGTTAGACGCAGCCAACACACACAATGCTGACGACTTCCAGATATATGGATGGGATGAACTGAATGTTGTCAAAATATGGGAGATGTCAAAACATGTCATTGTTGCAGTTTAATAGCGGGGCACCATCTCCTCCTCTACCTCTGACGCCAAACACGTGTTCTGGCAGATGAGACGGCTCAAGAGAACAGTTCAGCTTTAACTTACAACATCTAATGAACTTTTCCCTGCATCCAGTTTGTCAAGGCATTAAAATATTCATATAAGCGTCTCATTTTTCTGCTTCTTTAGCTAAAATTTCACTTTTCACTTGCTGGACGAACAGTCAAGCAAATTCTGACATGACTCCCCAAACACAAAGTGACTATATTAAATACACACACACAAAATGTGTGCTTTTCATCAACATCAGAGATTATCATTTAACAATCTTTAAGTTACTTCATCTAAGTAAGTACACTGAACATGTAACAATTAAACTGCATCCAAATGTTACCTGAACCAAAACGTTTTTGTCTGAACCTGTGCGTCCTATTTTGGGGATAAAAATTCACCTTTGGCGAGCAGTTCCTGGAGGGCGTTCCTGGCCAGGGAGCCACGGATCTTCAGCCTCTCTGACACGACAGCGGGGGTGATGAGCTTGTAGTTGGGAACTTCTTTGTACAGCTTGTCGTAGGTCGCCTTGTCGAAGAGCACCAGGTTGTTGAGCTTATCCCTCACTTTTCCCTTGGACCACTTCTGCTCACAATCAAACAGACACACCACATCAATGATTAGGAAAGCTCTATAGTGAACCTCCTCATCAATTATTTGGCAAACACATGTGAAGAGCCAGTCCAGTCTCAGTATTAACCACTGCATACCTTCTTCTTGGCTTTGCCTCCAGACTTGTTGACTGGGTCCTTGTCCTTTTTGGACTTCCCGGTGTCCTTCTTCTTGTCCTGCTTGGGAGGCTGAAAACAGAGAAACATGCTTTAATGTCCGTGCATCAGAATGTATGGATGTCTCTGCATCAAAATAACTTGAATAATGAAAATGCCCAGCAAATGGACAGAGGAAGCAGCCTCAACTCGGCTGGCCCGGCATGGGATGGCCTTGTCTGCGTCTTTACAGCGCTTCACTAGCCGAACCATTAACACTATTGGTTATTGTCATTGTTACAATAAGCGGATATTATAATGGCTTTCGGGAAGTGTACATTTGTAGATATTGTTATCATTCCGTGGATTCATGACTGATGACTTTATTGGGCCCATTTTCCACAACCTCAGTGCTGCATGAAAGCGTGGTGGAATTAGCAAACTAGCTAACGTTAGCTAGCTAACTAGCCCACCGCTAAATTCGTAAAATTTAACAACTGTTTGCTTCCTCCGCGCATTCTTATCGCAACGTGGGGAAAGCACATAGCTTTTCCCAGCTAATCCGAATAATTACAACCCCAGTTCAGTGACAGAAACATGGGCAATTTCTGATTTGTTTGTACAAAACGTGTAATAACTTTCCTCACCATGTTTCCTCGTCAAGATGTCGGAGTGAAAGGAAGTTCACCCGTGCAAGAGCCCCTTAGACAACCTGTATATGCGGAAATGGAAAAGAGGATTATGGGAAATATAGTTTTTGTTTTGTATCCTATTAACTAAATTTCATTTTTGTTTCTGGCCCACCAAACTGCTGCACAGCAATTGTTTCATTAATACGGAGGAAAAAGGCATCACAAAGCTCAAACTAGCAAAGTATGAGCTCATATAGATTTTTTCTGTCTTTTTACGGTTTACGGTCATGTGACACTTTTGTCATTTTGCGCATGACGTTGCAAAGATGGTGATCTTCAGTGTGTATGTTGTGAACAAGGCTGGAGGTTTAATTTACCAATATGACAATTATGTCCCGAGGGCGGAAGCCGAGAAAACATTCAGCTATCCTTTAGATTTAGTGCTCAAGCATCACGATGAAAAGGTCGTGGTGTCGTTTGGACAGCGAGACGGAATCAGAGGTAACGTGTTAGAGCTCATCGTTAGCTCTTTACTTGCTAGCCTAGCTAGCCGGAGATGTATAACATTACTTAAGACGTAAGACGACGACAAATCAAGCGAAAGTAAACGTGTTGCTAAAACGATCTGTCATTTATGCCAATCGTTTAATTAGGTTGCACCAAAATCAGTTAGTTTCCCATGGACTGGCTAAAGTGCTCGTACTCTGCAGGCTGGCTGTCTGCATGACTTTTCATTCTCATTTCAGTTGGCCTTATTGTAACATTACGGATGTGAAAATCCCTTTGGAACTTCCTCACTGCATGATTTGTCAAAGGCTGACTGTAAACTGAGTCTTGACTACTTGCTGTCATCCTCCAGTGGGCCATGCAGTGCTGTCCATCAACGGAGTGGATGTGCTCGGTAAGAACACAGCAGAAGGAAAGGACATCCTTGAATACCTGAAGGATCCCTCAAATTACCCAGTGTCCATTCGCTTTGGACGGGCACGCCTGAGCTCCAATGAGAAGCTGATGCTGGCATCTATGTTCCACTCGTAAGTCACATCTATGGGTCACATTTACACCGGCTGGGCTGTGGAGGAGTCCGTCAGTCAGCCTGTTTGACCTCCTGTTTGAGAGTGAATGGCAGAGATCTGGGTCTGGTGGGTTTTAACAAGGGGCACTTCAATCCATCTTTGTCCACCTTGATATCAAACTCAGGGTTTCTGTCCAAACTGGAAGCGATTAACATCATTCTCCTGTACCTACACATCTGATTATATCTGTAAGTGGAGACATTCATGCACCAACATCCTTTTTAGGTGTGTACGAAACCAGCTGCTGTTGTTCTGGGGGATTCATGGAATTGTGTTAGTTATTGGTGGTCAGAGTGGATGTTGTATTTACTGTCTTCTCTGTGCCTGTATGATAAACAAGGAATAAAAGGCTTCAATCAGTTTAATCAAACCACATCAGCTGTGCTTGACTTCATGTTTAAGACTACTGCCGGTTTAATAACAACTGTTAATACAATAAGAGCCTACCATCCATTGTGAAGCACTGGCCTCACGTGTATCGCTGCATGATCCCAGTATTGAGTGCTGAACTGCCCGTCTTTGTGTTTCTCCCCAGGTTGTTTGCTATCGGCTCACAGCTGTCCCCTGATGTTGGCAGTTCAGGGATTGAGATGCTGGAAACAGACGTCTTCAAGCTCCACTGTTTCCAGACTCTGACAGGTCAGTAGCATGAGTGAGTGAGTGCTACTGTATGTGAGACAAAGTCCAATGCAGAAAAAAGCTGTGACAGTGATATTCAGGCCCACTGTCCCATTAAAGATCCACCCACCCTCTCAGTCAGATCCTTAGAAAATGACTTGTTTACTTATTGTATGATTGACAGTATCTATTTCAAACCGACGTCTTTCTCACTGCTTGTTCCATCTCTGTTCTGTCAGGGATAAAGTTCATCGTGCTGGCGGACCCTCGGCAATCTGGTATTGATGCGCTCTTGAGGAAAATTTACGAGATCTATTCAGATTTTGCCCTCAAGAACCCGTTCTATTCTCTGGAAATGCCCATCAGGTAACAGAAAGAGTCAGGATGATGTCGTCTTCTCCTGTGTTAGTATTTAGCTTTTGTTATGTTTCAGATTACTTATCAAGTGTCCAGTGTCTAACACCGGTCACTGTAAATGCTTGATTTTCAGGTGTGAACTCTTTGATCAGAATCTGAAGAGTGCGCTGGAGATCGCAGAGAAAGCTGGCAACTTTGGAGCTGGATCTTGAACCAGAGAAGAGGACTGAGAGTGTGCTCTAATTTCTAACCGCAGCAGATTCACTGAACTCATGTGACTGGTTAAACTTCAGTTGGTGCATTGTCTGTGTTGCTTTTTCCCTTTTGGAGTCGAAGTGGCAGTTAACACATTGTAAATACGTCATATTTTGTAAATATTTGAAGATTAAATTACATACTGTGTGTAAACGGTCCATATCAAATGTTCTTTTTGCCTGCATGTATATTGAAGTAATAAGTGATGGCACTGTTGTCTACGGTGCACTGAGCATAAACTATGAAAGTGACTGAAAAAAGTATCATTTATTCAAGCCTTTGACTGTTTTCATGAGGAAGACCACACACTTTCTAGAAAAAAGACAAGCATGATGTAATGTAATCCTATTCATTGTTCAGTATTACAAAGTTGTTGATTAACACAGATGCTGTATAATATAGCAGTTACTAAAGCAGGCTTTAGTTTTGTGCACGCATGATGGAAATACTGCAGCAGCCTTTGTAGAGAAAACCTTTCTCTTTCTGTATTTCTACCACATTGTTTTATGACACACACAACGTGCAGTCATTTACATTCACTTGTTATTGATTCATTGTTTACAGACTGTAAATACTGTATGTAGAAAACCAACTTTCAAAAGCGTTTACTGAAGAAAAAGTGCTGAACTTCTCAGAGCTCCCATTCATGTTTGCATCCTGTGAGACTGAGAGAGAATATACTGTGGTATAAAAAAAGAAGTAAGAAAAAAATGGAAATACAGTGAGGGCTCAAAGTATCCAGTTTTCCTCTGGGCACAGAGGATGAGGTGGAATGATGTTTTAGTCTGCCTTCTTGGGCACACGACCCATCTTGGTTCGGATGTTGCGCAGCAGGAAGAATGCAATAGTGGTGATGCCGCAGGTTATCTCTGCTACCCAAAAGGCCATCTCCCAGCCATGGTGCTTGGCAATAGTGCTGAATGGTAGTCCAGACAGGAAGCCACCAACTGAAGAGAAGGCGAATGGAAGAGTTTGCTCCGAGTACATAAACTAAACCAAGAGAAGCTAGTGGTCTGGAACTGTATAAAGGACATTTAGCAGTAACAGCTAATACATACTCAGCATGTATAGTTAATGCATAATGTTGAGACTGAAATGAAAATTGATCCACTTACGGTTGGCCATCAGGGCAACAATGGCATGTGATGTCCCGCAGTAGTTGGATGGGGCGCTCTCATTGGCTATAACTCCAAACAATGCTATTGGTCCATAAGAGGAGAAACCAAAAGCAGCACCCAAGCTGAGGATCCACATCTGAGTGTACAAATGAGAGATAGAACCGTGAGGGGTCTGACACCCTGCACGCTGCATTACAGAGTCAGCCATTCATTTTTATCCATGTGGAAGTCAGTGTGAGAGTGGGTACCTTTGAGCTGTCAGGAGTAACCGTGACTCTGAACAGGTACATGGATACAAACATTCCAGCCATCATGCAGATGAGGATGAAATGGCGAGGATTGCCGTAGATTCTCATGCCTTGCTGTAAAGAAATAAGTAAATATATGAAGACAAGCTGGTTTCGCTGGTGAGGGCAATCCAATTGCCCAAATAGTGCAGTCAGTTCAGTTGCACATAGCTGATTATAGAGGCAAAGTTGCAGAAAAGAATAAACATGGATCCATGCACCAGTATTCATGTTGCACAAGACAAAAGCAACCACCTGTAGGCTGAGGTAGAGGGATTTTGCCATATTGTGGGAAAGTTATAGTTCTATCTGCAAACTCACTTTGGCCACAGCCTTGTCAGAGAGGAAACCTGCTGCCAGGCTGCCCAACAGGCCTCCAAGCTCCAGGGCACTCATGTATGAGCTACCTATCGAGAAGAATATAGTGATTCACAAGAAATAGTAAGCAAAGGACACTTAGCTCCCAAAATGTTTCTCTACGGAACATGGTGGTGTCTTCTCCCCATTACGCCCCCCTTCCATACCCATAAGTGCAGACTGGCCCTTGTCCTGAATGAGAAACAGCTGGCCCCAATCGGTGCAGACCGTCTTCACCCCGAACACCACCAGGTAGGACACAGACAGCAGCCACAGGTAGGGCGACAGCAGGAACTCAGACAGTGTGCTTTTATCACTGGAGGATCCTGAGCAGAGTGGAGTATTATCATACTGAAACATTACCATCAACAGGACGCAATGGATGTAGCATTACCAAGGTGGGGGTGGGAGGGATGTGTGCTTCTAATAAGAAAGACTCGTCCTGGAGCAGCTCGGGCCCATGGTCAAGCCACTCTTGGACCCCCTCCAGTTCGCCTATCAGCCCCAACTTGGAGTTGAGGACGCCATCATCTACCTGCTAAACCATGTCTACGCCCACCTGGACAAGCCAGCGAGCACTGTGAGGGTTATGTTTTTTGACTTCTCCAGTGCATTTAACACCATTCGTCCCGCTCTACTGGGTGACAAACTGACAGTTATGCAGGTGGACGCCCCCTAGTGTCCTGGATTGTGGACTACTTGACTGGCAGACCACAGTATGTGCGCCTGCAACACTGTGTGTCAGACAGAGTGGTCAGCAACACTGGGGCCCAGCAGGGGACTGTCCTCTCTCCCTTCCTCTTCACCCTCTACACCACGGACTTCAACTGTTGCACAGAGACCTGCCACCTTCAGAAGTTTTCTGATGACTCTGCGATAGCTGGATGTATCAGTAATGGTGATGAGGATGAGTACAGGGCTGCTGTGGACAACTTTGTCACATGGTGTGAGCAGAACCATCTGCAACTAAATGTGGCAAAGACTAAGGAACTGGTAGTGGACCTGAGGAGAACCAAGGCACCGGTGACCCCTGTTTCCATCCAGGAAGTCAGTGTGGACGTTGTGGAGGATTATAAGTACCTGGGGGTACATATTGACAATAAACTAAACTGGGCAAAGAACACTGGCGCTCTCTACAGAAAGGGCCAGAGTCGTCTCTATTTTCTGAGGTGACTGAGGTCCTTCAACATCTGCCGGACTATGCTCAGGATTTTCTATGAGTCTGTGGTGGCAAGTGCTATTCTCTACACTGTTGCATGCTGGGGCAGCAGGCTGAGGATGGCGGACATCAACAGACTCAAACTGATCCGCAAGGGCAGTGACGTTGTGGGGATGGAGTGGGACTCTCTGACGGTGGTGTCTGAGAGGAGGACGCTGACTAAGCTAGGGACTATCTTGGACAACGTCTCACACCCACTTCATGATGTGCTGGTCAGGCACAAGAGTACTTTCAGTGAGAGACTCATCCAACCAAAATGCAAGACTGAACGCCACAGGAAATCATTCCTGCCTGTGGCCATCAAACTGTACAACTCCTCCCTTTGAATGGCCCTTGGACTTTTTCACTCCCTGTTAGATCACACATATTTATACTGCAGTTCACGGTGGACCAATTCAATATACAAAGCACATTCTTTGTCTATGTGTATACTTATAAGTTCTCAGTACATATATTTTGTTTTAGATATGTATATCTCAGTATATACATATAGTTTTTTATATTCTTTTTCCATTCTAATTTTATTCTTGTAAGGAGCACCTGCAACAAAAACAATTTCCCCTCAGGGATAAATAAAGGAACTCTGATTCTGATTCTGATTCTGATTCTGATAAGACTATTGCATCTCAAATATTACTTTCTCACTTTGCCTGTGCATGATCTACACACGGCTCACAGAAGTAGCATGTGAGGGGCACACTGGGTACAGAGTCCACCAACCTTTGGTCACAAGAGACACATGCTGTATGAAAACACACACACCTGCAGAATGCACAGTTATGTGTTAACTGCCTTTACACAAATTTGCTCCTTCAGTCACTGTCAGAGAGAAGTAAAGGCTGCAAACTGTGCTTCTGATTGTTATCAGAATTGAAGAATGATTAGAAATCACACAGTAAGAGTCAGCCTCACCTCCTTTGCTCTTCTTAGCTGCTGTCTCTACATTGGGCAACCCCACATCCTTTGGCTCATTCTTGATAAGCAGCAGACAGACGAAGGATACCACCACACAGATCATCCCAGACACCGACAGTATTGTCCTCCAACTGTAACTCTGGGCCAGCACCGTGGCAATAATGGGGCCCAAGCTGCCAGCCAGATTCATGCTGCAGGAGAGGACTGACCACCATGTCCCAAACTGAGAGGGCTCGAACCACTGAGGGCAGAGACAGGGACGTAACGACATGAAATCATGACAGATTGAGAGGAAGTGTCATTATGTTGCCTTTGATGCACAGGAGGGAAATAATGGAACCAGATTATAAGTGAATGACTGTCATTTGACCGTTGCCATATTGTACAGCGTGACTACAAACAAATGATGTCCAACACTGTACATACATTTTCTCAGATGGCTTCCTACTATGAGCAATGGGGCCCAACATGGACAACCAATCCAATCATCCAATCAAGATTTAGCAACATTTACATTAAAATGGGTCGACAGTTGTGGGACTGTTTTGTACTAATCTGATCAACCCACACAGTCCTAGTGGAGATTATAACACCTGAGGATGCTTCTTTTTTAATGTTAACTGTGATTGGTGATTATTTAATATAATAGAGAAATACATTAGATTTGGAAACAAGTTTTCAGTGTGTTTGGGAGCATTTGGTGAACCAGTTCCACCTTTAATATTATTATGTGAGCAAATGGTTCCTGGCCCACCATCTTCATTTCATATTCAACTACAACACTGAAAACACAAAATTCAATAACTGAGTCATTGGTGATTCTCCACCTGTAGAAAGCCCCTTGGGTCAGGAATACTGAATTATTGTGAATAAAAAGGAGCAGGAATGTGTCAAACAATAAAAGAACATCCTCCCTAAATCAAAAATGTAGCCTCTAGTAATTGTACATGTTGCAAAGCCAGCATCAAAACAACTTTTGTTCAGCCACAGGCTTTCTGTAGTCTTGCTGGTCAATCTTTCATTGATTGTGCTGAAAAACATGTCAAGACTCTAGCAATGCAATCATTTGTTGAGTACACTATAAACAATGTGGTGTTACTTACGAAACAGCATTTACACAATTATCTGTTTTATGAGGCGTCTTCTGTATTTGGGGCTTTTGAAGATGAACTGGCCACACAGGCAGAGGACAATTTTCAATAAGCTACAGGCATCCAACCTTCCTTCAGAGTCCTAGAGGAGAATATAAAGACCTTTATCTCTGTTTCAGTATTCTGTGACTTCATATATTCATATTAGGTAGATACATTTCAACTGTTATTTGTAAATTGTGTTTCGTTTTAAGCTGTCAGTAAGCAAAACTCAAATATTTGTTGGATTCCTGAAAAATATTAACACTAACTATTTAACCCCTTATTTTTGAGGTTTACATATGTCTAATCTGAACTGTGTTTCTACCTGCATGTATAACCGAACCCAGTTCATACTGCATGTTCCCAGTTAATTATCAGCTGTGTTCTTGTGCCTGTTTGTTCTTTGCAACACAGGAGAGAAAAAGAAACATCTCAAATCTGATATCAGTATGTGGCAGCACTGATATACTGGCTTGTGGGGTACCTTGCGCAGCACCCTTCCGCAGGGAGGCCAGCCGAGGCCCTGGCCCAGACCATTGAGAAACCACAGGGCAGAGAAGACAGCGACGGTAGAGGACCAGGAGAAGACCACGTTGATGCCTCCCACCATGCACAGGCCAATAGAGAAGAGCCAGCGGGCACTGATCTGGTCCGAAAGCACACCACTGATGAACTTACTGATAGCATAGGCCAAGGACTGACTGCTGGTGATCATGCCTGAACAAAGGGAGGGCAGGAGAAGAGGAATGTCCACAGAGCACATATTTAGAATCTTGCTATGACATACTGTAAAACACAGAGGTAACATGAAATGCATGAAAGTGCACCTGTAACCTAAATTCTAGCAAGAACCAGTATAAAGTCTCATACCCAGGTCATCCTTATCCAGCTTAATTTCTTGCATTAGAGAAGGCATCACAAAGGAGAAAGTCTTTCTGTTAAAGTAGTACAGCGTGTAGCCGACAAACATGGCCAGAAATATAGTGGCTCTGTAGTATCCGTAACTTGGTGTAGCCATGGCTGCCGATTAAGTCCTATAAAAATAAAGAAAAGAGGACAAATCCACAGGAGGGAGCGAGCTCCTGCTGTTTGACAGACTTGTGCTGCCTGTGACAGTGAACTTTGCTTCAGGACCCGCTGTACAAGAAGCAGCTGCTCACATGTAGAGAGGTGATTGCAGCAGGGAAGGTTAATAGTCAACTTCTCCTACCCGCAGCTGATTTAATCTGGGTTGTCATGTGCTGCAGGCAGCCGGAGGGGAAGGAAAAGGAATTTATCAGTCAGTGTGTGACATCAGCACTGAATATGATTTGCTGTTTTCTTCAGCCTCCTGTTTACACTTGAAGAATGACCTCGCTGTTCTTTACATCTGCGGCTGTTTGTCCATCTGAGGATGTTAGGGATGGCCTCCGCAGACTGATGCGGTTAATGATCTACTAGGGAGTCCAATAGTCACTGCAGACCAGGGGGCAGCTCCAATCCAAGAGAGGGGGTGTGTCAGCTGTGGTGATCCCCAGCAGTGTGTGAGCACAACACAGAGATTACAGTCATTGTGGCTTGTCTGAATAAATCATGAAATACAACTGGAAGCAACACCAAGCAGAACCTTACATTTACACTGGCCCATACTTGACAGCAGTAGTGGTAGTAGTATGTAAATCTCAGACATGCATGCTCTACAAAAAGTGTCCAAACAACCCATTCTGGCAGCTCTGTGTGTCCAACTCTTCTGTGTCCACCTCACAGATGTTTGCGTGTTGGACGTTTTTCCCGCAGCATAAAGTGGCTTGTTTTCATTGTAGAGTTGCACATGTCCAGGCTGCAGAACAGGACGGAAGTACGTTTCATTTCGGCATTCCCCATCCACACAACGCCATGTTTTAACAGCAATGACACTATTATCAGAATTGTGACAGGCTGTTGTGGAAGAAAAAAAATGAATGAATCAACATTGATGTTGAACCAACAAGTTTCACCTTAGCTTGTACTTTAGTAATTCGTGTAAGAGTTAAACTATCGCCCAGCAGAGTAGTTCATGAAACTCTGTAGCTACAAATCATTACCGAGCAGGAAGCACGAATACGGCTGTCAGCTTGACGCACGCGAGTAGTAACACGCGAGGCTAACATAGCATTTGTATGCTAACGTTACGCGGTTAGAGTTTTCGTTTTGGACGCAAAGTCCCACCTATATTTATAACACTACATTTCTCTCTGCTACACTTTGCAGTTGCTCATTTCCTTATTCGTAACTAGGTGTAAAGCTCACAGAAGCACGAACCGGATGTGACGTACAATAATCCGCCTCCTTTTAAAGCCCGCCTGTTTGTTCCCATGGTAACAGATAACAAACGTTTCGGATGTGTGTACGGATGTCGTGACATTGTCAAGTTTATCTCGCCTTTGAAACTTAACAAAGTAGAGACAAACAAACTTGCCTCACTGGACACGACGAATTAAGGACCATGGTAAGATTTAGGTTCAAGTAAGAAGCAGGGCCGTAACACTCCTCATGTGACGAGCTCCCTGTTAAATCCTAGTTTTCAAAGGCATCTCAGTTGAACTGTTGACTCCAGCGGACCGTTGTCATGAAAAGAGAAGGTCATTTATTGACACTGATGATGTTAATCTCCACAGAAACTCGGATCCAGCTCCAGGACTTCCAGGAGCAGCTCACATACCCGCCGGTACCGCACACGGGCTCCTGTCTCTGATGTGGATGAAACCCTGTTTGCAAGTCCACCCGTGAGTGACTGTGATACAAATTGCTGCTTATTATTATTATTATTATTATTATCATTATTATTATTATTATTATTATCATTATTATTATTATTTCTAATGGCATCACTTCTAGTCTTCCTGCTCAGTTTAGCTGTGGCATGATAGCTGAATCCATCTAGTTTGACACTTTAGTTAGTGTAATATATTGCAAGTGTGGAGAGATGACGAGTTATGAGTGGGTTTGTGAGATGTCGCTTTCTAACTCTGTCCAGGTATCATCGCAGGTCGACAAACATGGAAAGTCACCTTCCAAAGACAAGAGTGAGTCTCAGAAGAACAAAGACAAAGAGACTGTCCAAATCATCACCAAAGACCTCATTCGCAATCTAAGGTGAGAAATGTATAAACTTAATGGTCAAGGCCTACAATCCATAGCTGTAGCACATCACAGAAATAAAAAAAAATAATGTCACAATATTGTAAAGGTGCTTATAATTCAGATTGATAATGAAACTGAAACCCACACAACAACCTGCCGTTATGCCAGGATCCCATCCAGAGATCCCTCAGGAAAGTCCATCATTCTCCCTTCAGCTGAGTTTGAGCGGATCAAATCTGCAGCCCGGGTTCTCACCAAGGAGGAGAGGGAGGCCCTGGAGGAGGAATATCAGAGGAAGAAAGAAGAGGAAATTGTAAGAAATATGAAAGACTCCCAAAATGGTCCTTTAACATGCATAGTTGACAGTAAGACAATAAGCCCGTCGCTCTTTTTGTAATATACCAGAAAGCTGCAGAGGAAAGGAAGCGTCAGCTCTTTGAGGCAGACCTGTCCCGTAAGAAGAACCAGGCTCTGACTGAGCTGGAGCTGGAGGCCCAGGACCGTGCACAGGGCTTGGTGGAGCGGGCCAGAGAGCTGAGGATGGAGGAAGAGGATGAGGTCAAAAAACTCAACAAGGTGGTCAAGTTTATTTATAAGGCACATTTCATACCACAGGCACAGACTCAGTGAGCGCATAGGAGAGATGCGTTCAAACCTTTTGGTTTTAGTTAATACTCTGGCTGCAGTATTCTGAAAAAGCTTATTTCACACCTGCTTTGTCAGTGCAGGAAAAAGGTGCGTTACAGTAACCTAGTCTGCTGGAAATAAATGCACGAAGCAGCTTTGCACTGTCTGACTGTGACAGGGAGCATCTAACTTTAATAATGAAAGGCAGCCTTGGAGATATTAGATATGTGCTTCTGGGAGTGAAGATCAGCATCGAAAGTCATACCCAAGTTTTCGGCATGCTCATAGGGGTGTTCAGACCGGAATTAACAAAGTGTTAACCTGGCGCCTCAAAGCCTTGGGACCTACTGAAAGAAACTCTATTTACTGTAGCTGGAAAAAGTTATTGGCCATCCAATTTCTGACATCAGGTAGGAAGCAGCAGCAGACATGTGGATGTCAGTACAGCTGATTTACCAGTACATCAATACTTCTGTGTGTGTGGGTCCCTCAGCTGATTCTGGGTGCTCAGTGTCAGGCCACACTTGACGCTCAGATCCAGGAGAAGAAGCAGATCCAGGGGGAGCTGTTAGACGAGGAGAAGCGTCTGGATGCCATGATGGAGGTGGAACGCCGCAAGGCCTTGGAGACTGAGGAGCAGATTGATGAGCTGCGCAAACACCAGAGGATCCGGTGAAGGGAGTTCTACTGAGAAATACACATATGAATCGTGGATTGATTTGATTTGATGAATGAAGTTGAAAAAATATTCTTGATCCACCCAAACCTCCCACATCTTTCTTATAATATCCCTTTTCTGATCATCAGGCTGCTGGTGAGCAGTAAAGGCAGAGGGCTTCCTGTTTAGGATAGTTATCAAGTGTGTGTTGTGTCTGTGTTATATTCTAGCTGGATGCAGCATATTAACAACCAGATCCAGGAACATCTGGAGAACCAGAAAATGCAGGAGCAGATGAAAGAGCATGAGAGCCAGCAGATACGAGAGAAGCAGGAGAAAATGAACATGGAAGATCTCAAGGTGCAGCCCATGCAGAGACAATGCACACAAACACTAAAAATGAGGACACTGACTTGAATGAGTCTGTTTCCTCTCTGACTGGTTGTCTTGTTCCAGGCCCTGGAGATGAAGAGGAATGAGCAACAGCATCTGCAGGAGGAGATCATGAAAATCAATGCTGAGACCACGCGTGCCAAGGAGCAGAGGAGAGAGGAGGAGAGGCTGGCTGACATAAGAGATATGGAATACATCCGAAACAAGATGGTGAGATGAAAAGCAGATTATCTCCACAGACAGTCCATGGACAGTCAGTGCAGTTAAATAACTCTTAGTGTTTCATGACCTCTGCAGGAGCGGGAGGCAGAGTATGAAGCAGAGCAGAGACGAATCAAGAAGGAGAAGGAGCTGGAGATCGCCAGTCTGAGAACTCGGCTAGAAAAAGCAAAAGACTACAAGGCAGAGCAGGTCAGGAACAAACTGCCGGCTGAGCACTGCCCTAAAGGTGGTACCTGCTGGGTTTAACCCCTTTACAAATCAAAATTCTCTAATCACATTTTTAAAAGGGAATTAAAGCATTCAGTATGCACACATGTAGTGTGTTTGTGTGTGTGTGCATTTGGAAGGATGAGCTCCGTGCTCGGAGGAACCAAGAAAGTGCAAACAGAGAGTGGAGGAGAAAAGAGAAGGAGCTGGCTGCAAAGAAAGCGCAGGAGGAGGTGATGCTGAAAGCGGCTTACTTGGAGCAGGTTCGCTGCAAAGAGCACTTGCTGTCAATTGAGGCTGGCCGGGAGAAGGCAGAGTTTGAGCGGGTGCTGAAGTAAGAAATTTGATTTGAATCTCTTTTTCACATCATCCAACCACTTTACCTTAAGAAGGATGGCTCAATCACTGTGGTGAAAAGTGTACATACTATTTAGTCTTTAACATGTTTCCCTTCATTCATTCTATTTCACACATCCACCTACATCATTGTATTAATGTGAGTTTTCCCGGCTCCCTCTCCCTCCCTCCACACAGGGCGCAACAGGAGGCGATCATCAAACAGAAGGAGGAAGAGGAGAAGCAGCGTCAGAAAGCGTACCATCGGGCAGACGCCCTGCGACATCAGGTGAGGGAACGGGAGCTGTCAGCCATAGCGAGGCGCAGGGAGATCTTGGAGGAGGCCGATCGGTTGAATGAGGAGGCCCGGCAGAGACGTATGCGCCTTGATGAGATCAAAGAGAAGAAGCTGAAAGAGCTCAGGTAAGAACGAGCAGGTTAATGGCCTCCTTGTTCTGCATGGAAACAGAAGCTCTCCTGTGCTGTGAACGTGTGTGTATTAACCAAGTAAACCTGATGTGTGTGTGTCATTGTGCAGGGCTTCAGGGCTCTCTGAAAAATACTGCACTGAAGTGGAAAGGAAGGCCCGGGACTCTGTACCCTGACTCACTCACAACCGGATCCAAAATAGTGTGAAGCCATCTTAATTTAACACTTAATGTCCTTGAATGAATGTACCAATAAAGGTTTCTGTAGCAACTTCATCTTTGTTACCACTTCCTCTCACACACTGACTCCACCGGAGACTGGATACAATTTTGAGTTTTTATTTAGGCTAGTATTTCCCTTTCAGGTGAGTCATATTCTTCCACTTATCAATGACAGATCCCCTTTATTACTAATATGCATGACAACAGAAAGGAATTCAACTTATGTTAGGGTTAGGATGACACTTTACACACACAGCTTAAAGCATGTAAGGAAGTTAAGTACATCAAGGTAAGTACAGGCTCTTGTTTCAGACCATTCTTGACAAAGAACTGGATGTACTGAGACCTAATTTCTTCATCATAACCATCTACACACACAACCTACAGGAGTGTTTATGGATCTAATCAAGCTGTCATAAGGACACCAAAGGTTCCACCGGCCCGTCTTCTTCCGCCTCCTTGTTTCTTCTTGCCGTAAAGCACTGACGAAGGAGGAAACAGGACAGGAGAGTGGGTGGAGGACAGATGGGTGGGGTCTCCATCTAAAAGTTTCAATTCATCATGTTCACATCTGTACACGCAAAAAAAAAAAAAAAAAGTAATGGTGACCGAGGGAAACACCACAACACCTGGCATACACGGACCTCAGCATGAGGAGGGTTCAGAGTAAATACACACACGGTACGGTTAAGGGGTGAGGGCCCTGGGGTTTGGTAGCCGTGGTCCCGTCCTTGCACATACACAGATACAGTCTCACACAAGCACTGTACACGGCACAAGAGGTCACCTAAATACATGGAGCCAATGAGGGAGAGCTAACACCTAGGAGGGTGGATTGGATCGCCCAGTACAGGCTGAGAGGGGTTTAAAATTCTTATTTCGACCATCAGGTCACACTTGTGCACACACACACAAACGCACGCTCATTCACACAGTGACATACGTCTGTATGCATTTAAAACTCCATAAAGCTACACGCCTGTGCAGAATATACTATCATCACTTAGTGTTGCTAGCTATAGCCATTGAAATGGCGATATATGTTCAAATATTATATGTAACCTTTTTTTCCTCAGAATATACAATGATGAAATGCATTATACAGACAAACAAGACAATGTAAGCTGTTCACATGTTCCGTACATCAAAAGTAAGAGCTTCTCTACATTAATTTCTTCACGAGTGCAAAATCCAATGCTCCTCCACCTACTTCAAAGGTTCATTGCTGAGCTTTAGCAAGTCCACTTCTGCACAAACCATAAACCAATTAAAAAAAAAAAAAACATGACATCAACATCAACACAAAAAAAATCTAAGTAAGTAGTCATAAATATGGAATGTGAAAAACAAACAAACATGTGGTCCAATTTCTTTTCAAACAATACAAATAAAAGTCCTTCAATGCAGTTAAATGTTTTCTCTTGTAACAGGACAACGTAATAAAAAAATAATACTCAAAATGAGAGTGGGCTGTTGCTTGCTTGTGGCCCCTGTTGTGAGTAGAAGACCATGGGAAGCTGGTGAGGAACACAAAGAGAGAGGGACAGATGGAAGGAAGGTGTCGGGTCAAGTCGTGGTGGGGGTCGTAGGGGTCGGTGGGTGTTCACATGCCGTAACCGAAGCTGGGCTGTGGCGGCTGGCCGTAGCCTGGTGCTGCTGTGTAGCCGTAGCCATAGGGCTGCTGAGGAGGAACGGCCACGTTGGGCCCTGCTGTGAGCATGAGCTGGGGTGTGCCTGCAATGGAAACAGAAGGTAAGTAGTTAGAAGAGCACGGTTGCGCTCATATTCTCTAAATGTTCTCCACTTTTCCTTTAAACATCCTCAAAACATCTGTGTGAGTGTGGTCTCTTTACCGTAAACAATGGGTTGAGACTCAGTAGCCTGCTCCTCCTGTTTCCTCAGAGACTCGGATGCTTCGAGTTTGTCCACCTGAGGAAAACACAGCAGCAGTGACAGTGTTAGACCTCGGTTCCACTGCAGCCGATGGGGCTCGTGAAGAGCAAGGGCTGACGCGCCGGGTTTGCAAAAACTGACCTCTGGGGCATTTCACTGGCTGACGGATGGGACCATTCCTGACAGGCGAAGACGAATACAGTCCAGATTTAAATAAAAAACAGGCTGCAGGATGCAGGCCTTGCTAATGTGTTGGAGGCCCTCTAGAAGGCAAGAGGAGTAACTGCATCTGGAGAGCTACTCGCTACTCTATCGAGCTTGGCTACAACAGTGTACCAGATAGACGTCCACGTCTTAGTGGAAAGTATTAGGGATTAGGAAGGGAGACAAAGACAAACAGCTACTGGGCAATAATGGTCCCACCATCCAGCCATCCAAAACATCTACTCTAACATGTTGGAAATACGGAGTATGTAGAGAACCAACCCCTCACCAGTATAAACAGCCGGACTAAAACTTACAGTCGTGTTTTTCACCTGTTAGTTTGTCCGTCCCTGAGCAGAATATCAACACGTTCTGCACATTTTTGTACCAAAGTTGTTGGACAGAGAAGCAGACCAAGACACAGCTTAGTTAGCCTCCAGTGGTGTCAGTAAATACATTTTTCAGAGGTGGAGACTTGATTCTGAGACTGAGCTCTAAAGATAATAACATACAGCTAATAAGTAAAACGTTAACGCTAACGTGTCTGTAGACTGACGTGTGCCATCCACGAACATGTACGCACACTTACTCTTCATGAGGATCCTTCAGAGCTTTTTGAGGTTACAGGAACAAACATAAACTGATATATTTATCTGAAATGCACTGAGTTTCCTTCTACAGGATAATGCAACCAATTAACACTGAAGATAAGGCTGCATCTAATGATTATTTTTATTATTAATTAATCTGCTGATTATTTGATCTGTTAATGGATTTATTGCATGTTGTACAGAATGTCAGAACAGAGACAAAATGTCCATTGAGTCGAGGTGATGTCATCAAAAGGCTTGTTTTGTCCGAGCAACAGTCCAAAACCTAAAGATATTCCATTTATTACCACATACTTGCAGGTTAGAATAAACACTGAGCAGTTTGTTGTTGTTTTATTTGCCCATTCTGTCATTTCCAACATGGAAATCCAATCACCAACAATGTATAGTGTTAGGTGTTTGAGCACTTTGAGAGGCACGTCCCCGGCCCTCACACACGCCCCAATTAAGTTATTGCCTGCGTGCGAACAGCCACAAGAAGCATGTAGCAGCCTTGACACTCAACTTGCTATAACCTCTTGGTTTGTAATTGGTGCTTCAGCACTTGTTAAGCAGCTCAGAAGAAGACAATGGCGGGAAAAGGACAAAAGATAGAGCTAAAACAATTCAGAGAATGAAGCAGGCAGCAAAGAGCTTCAGATATGACCCCCAGCTATGACAGTGTACATCTTAAATACCAATACAAATCAGTGATGGACAATGCTACATGATGCAACAGCACAGCTTTCCTCTCATGGTGGTTTTGGGTTCAGTTCTCTACATACTGTCTGGTTTACTGCTACAGTCAGTCAGTCTGGTTAAGCAGGCTGTTTCAAGAAAAGACAAGCTGTTGTTTCGTTTCAGAAGAGAAGGGTTGAGAGACATGCTGAAGCGGCAGTTTAGTTATATTTTTCCTTGAAGAGTGCATGAGAAAGAAAGACGGAGAAGCAGAGAATATAGTGGAGGGAGTGTGAGCAAGGGTGGAGGGGATGCTTTTGTACAGCCAGTTCAAGGTTTCCAGAAGCAGGCACAGCCAACATCGATGTCTCCTAGCCTGGCCTGAGAGCTGCTGATGCTACCAAGGGGAAGGGAAATGCATGCTTGTTGCTCTACATGTAGTTTTTCTCCAGAGAACGCACCCAAACTACAGATTATATGCTCTCATAAACTCAACTTGTTTGTCACTTGAAGAGACCACACTTTACGCTTGGTTTTTAACTTGTGCTCTTCTTTAGCACTGAGATAAATTCAGTAGTACGGACAGACATGGAGAAAAATAATAGAAAGGTTTGTGAAAGAATGGTCACTTCACTAAAATAATGCCTCGCTGGCTCTTCTATTACTGATGATTATGAGGTCTTACACTTAGCTGCAGTCTACGCTACTGCACCGCTGTGCACATGCAGACATAAATATGCCCTCACCCCTCACAACATGAAGATATATCGAGTCAGGGTGATGTCTAGCAGCAGACTGCAGCTGAGTGGTGTTACAAAACAACTGAACATTAAAACTGATCTACAAGTCAGTGAGAAAAGGGCCTGACCACATCAGGTGAGGCAGTTATCCAGAGTGGCGCTCTTTGCCCACTCCTGAGGAGAGCTGGTGGGCATGCTGGTTGAAGTGGGTGGCTCAGTGTGTTTGAGAACGGCCGTCATGGGGCACATTTGATAGAAAAGGGGGGACTCTCGTATGGACAGACCCTCAGAGAGTTGTCACCTGACTCCCCTCAGCTCTGTGAAGCTTTATAGCACCTTTAAACTTCGTGTTTTGGTTCACTCTCACTGCTCTCATAGTGTAATTGTAGCAGGCAGCTGTTTTCAGAGGAAATGATCTAGTCTAGCTTCAAAGATGATGACAGGTCAGGGTTGGGTTTATGGTTTGTTTCCTGCTGACAAAAAAAATGCTATTTTGTTGGTTTCAGTGAGGCTTGGAGCAAAAAGAAAAAAAACATTAACAATAGCCTCATTAGATAAATTTCATTGTATTTAAGTGTTGTTTGCAAAGTGCAAGAATATACAAAAAAAAGCCTAAAGCTGACATTCTGAACTGTAATCCTGCTAATTAAAAGTAGTGTTTGCACAAACCAGAACAATATAAATGCTGAGTCAATGCTGGAGAAAACCTGACATCTCTGACCGCTTCAACAAAAACACAAGTTTACAGTGATCTCATAAGGTCTCCCAGTAGGTGAATCCAATCAGCAAGTATTAATCATAAGGAGGAAAATAATCGGAAGTCATTGGAAACATTGATTTTCACACCTCCGCTTAGAACAAGTTTTGTGCCCGTCTAATTCAGTAACGAGTTCTGAGGTCACTCTTTGATCCAGAGCCATCACTGACACCAGTAAACCCATCAGAGCCCTGAGGGCTGGGTGTGAAGAGCCCCACTCTGGATTCTTGTGGGTTGGTAGGTGGTCTAGTGGAGATGTGGAGTTTACAATCAGAAGCAGCAGAGTGACATGGGGGGGGGGGGGGTCATGCAGTTTCTGCTAATTTTACTCCTCCAAACTACAGGCTACAGGACAGGGGAGAGGGGTCAAAAAGAATGATTAGAAAATGGATTCGACTTTCACCTTTTCCTTTATCGCATCAACCTGGAAAGGAAATTCAGAGAGGCAACTTAAGGAGGAAAAAAAAACAAACGGAAGTCTCCCAAAAATAGAAATTGACAGAGAGAAAAGAGCAAACAGGCGACTTGTCACAAACACAAAAATCCTGAGAGAGAGAGAGAGAGAGAGATGCGGGTAATAACACCACTTTTGATACAAATGCAGACTTGAGATTACTTTGGTACTATGAATTTCCCCTCGCTGCTTACAAGAGTGTGAAAAATAAGACACAGATGTGGACTAATGGGGACTGAGTAAGTTTTAACACTTAACCAAGTTCGACTAAATACATAATGCAAAGACTAGAGAAAATGATTTTTTGTCACTATATAAACGATTCCTTTGGTGGGGTTTGCCACAACAAGCACCAACAAGTAGTCAGCCACAAGCAGACCAACTACAAGACTGCTAATATGACAAAATGTATTATTTCGATGTAAAATCCACCAACTTGACATTTCAAGTTTGGCAAATAAATGCAACAAATCTTACAAATGCTCCACTCGGGTCGACTATCTGTTATGAAAGCAAACGGTGGGCCTTTTTTTTTTTTTTTTTGCCATGTAACAGAGATAAATGGCATGACGAGCGACACAGCAGTTATGAATCTCCTCTAGAGCACATTTGTATGGAAAAGTAGCTTGAATGGATGGACACTCAAATGAAAAGGAAAACACCAGTGATGACACATGACAGAAGCACAGGAAGATGAGCATGAATGGAGGGAAGAATAGGCAGTACTGGGGGGGCTTCATTGGTACGGTCTGGGTGGAAACTGTGTGACATCGCCTATGGCTGTATGGTATTCGCAAACAAATTCTAACAGATTTTTTTTTTTTTTAAGGTCTCAGGTAGCTGGAAATACCAGACAGCAAACAAGGAAAAAGTAAAGATTCAACTGAATAATTAGTGTCTTTCTGTGGTACGCCCATCTAAGCAGGCCTTATAAATAGAAATGTATCAATACTATCAATGCCTAACAGCACCATAAAAATACAAATATATGAAGTTAATCTTGCCCCTTTCCCTTCTAAGTATCCTTTTTCACTGTAGTTACTTTAGATTTGCTTCGATTTTGCCTTTTCTTTCACGAAACCTCATTCTACCTCAGCCTGATACATCACACACACTGGTTACCTCCAGTCAACCCACCTTAGAGAGGTACTCCCTCATGACCTGGATGAAGTATGGCATGGAGAAGTCCATGATGTTGTGTCGCCAGGCGGTCTCCAGCACCACATCAGGCCGCAGCAGGTCGTAGCAGGTGAAAAGGCAGGCGGCAAAACACTCCTTCTTGTCCTCCTTCAGGAACCAAGCAAGAAGCTCCTCTGCCAGCTCGATGTCTTTGGACTCGGATGCGTACTGCATGGCATCCTGCAGAAAGGGAGGCGACAATACATTAACTTGGGGAAAAACCACATCTGCAGTTCAATCCATGTTGGTTTTAGGGCCTTGATCTACATTATTTGGAAGGAGTGGAGTATCTACTGAAAGTTATTATTTGTTTCAGTGGTCATGCCTTGTAGAGCTTGTCCTTCTTGCAGAGCTCGACACTCTGTTTCCAGCGGTTGTTGCCCTTGAAAAGGTACGCTGCGATCCTCCTAAACTCAATCAACTCGTGCTTCTCCAGGCCCTGGGCCAGCGAGATGTTGTCAAAGTTGTCATAGGCATCGATGGAAGTGCGCAGTGCCTGGATGACAGAGACAGAGAGGGGATTGTAAGATACAAGTGAAAATGCAACTCAAAAGTCATTTAAAAAATATTTATTAGGATACTATCAATACACAACGTTAAAATATCATACCGCATAGTCTTCCTCAATGATGAAGAGGTTGTTTAGTGCCTCATTTACTGACTTGTTGTTGTGATTCTGGACAGACCTTAGGTAGGGTTTTACCAGAGGCAGCTGTTTCACCTAAACAAAGAATCAGAAAAAAGGATTAATGTCAATTTTCAGGTGAACTCGCATTCTCTATCAACCACAGACCACTTCACGGAGAACAGCCACTCATAACTTTACACAAATGATACACAACAGCATTCATTTACATTATTTTGTTTTGAGAAGGTGTTTTGAACTGAAACACACAACCGCACTGTGAGAATTGTTTACAGAGAGCAATAAGGACCTTGCTGAAGAAGTTGACGGCACGCGTGTGATCCAGTCTTGGAGAGAGGACGATGAGCAGGTCGTTCAGTAACAACGGTTTGAACTCCAGATAGAAGTGGATGGCCTTGTAATACAGCTCCACGTTGGCCACCTACAATGAACATCACATATAAAAGGTCACTGATGTGTTTTGGCCCTTAACGGTGGAATCTCTTACCAGGATGGCACCTAGCATCACTCACCAATCTTTCTTTCCTTTTTCTTACCTTGGTGACGATGTCTTTGAACTGGCCTTCCTTCCATGCATCAGCTGGGTGGTTCATCATGGTGATGATTGCGTTGTCGTACTCCTCGTACTTGTCATAGAGGAACACCAGCTCTGCCCAGAGGTGGGCCTGCTCTGCTGCCCTGAGAACCTGACACACACACACACACACACACACACACACACACACACACACACACACACACACACACACACACACACACACAGAGTTACATTCATGAACAGCTGCTTCTACAAAAGATAATCATGCACATGATTATTCAGGACTACTGTATGTTCACTATATTCCAAATTACTATGCACATGCCATTTTGTTTGTTTTTCCTAAACAGCCAATACCATTAAGGCTGTTCTTTATTATGCAGTTTGAAAACATTCACAAGGGTCATAACGAATTTGAAACAAAAAATCTGTTGTATTGGTGAAATGTTCAGAAATGAATTCCACATATTCTGTGGTGGTCATATTGAGAACGCCTCTAAAAGGGACCCACCATCTTTTTGGTTGTCAGTGCTTGTTTTCATGCCTTCTACAAGACAGTGCACATAAAAACAGGCAAAAACTTCAATTGAAAAGCTAAAAACTAAGCGACCTGAAATCCTAATGAAATGCATATGCTGTAAAATTGATAATTAATCATGCTTTGCTTGAAGATGCCTACCTTAGGAATGTTGACACGGGACCAGAAGAGCTCCAGGTGCTCCCTCATCTTCTGGGGCTTGAATTTGGAGTAGAGGATGGCCAGCTCAGTGAACATGCCCATGTGAGCACGCTCCAGACCGAGGGCGGCCTCCAGCATGGTGATCAGCTCCTCGAAGTAACCGCGATCCTGGAGAGTACAGAGAGACTTAATGACAGCAGCTATAACCCTTTAAACCTTACAACACAAACAAAATACAAAGACGTTTGGTATTTAAGTGCTTAAAAAGGCCAACAGGAAACGCCACCATCCTGTTTGATTCCAGATCGTGTAAGTGCTCAGTAATTACCCAGCATTCATTCAACAGGTGAGATTTACACTGGCTCCAGTTACCTGGTAGTAGTTGATGAGTTCTTCCAGTTCATCGGCGTGGACGACAATATGCAGGCCACACATTTGGGCAAGGCGGAACTCTTTTCCATCTACACACGCAAAACACACCTGGAAGAGGAGAGGAGCAAATCAAACAGTGTGTTTCATACAGGTGACTGAGCGGCACACTGCCAGCAGGCACTGTAGGAGATAGGGAAGACTCTTCACTCTTCAAAGAACACTTTTCTTAGTACAGAGTTAAAAATGAGCTGGATCATCATTCCTCACCTCCTTCCAGGTGCGGGTGCTGTTGGCCTTGCGCGCTCCGTCCACAGCTGCCTGGTACTCTCCCAGGTGCACCAGAGTGGAGGCCAGACGGCCGAAGTTGGACACATTGTTGTAAAGCAGCTTGGCTGCCTCGTACATCTTGTCGTCGTAGCAACGGTCACCCACCTGGACAATTGAAAAAGAAGAACAAAAGAAAGATCAGGAGAGTAGCAACAAACAGGTGAAAGAGACGTAAGTGGTGACACCTGTTTAGAGCTCTAATGAACGTTCATTCAAAGCTTTTTACATTTTAACAAAATCCTCAAGTGATTCATCACATTAAATGAGTTCATCATTTTTTAGCTTTCTTTAATGAATGATATCAGTTTTGCCAACATAAATACATCTGCACAACTGCCACTGCAGTTTTTGGGGTCATCATCAGCAATCTGAACAAGTTTCCAAACTGGAGATTTCTTCAACATCTTTCTGCAGTTGTTGCTGGTTTGACAGTGGTGACGTTTTGCCCAGTGAAAGCAGATACATTATATTATTTTTTTCTTTGTAACGACAATAGTAATTTACTATAATAGTGTCAGAGCTGAAATAGATTTTTTTCATTATTATCATTATTAGATGTATTTAATGGTGCTGCTCGACTGCCCCATTAATACAGGTGCATGCTCTTGAGTGTGTGCTGCATGTCTCTATGCCTCCCAGAACCTACTTGCTGAATGTGAGCATTGTTGGGTCCGTTGATGAACTCTTCCAGCTCAGCCAGGCGGTTAGTCTTGGCCAGAGCAAAGATCAGCTCTGTTTCAACGTACGACTCGCGGGCCTTCTTACGGGCCATCTGCAGAAACTTCACCAGGTCCTCCCAGTTTCCTGTGCATGACAGTGAACACTGATGAGTTTCATAATCACATCTATCTACTGTATATTTAACAAAATGCTATGACAGTGTCTTCATTAAATAAAACTATAAATGACAAACCACAATGAATTCAGCATCTATCCAAAATTCTTCAAATCTAAGCATCAAATGAGCTCACAAAGTTTATCTTACCGCTTTGGGCTGCAGCTTGTCCCACCTCCATGTAAGCAGAGGGGTCATCGGCCTTGATGTAAGAGTCAATGGCTTCCTTGACCAGGCCCTTCTGAAGCTGGGCCTTTGCTAGCTGACTCCACACTGGTGGCTCATTGCAGCGCTCAGCAAACTCATAAGCTCGGTCCAGGTTACCGATGTGCTCAATCAGAACCTGCAGAAAATGAGACCACAGATCAGATCACGTTACATCAAGGTCAAAAATGCAATTCTGGTGGCCATAATGGTCGAGCAGTAATGCACTGACCTGCACAGCAGAGGTGTTGACATCAAATTTTCTAAAAATAGCGAAAGCTTCCTCAAACAGCTCATTGCTGATGGCGATGTTTGCAATGTCTGGGGCATCGTAGTTGTCCAGACGGTTGATGTACTCCATAACACGTGTCCGATCAGCTTTAATGGCTGTCAGGATGAGCAGATTCTGGAGGTTTCTGGAAAAAAACAACAAAGGGAAATCTCAGTGAGGGTCTTAGTTTCTATACATATTTTGGATTCACAGCCATAAACATTTTGGATATACAGGTGACATCAAGCCTGTCTCACCTGTGCTCGCTGAAGACAGAGTTATCCAGGACAATCTTCTCCAGAAGCTCGATGAGCTCATTGGGAAGGTCGGCGGTCATGAAGGCCTTGACTGTGACAGACACCTCCTCTGGATCCTGGGTCTCAGACAAAGCTGTCTGCACAACCTGTAACAACAGATGCAACGCATTATAATGATGCAGTGTAGCTAATGTCTATCCTAGATTACAATTTAAGAATCCTATTCCACAACAGCTACATATAAAAAGACGAACTAGACATACATTTTTTAATGTATCCATTATGAAAGCCAAATCTGTAATGCAGGTGCTTTCTGCATTATCAATTTTGATAAATTAGTTAATGTGTTATTATTTTGTATTTGCAAAGCCAAGGGGTTTGACCTGGTCGATGAGTGGTCTTCTGTAATTGTTGGTCTCAAGCAGCACGCTCGCCCACAGTTCAGGGTTCTTGCGACGTACAAGGTAGCGGGACAGACTCTTGAATAGTGAGTTCTCATTGCAAACCTAAGGCACAAAACACAAATAAAGTTTACAAGAGAGACAACAACAGTTCGGAAATGTCATGAAAGTAATGTATGCACATCAGAACTAAAACAAGAAACAAACAGTTTTTTGTCTTCAGTGAAAGTATAACTTCAGACTAAACTCACGTGAATCAGTTCCTGGTCACACTGTCCTCTTTCATAGGCCACACAAGCCAGGTGAGGGTCTCTTTTCTCACAGTACTTGCCCACGACGCGGCTGTCGTAGTAGGGGTTCTCCCTCAGGAAGCGCTCAGGATTGTTATTGCTGTCAATGTAGATCTTTGCCAGGGCGTTGTGTGTAGCGGGCTCCTCACAACCGTCATGAATACGAGCCTCCAGCCAGGGCAGCAGCAGCTTCAGTCTGGTGAAAGACACACAGTAAGGATTTCACTGCACAAGGCTTGAGGAGGAAAAACAACTGTTGACTCACGACTCTGGATGACTGGGTCTCCCTAAAACCATGATATTTCACCAAGATGGGCAGGATTTTGCTAGTTCATATTCGTGATCAGACGAGCCAATGTGAGCCAATGAGAACGTGATTCAGACACACAACAGGGAGTCCCCTATAGGTCGCGAAGGTCTGACCAACGATTGTAATTCAGTTCCATTAGTTCCTCTCTTCTTACCGATTTCTTTTCTCCACTTCAGCCACCAGTTCGTCCGTGGAGAACTGTCCTCTAACCACCATGATCAGGTTTTTAATCACATCCTCTGCACAGTCCACATCCAGTAATCCTCCAATGACGACTGGCAGACGGCTTGGGTTCACCTGGAATAAATGATGCTAAAGTTACCACATATTCAAGAACAAATGCACAATAGTTTAACTTAAGTGGACTGAGGCAGTCCAGTGTTTACAAGCTTGATTCTTTGCATCAGTGAGACACTATGAAACCCTTTTAACATAAGTTAAATGTTACTTTTTACTGTTATGAGTATTAAAAAAAATGTTTCCATCAGGCTAGGAAGTAGTGACGTACCTTCTGCACATAGATCTCAATGTATTTCTGCAGGCTGTTGCGGTACAGGTACAGGACCAGATCATGGACAAAATCAAAGCGGTCACACACAATGATCAAAGGTAGCTGGTCTGTCAGCTTGGCTTCCTGTTGAAAAAAAATATAAAGGACTTTATTGGCTAATAAATGCCTGCTTTGTTGAATAACAGTCTTGCACAAAAGGTTAGATTATTTTTATTTCCATTTCTGACCTTGAGGAAGTTCTTCACACGCTCGGGGTCGTAGCAGTTGCTCTCCCGGCAGATTCTCTCCACCTCTTTGATCTGGCCCGTCTTGCAGGCGGCCTGAATATATTTGAAGTGGACCTCTGGATCCTGGCTGAAGTTCACAATGGAACCCAAGAAATAGAACAAACCTGAAAGATAAAAAAGTCAAAATCAACAGGAGAACAACTAACTAAACGTACAGGACAAGCAAATTTGCTCAGCACTCTGTATATTGCCAGCTTACCCTCAAAGCTCTTGAACGACTCAAAAAGTTCAGTGAGAGACTGAGTACTGAGCTGCTCATGGTACTTGGAGGCGACCTGGACGCAGATCTGCAGGTTCTGGCGGATGTTCGCAGACAGCATGGCTCTCAGACACTCCAGAGAGTCCTCGACTGACAAGGAGCCAAAGAAATTCACCAACCACTGCAGACACAAAGAGAAAACAATCAGCAACACAAATGCAGATACAGTAATGAAAAACCAATCAGTCAGAACACATAAACAGGATCAGTCATATTGTATCAGCTGTGTTAGTGTTAGTATTCTCCTGTGTTGTACCTCTGGGTTGAGAAGGTGTGTGTGCACCACAGCGCGCTTTATGTCATACAGGTCAGTGTAATGCTCCAACGCCCTCTGCAGGAGACCAGCCTTTTCACACAGCTGTGCCACATGAGCACGATCATAGTGGGTGAACATCTGATTGCCCAGGATGGCGTCAGCAACCTGCAAGACACGACACAGGGACAAAGACATTTCAACACTGCTTGAGGCTTTTCTTTTCAGGAAACTGCAACAGGGAATAAAAAAGGTGAGAGGAAACATAGTGAAATGCTTTTTAAAGAAAGAAACCTTAAGGGTAATTTCAAAAAGCATGATTGAAAAAAACTGAAGGAAAAAAATCCTGAATTTACTGAATTAATCTGGGCGAATGCTGACTGGTAAAATGGTAACTGAACAACATGAGAATTGATTCATTCTCGCATTTGGACATCTGCCAACCAAACTAAACTGTGGCTTTCCATCTCTAGATCAGGGCATTTTTGTACCTGCGGTGCATGGACCAAATTCATTTCCAGTAGACGTGTCTGCAATGGCCCTTCCATGGGTCTGTTGTTCTTCAGGGCATCTAATAGGAAGGACGTGCACTGCTGGATCAGGTTGTACTCCATGAACACATCAACGATCTGGAGACACAAAAGAAAGAAATTACCATAGATGTCAAACTCCTCCTGGTTATTGGGTGGAGGGCAGTAGCCTTTGCATAACTCTGCTTCTGCATCACTGATTTTCTGGTCATGAGGTTACTCTTCTAGCCTTTAGGTAGTGTAGGTGCAAAAAATGGGGAAAAGTGGACCTGCTAGAAGCTGCTACTGTGACCTGTGCAAACCTCTCGATGAAAACAACCATAAGTAATAAAATCCATTTGTTATTTTTTGCCAATCTTAGATGTAGTTGCATGTGTTATGATAAACACAGGGCCCTTTTTTAGTTTTTACCTGTGTAATGTCAGCAAGTGGCTCTTCATCCTGAACCAGCATCTGTGAGAACTGAAGACCCTGCTCTGGACTGATCCGCATTACGTTCCTCAGCAAGAAGATCCAGTCTGGAGTGTAGCCCACCTAGAGGGACAACAGATCTTTAAACTTAATAGGCCTACATCTGAGATTTGGCACAGCTACAATGCAATCATATAAACCACACAAATGAAACAGTGGAACACCGATTACAACATTGCAAAATTTTTGGAGAATCAGCCAATTGGCTTATATTATATTGAATAACCCTGGTACAGCAGGCATCGTCACAAACCTTCTTGGCATAGAGGACAATCTTCTGGAACTGCCCAGTCTCTGCAAAACACTGAATGACCTTATTGGGGACGTTGGCTCTGAGGTAGACACTGAGGGCAAGAGTAGGATCTACAGACTTCACCAAGTCTCCAAGCTCCTCAGAGCACTCCAGCTGTAAACACACAGACACACACACAGACACACACACGGCCATTGAAAACCAATATAGGGTTAGAAGAGATACAGGAAGAAGCAATTAAGGAAACAGGAAAAGTAAATCAGAAAATCATCACAGGTGCACTTAAACCTCTTTCAAGCAGACAAAATGACCAAACTGGCATTTATGTATTGTCCTGAAGCTTCAGCACTTGCTGTGTTTGAATAAAAGGACCATAGTGGATTTCAAATTGATACCACTTCCATTATTTCAGAAAAATGCTCTTGCCTAAAATTTCCTGGCCAGTTCTTCCAAAACAACGGACGATTCTATGCTCAAAAACACACATAAGCAGCAGTGTGGTGGTATTTGTAGATGAGCCACCTTACTGACTGTAGTGAACATTGTCCAAAGGGCAGATGTTTTTTTTCTGATATGTTTGGTGAAAATAATTCCTGTAAAGATAAGACAAAGATTGTCCACTGTTAAACCAACTGCTGAACACATACCTTGTCCTCTTTCAACCATTTTTCTAACAGCTGCTTGCGGCCCTGTTGGAGGACTGGCCTGCACAGCTCCAAAGACTCAAACTTATTGAGTTGGCCTTGGTCCAGCAAGATGCCAAAGTATTGGAGCAAGGGAGACGTCTGGCCTGGTTGGGCTGGAACACTCTGGAACCGACGGATTGTGTCTGGAGTGCGCAGGATACCCTGGAGAGGAAAGATGGATGGATAGACAAAGTAATTAAGTGACAGTGGGAAGATTCAGCGAAGAAGAATGGTGGTGTGTGGTTACAATAGTTGAACATTGGCGACTGCAGTGAATCTAGATTTATACTGTCTCCCTTTCAGAAACTTCTCAGGCCATCGCAGACACAAAACAGGCAACTATTTTGCATGTGTTGTATCTAACTCAACACTTGCTCTACACACAGTACCTCTGGGTGTTGATTGTTACACTAAGCTACAAAAATCTGCTTAGTCTTAACAGTCTGAGCTTGTACTTCTTGAAGAAGGAGTAACGTCACGTCGCTTGACCCTGCTCTGAGTGCACGGTGGCACAGCGGCGGTACCTTGGGCGCGTTGGCTGCCACCTTGGCAGCTTCTGAGTAATTCCCTGCTGCAAAGAGGGTGTTGAACTTGCGGGCAAACAGCTCCTCAGCGCCGGCTAAGTTGTTGCGGACAGCCATGCGCAGAGCCAAGTCTGGGTTCTGGAGCACATTGGTGATGTAGGGAATGATGTTTTCCTCTTCCACGCACACTGACAACACCTGGAAAAGGACATGTGCATGTGTTATTGTCTGTACATTTATTCCTGAGTGTAAAACAATGAAGTGTCCATGTTGCATTTTTATGTAAAAAGCAACTGCCACTACAGCAAATAAACATGTATAGTGACATGAACATCCAAAAGATGACATTCTTCATCTAGAACACCTACAGTAATTCATCCTGGGTTAGGCACCATGCACTATACTTGCTACTCCATGCAAGTGAACACAAATACTAAGAATTACATGCAACAATCTGACACCTGCCTGCATTACCAGGCACCTTTCAACTGACAGTGAAATGTGGGTACGTTCTTTGTTCACACCTTGGTATGCAAAAATAGACTTAAGTGAATTATGTCCTAAGAAGCACACTTGTCACATTCCTAAATTACAGATAGGGATTAGCCCATTGTTGCGTGTAGTGTTACATTTAGTGCCTGTGTGTGCATGCGCGTGTGTGTGTGCATGCATGCATGCAACAAACACACTGAGCTGTATATGGTAGACCTGCAGGTGAGAGCCAAGAGCAATAACAGGATTAGACTGTGTAGTTTGCCTGGCCAAGATTAGCCCTCCTGCTGTGGCTGTCACATGCTGCCTGACACCAAAGATGCTGCTACAGCCTGTTATTTTCAGAGATTTCCTCAGTCAAGGTCACACGACAACACCCAAGGAGCCACGCTGATACGGTACACAAAAGGGCTGACATACCACAAGGAAAGTGAATCACCAACAACAGTCTAGTTATATATACAACATATTCACATACTGAGTCTCAAACTGGCACATATTTATAAACAAGCACTGTGGGTTTCTGCCTATGTGTGAATCTATGTTCATCTTTTGGAAGATATTCTTAATTCAGAATTCATCCAAAAAAATGTAAAACAATTTGAATTTTACAAATTTATGTCAAATTAGTATTGTAAGAAGTTCATTAGGGTTATCAGTGGTTGCATTTATATCCCCTTTCAAACCTCTAGTGACATCCCGGAGGTTTAAAAATGTCCAAGGAGCCTGGCTCTTCCACGGACAATCATCAAGCAGATGACTCAGTGTCCCAATGCAGTGGGCTGCATTCTGTGATTCAACACTACATGGACCCTATGAATATTTGTCAGCCTGACACCTCACGTCACTTCAGGGTCGTACAGTGCGACATATATATTGCAGGTACCAAGAAAAAAAAAAAAAACGAAGAAGAAACCATGCCTCCTAATGCATGTTCTGAGTCCTTCAAGGCAGAAGGTCTGTCCTCAATTTACATAATTATAGGTTTGTTGCAAACGCCTGACATGTATTTATGATACAGGATACTTGGTTAAATTAAAATTACAGGTTATTTTGCCAAGTCACATGCCTGTTAAAGTGATGAACTACATGTTGTTGTTGAGATGACAACAGAGGTTTTATACTCGTGCTACAATTTTCTGGCCTGTGCTACAAAAACTTTCAACCTCTGTAACACCAGTACTGTGTGACAAAGAAACTAACGTACAGCTCTACATTTCTCTACTCAAATAGGAAGCAATCTTTATGAGGTCAAGGGCCTTATTTTCTATCGTCTGTCAAACATTCAAAATTTAATAAAGATTAGCCATTCTAATTTATGTTTAACATGCAGGTAAAGTTGGTGTATGAACCAGTATGATCTTAACATGAACATGAACCCATGTTATGTGTGCTGTTATTAAAGAATGTACCTTTGCACTGTGCGTATCATCAAGTCATTTATGGGGAAATTACATAACATTCATTTCACTCTATTAAATAGGTGGGGTACCTGTCCTTTCCTGTTGACTCCAATGATACCAGCAGTGGGCTCATGGGGCGCAGTGACAAAAATGGTCTCCCCGCTAATCCTGTTCATGTAGATACAAGTTCCAGTCTCGAGGTCATAAAGGTGGATGTAGCCATATTTGGTGATGAGGAAGACTACATCTTGCTTAGAACTGATCTAGATGGACAGAAAAAGAAATCTGGTGAGAAAGTGTAAATAATGAACAAAATTATCCATTTTAAAAACGCTCAACTCAAGCGTCAAGTATTGGCCGGCCCCAGTTTCATGTCACATATCGCAGGGGGTTCAGAAAGGCTTGTTCAAATGGTGCAACTACAACAAAGTCTTGTTTTTGAACAGCATGAACAGTGGAGGGTATCATTTCCCACCAGAGGAGGAGGAAGTCTTGTTTAGAGAACAAAATGCTCAATATGCCTGTCTGTGAGTAGTTTCTGTACCTGCATGGCCACAGGGAAGTCATTCTGGGCCTCTGGCGGAAAGAAAACATCCACAGCTTTCTTTGGAAATGGTTGGTTCCCAGTTGGTGGAGTCCCCACTTCAATGATGTGTAGCTTGAGACAAAAGGAGACAAATTCAGTTTACAGGGGTCTCCAGACAGTTGTTATAAAGGTGGTAAATTTGATTTGGATTCTACACACTCCCAAACACTGCTCCACATGTGGCTGACTTCCATTTTTCAAATGAGTCACTCCTAATCTCTACGTTTTCATAGCCGTCAGCCTTTTGCAGTGCTTGTAAATCTTACCTTTCCTCCTGCCTGTCCTCGCACAGCAAAGCAGAACAGAGTAGACTCCTCAGTGTTGCCCTCCATCTTGAACTGTGCAAAGCCAGCGGCATGCCCCTCGATGGGCTGAGAGACCTTCCTGTCCACGGAGTATAGCTGCATGGCTCCAACAACGCGGTTTTGCTTAAGAGGAGAGAAAATCCACAAGGTTTTTCAAAGCCCAAAGTTGCCTGTAATTTATAGTTGCATCAAGATTCTTCAACATCTGCTCCAGTAACACAAGCAGCACTGAAATCAATGATGAAATCTTCTGTTTCAATGCATCAACCTATCCTGTAATATCTAATACAAATACATCTTCACACTGAAGCATTTTTGTATACACTCTATGGTAGGTGACACTACTGTGCATGAGAGTAATCAATCACACAAAATAATTCTACTGTAGATTACTGAGCAAGTAAGATAACGTAGTACATTATTAAAGTGTGGCTCTGTTGTTCTCCAGTGCAAGAACTATTTCCTGAAACTAAGACAAACAACAGTATTTGGTGAATGTGTTAACAATCAGGATCAAACAGGTTGAAGCAGCTCTTCAGCCACACTGTTTCTGTACCTGTGCTGAAATGCCAATGAGCAGCAACCATTTCTGTTTGGCATCAGTGCGGTAGTTGATGATCTGGCAGCCTGCCAGGCTGGAGTGACGGTCAAAGACTTTGATTGGCTGAGAGTCACCCTCCATGCTCCAATGGTAGACTGCGTTGTCTGTGACCAGGGCAACAGTGTTGAGGGAGATCCATTTCCAGAAGGTCACGTCATCTGTCATAGTGTGAGCCTTCATTTTGCTCTTCATCTCAATGTTGAAGATCTGCAGGGTCTTTGCCGCTGAAAACATTAAGAGCAAGGTCAACATACAGGACACAGATGAGTGCTGTGACACCTCAAAACATTCTTAGAATCACAATTATGCTCAGAAAAATATTTAACAAAACCAGTCTAGTGACTAAAGCTACCACACACGACCCACAGCAGACTCTGGGAGTAAACATACCATTTGGGCATAACAAACTCCAATTGCTATACAAATGTTGGTAGTCAGGGTTTGGTTGGAGTAACATCAAAGGATCATACAAAAAAGCCAGAACCAGTGTCAAAACAAGAGGCAAGACCAACAAAAGGGCAACCACTTTGGTGGTGGATCTGCATTCAGTTCGGTCTGATGCTATAAACCTTTCATGAGGAACCCATTCAGTTGAGGCTGAATATGCAAACCTCTTGTGGTAATGTGAGCTGAAAAAGTGCAACCTTCTCCAAAACAGGACTTATAAATTGAGAAACTCAAATAGGCTCGACTGTGTTCAGACTGATATTAGCCCTGCATCACAATGTGCTCACACAGCTCACGAACTTGAACGTGCTCAACCTTTTTGTCTTAACGTGAGGCACGGTGTAGACTACATGCGTGCAGGTGACGATTCTATGTGGACTCATTTTTGCAATGTGAACAGAGTGTCGCAACTTTCAACCAAGCAATTATTGAAATGGACGTTAAACTGTCACTGTGGTTATTTTCCAAATAAAATCCTCTTTTTAGTCAGTGTTTTGGTGTCTTACTCGCATTTAAACTCATAGATCTATTACTTGAACTGGACTTCCTGGATCCAGTTTCTTTGTTTTTTAACACCTCGCTATTTTAGGTCTGGACCCTCACTTACAGATAGATATCACTACTACTACGTTTTCTGTGCTTCTGAAGTGAATCAAGAATGACTTTCACTGTCATTTTGGTACAGTAGTTCAATTACCAATGAGCTTTTCAACCAAAACCAGATCAGTTAGGAACCAATGTCTGCCAAAAAACGTGGTGCACAGTGCAGTCAAAGGAAGGCTTTATGGCCTATGTCCAGCCCTCCGCCCCCACCACCTAACAGAGGAATGAAACTCCAGTCACATCGCTCTTGCTCTTAAGCGATTCACATCAAAATTTAATCCTAAAACGAGGGATGTGGGAATTTGTGTTGGGTCTGAATGCAGATTAGCAAAAGAAGACCACAAAGCACACAAACAGATGTGATGATGGGAAAGATGCTGGACGGATGCACTCACACCCATTCTGTGTTTTTTTTCCTCCAGTTCAGTCTCATTGGAGGAAAGAGACTGCAGTTCTTTGAGCCCCAGCCATTTACTTTAGATTCAAATGCAAGCCAAAAGGAGGAAAGTAATTAAAGGAAAGCACATTTGTCTTTGATCTCTACATTGTCCTGGGGCTCGCCAGTCAAGACTTTACCTGAGCGTTCAGTAGTACATTCATTTTATCTATCTGACTGGTATCACAGGTTAATCCAAGATCATCATTCTCAAAAAGATGACACTGCAACTCTAGTTGTGTACATAGTGGTGAACTACAGAATTATATTGCATTAAGTAAAAAACAAAAAAATCTTCAGTTCAGTGTTACCCTCTTTGCTCGTGCACTCTCAAGTTTGCTTGCTCTCTTTCTCTTACAGGAAGCTGGAGTAAACCCAGGCAAAGCAGAATATTACGATGCGCACGTTTATTGATAAATTATGTGTAATTTTCATGTATTTTTTTAATATCGGCATCTGTGCATCTCCCCGTGTTGTTAGAATATGATCGTGCCCACGTCTGTGCTTTACTACATGCCACAATACCAAAGTGGGAAATTTTGTAATTCTACACACAGTAACTTAATGGAAAAATTGGCACATGTAACATAAATTTTATCAATACTCTAACACTTCTATTAACTGCCAGCCCAAGGTGAGATTAACATATACTTGAATGAAACAGAGAAATAAATCGTCTACAAATCGGTATGTATGTACCAGCCTCTGCTGGCTGACATTACATCAAACATACGTGTGTGTGTGTGTGTGTGTGTGTGTGTGTGTGTGTATATATGTAAGAATATATTTGATTATTATACCACAGGCCAGGACAGCCAGTGCATTATGGCCTACTATTAGTTTAAGGCTGGCCTAAATGTCACTACTTGCTTCACTTTCCCTTTGTTTAAATGACAATATCATTTTTTCTGCATGTTTTAGCCCTTTAACAACATACATACATAATATACATTACTACCAACCATTTTCCAAGGCACATAATACTTTGCAACATTTCTGAATATTCAACTGATTTTCTGGCAGACACGCATTCTGTTATGTGGATGCCTTCAGGTTGAGACTAAAATTAATATACTCAGGTCGTTACATCATTTTCACACTACCTATGTTTGCCTTCAGGTTTGCAATTTGTGAGTCAACTTTGGGAGGTTTTCACCACCAAGTCAATGGATTCATTCAACTAAAATTGCCACCATAGACAAACAGTTTGTGATTACCACACAACATTAATGTTTGTTAGACAAAAACACATGTGGGCAGGATGTTCCTTGTAATTAATGACCTTTCTGAAGCTGCTTTTAAGCCTTTATGTGCTTATGTTCATACCGTACAGAATGGAAAGCATAACTACATTTACAATTATGAAGTACAGTATGTTTCAGAAAATGGTCAGCTGTAATATAAAATATATGTACAGCATAGCAAATGGGACAAACACACACACACACAAAAAAAAAACAAAGAGAAGAACAATAGTCCTCAAGCTGCCCTCTTAATTTTGCTATGCCCTGTCTGTGTTATCTTTAGAAATTCAGGCATTCATCAAAATCACTATCAGTACTGTGCAAACAATTCAAGACAGTGCATACAGGATTACACTTTGACAACTCATGATATGTAAAATTCAACTCACCGTCTGCAAACATAAGAAAGCAGTAGGAAATGAAAAAAGAGCAAAAACAAGCAAAATACACAAAGCATTCATGACAGCATGACATTTTACTACTACTGCTACTACGGTTTACTTTTCCTGAAATATCAGTCTTGTACATTTAAACTTGTTACACTACACTTTAGTTACTCAACCTTTTTTTCGTTTGACAAACAGAAATGGGGTGGTCTACATATGAACATCAAAATGAAAAGCAGACTGTGACAGCTATGTAACTGACTGACAACACAAACAAAATTTACACAAATGACCCAATGCATTAGAAAAGCACCATAGCGCAGTACATGACCCACCAAAACTTAACTGTTTACTTTCAGTCTACGTGCTTCCTGTAACCTAGCCCACTCTTGTCTAGGTAGCACATGAAGCTATGTGCTAACAGATATGCATTTTAGCTACAGCTTACCTTTAAGGGCAATAACTTTGCTGGCAGGGTTCATGATGGCGCTGTCTGCAGAAATGGGCCTGCGGATGGGATTGTTGGGGTCGGCCATATCAATGATGACAACCTGGGCCTGCTCGCCCACTTTCTCCCTTATACAAATGAACTTGTCGGACTCCATGGTGAGAGTGCTGAATCCAATGTTGGCTGGGTTGATTCCCAGGTTCTGGAGCTGAGATATGAATGCATAACTTGTTTTAATGACAGTCAATGACCTACACTGTTTACAACAAAATATGTCAAGTAAAGCACGGGACCTTTGTACTGTAGTGCTTTCTGTAAAGCTAGCATATATGCAGGATCATGTTATCAACAAAACAGCTAAGGACTTATCATCCATAAATCATCTCAAGTCAAACAAAAAGCATACAAAAACAAACAAAAAAAAAAAACTGAAAAATATCATACAAATTACCAAACTATAACTAGGACAGTGAGACAGTGATCTCACTTTGACTGTCCCATCAGTCATAATTTCACCTTTTAAAATTGTAGTGGTTGCTTTTGTTTTTTACTTTAGATATGGATAATAAGGCAATTTGTTCCAATCCCTGGCACAAGAGAACCTAAGTAACAAGGTCTTGGTATTATGGCTTTAAACTAATTTACACACGTGAGTACATAATACACAAATTCACACCCCGTACAGTTGTCATGAATGGGGAAATTAGCTATAGAGGCCAAAAATGTATTTTTTTGTAACACGTCGTAAACATGTTGATTTCTGCTGTAAAGTTTGCCATTTTAATAAGGGGGTCTTCCTTTGGAGGAAGCCTCAAGTGGCCATTCGGGGAACTGCAGTTTTTGGCACTTGCGCATTGGCTTCATTTGTGAGACCCGGAGGCTGCAGCTTGGTAAGAAGGCACTAAAAATCCAATTCATTATCATTTTGAGTGTCGTGTTAATGGGTTCTCCCAACACTACAATGTTGGTCTTTGAGGTACATGGGCACTCAGCTGTTATAACTATTATGTGCTGGACTGAGTTGTAGTTGTACAGCACCATCCTTCAAGTGTAACCATCCTTGTTGATGATAGCATAGCATCCAGTTTCTCAGGTACACTTTGCTAACACTAACAAATATATTGTGTTAAACTAACAGGTGTTTCAATTATTTTCTCCACCCCATTTCTATCAATTAGGCAGGCTGGATAACAGAAACTCCTCTCTGTATAATGTGTTACAATTCAGCAGCAGCATAAACTGAAGCCTCCAAATGATCAAAAAGTTGAATCAACAATGCTCAGTTTCAACAGAAACTGACTTTACATTATTGATTATATCATATTGTTCTAACCTACGAATGAAGGATTTATTGCATGACTGTAGTACTAGGTTGTATTTATTTTAGCTATTTATACTTAATACACTGGCAAAGAAGTGTATATTGCAAAAAGGTCGTCCAAGGTGCATAGTCATACTATGAAAACTGCCCCTAGTGGGGTTCAGTCTTGAAATTAAGGTTTAATGAGAACACTAAATACAAGTATTAATCAAAGAGCGTCTGAAGCATAGATGTACTTGCTGAGCTTGAATTTGACTGCACTGACTTTAATCCGTTTCCAGGTTTTCTAGAAAATGATGATGTGTGAATGCATGAGACAGAGAGTAGATCGTGTCACCTACAAAATAACCTTAAAGTCTCCGTTCAGTTGTTTAAAAATGCCCTGTCGTAAATAACCTTATTATTGTATGATGACGCGAAATGGCAAAGAGAGACTACGGGTTCATAGCTACTAGCTAGCTTTAATACACCACAGACGCATCATCATCAGAAGGACCGTGTGATAATAACTTAATGTCTACATCAAAACAGCCACCCTAGCTATAAACTTTAATGTTAGTCAGCTCGACGAATTAATGTCTTAGATAACTACAATTAGATGACGTGACTCCAGCATCCCTCACGACACACTGCTAGCTAGCTAATATAAGAGCGGATATTAGCTGACGTTTATCTAAATGCAGCAATGCCTTGTCAGTAACACTAAAACTGGTCACTGAAGGTCAGCAAGAGTGCTTAATATTAACTAGTCTCTCCCTACGGTTGCCACTGACAGCTAATGTCGGCTAACGTTGAGTCGGCTAGGCAACAGCATCAGTGCAATGAATGAGCGCTGCTAGCATGAAAAGCTAGTTGTTAGCTGCTGGCTAAACGGGGGAGGGGAGGTCATTCATTTGCTGCGGGTATTGACGTTTAACATTAGCTCAGCCAGCAAGCTGTCAAACGATGGTTATGCGGGGAAATCAACAAATAATGCCAATGTTGGTGTTTCTGAAGCTAATACGCGTTTCCACATACCTGCAGGTGCTCCTGGAAGCGGATAGGTAGGATTTGAGCCATGGTGGTTTCTTTGAGCTTCTCCGGAGTCCTGAAATTCTAGCCGTGCAGCTAGCTAGCTAGGCAGTAGCACCGCGCTAGCTACGACCTCCTCACTGTATGTGTAGGTCGGAGCCAGTCAGTGAAAACAAAAAAACACGATAAAACGTAATATGCAATGTTGTTAATCGTGTTTCCGTAATCTGGTATCAGTGGAAATGCTAAATATGTCCCCCTTCTGTGTGTGCTTTCTGCACTGCATCGATGGATAGCAGTGGCTACGGCTGATCTTCTGTCCAAAATCCGCAATGGCGGCGGAAACAGCTCAGAGCCTTCCCAATCCGGAAGCATCTAGGGAGCTCTGGAAGGACACTGGCTCTGGCCCCGTGTGTGGGAAAGGCATTGGCAACTATTCTTTATTATTATTTTTAATTTGAGAGGGAAAAAAAAAAAAAAAAATCTGCGTTTCTACTCACCATCCTGTATAAAAGCAGTATGTATTCGCCCACGTGCGTCAGTTCCGTAACAAATTGATACCTTTTTTAAATCCATGACAACCTACTTTTTAAGCTTTAGTCCCATTATTTACCCATCGGAGATCAATATTAGTTTTGACAACACATACAAGCAAACAAATGCAGTAAAAATCTCACTTAACGATCAGCAAAGCTGAAAAAAAAAAAAATCATCTAATGGTGAAAGGATCTCTGAATTTAAAGGTTTTTGTTTCATTTTATTTCTTTTTTCTATGTCACAACATTTCTAAGCCAGGCTCTCATTCAAATGTTTCTACTAAACAGATGAGTTTGGATTTCAGTGTAAGAAAGTTGGTGCAATACAGCTCCATAGTTGCTCAAATGTCATTAGTCTGAAATCAAAGAAATCTTAGAACAGGAAGCAAAAGATGACTCAAGACAAAGTAATGCATTTCAAGAAGCAGCTGTATTCGACTATAAAGGCATTTCTAATCCAGTGTCTCTAAGCTGTTTTCTTAATATTTCAGTGTAAAAAGCCTAGACTCTATTAGAAAAAAGAAACAGTAAACCCAAAATAACATTTCATATGAAAACAATCATTGGAAAAAAAAAAAAAAAAAAAAAAAAAAGGAAAACAAAATCCCCATTCACCAGTCATTTCAATTAAAATAGAAACACCATTTCACTTTTGCTAACATTTTCCCTCAAAACAAATATATATTTTCCTTATATATATATATTTATATATTTATTCTCAAGGCAGTTGGTCATGGCCAAATTAATTGACCTCATCATGGCCATTTTCATGTTTCAAAGTTAGAAAACATAGCTAGAATGGAAGAAAATAACTAGCGGAAGCACAGTGTAGGACCACTGCACTGGCCAACAAATACCTCATTTATGAGTGAGAGGGAATAGTCTGTCAAGGCAGTGTGGCACACAGACACACTTCCTCTGGAACAAGTGCAATGCAAAGAGAATACATTTCTCACACATCATAAAACTACAACACACTCCCCTTTCACAGCACTCAGGTTGTCCATCAGATTCCCTTTGCTTGTCTCCTCTTCCTCCAACTTCTCTATCTGGCAGCAGTGAAAGCTTGTGTTGTGCCGTTTTAGTTCTTAGCCATTACTGGGAGCTCAAAGTCCACTTGATGGAGACACACTGCAGCAGTCAGGGAGTTGGGGTCTCTGAGCCATCCTCGATTATTGTTGCTTTTCCACCTCCAACTACCATTCGAGACCATTCCCTACGGGCAGATGTCTGAACTGAACTATCAGTAGCAGTGTTTGAGGTTGAACATTTGTTTGTCAACTGAGAAAAAGAGAAAAAAAGGATCTCAGCATGCCAGCATCTTGCTATTACAGTAAAAATGTGACAGTATGTTGTCCCTGAATACTGAAGACTGCTCAATCAGTAAATGGTGTGTCTGATAGCAGAAGGGAGAAGACACAAGTAGCAGGATATCTGCAGAAAACAGATGAAGAAGAGCAACTGTGGCTGTAGCCATGGGCTCTGAATTGGTTCAGATGAACAGAACACATGGAGGACACGAGGAGAAGGGATGAATGAGCAGGGGAGGGATGGGATCGATGGGATCACCGCTGCATTATTAGTGAGTGATCATCAAAAGTGCCGGATGGCGACATGAGGAGGTTCCCTGGGTTACCATTTACATGAAGTGAATATGCATGATGTACACATAAGCAAGTATGCTCACGTGTGTTTGTGTCAAAGAAAAGAGAAAATGTGTTGGAGGAAAAAAAAAAGAAAAAAAAGAGAGAAATCCCTGGGCTACATGGGAGGGCACGGTGGAGGAGAGGTCTCAACGGGGCCTCAACCACATCCATCACATCCCTCCGTTACACCTGACACGCAGCAAAACTATGTGCTTCTCTTTTGCAGCTCCTGAATAAAGGCTGTGACAGGGGAGAAGAGAAAATGAGCACTAAATACTGTGTACTGAAGCAAAATTCAATGTTTTAGCATTTTTAGAGAGTGCAAAGTAATCTCACCTCCAATAATTTCCTCCTTGACTTTTTGTAGTTCTTTCCGCACCTCTTCCAGGATCTCCTGCAAAATAGAGATTGATGAACAGCAATACAATTGAGTATATGTCAAAAAGGATTAGCAAATGATCACATTCCAACTTTTTTTTGGATCTAAGTGCATGTAATCGCGTTCATGTTGAGCTCTTTTGGTCAAGAACGTAGGTTGCTCAGCTAATGAGAAACTCACCTGTTTCATTTTCTCTAAATCCGAGTCATCCATTCCACCCGCATCGTTACTGTTGCCAGCAGGCTTCGGCCTGTAAGAGGACAAGAAACAGACAAATACACACAGTTTATGTTTGTGTTTCACACAAAGCCACGAAGGTCCACGGCACTGCACTGACAGGCCGACTGTTAATCCAGCACACCACCAAAGCACCAGAGGGATGAAGGAACAGTGAACGGAAAGTTACAGAAATGTACACCAAGAGATGCAATGAGATATAATTTGATTTTGCATACATTTATGTACTGGTTTATCCATTTATTTATCCACCTTTAACAGCTACGGTTGTATAAAAATGTCTGAAGTAAAAAACACAATCAGCTGTAAAAATAAAACAGTGTCAGAACTTGGTAAGGTTTACCACAAAAGGACAGCACAGACCCCAGCACTCAGAAGTGGAAAAATAAGCATTAATCACAGTGTCAGACTTCTATCTTATTATGCAGTTTTCAGAGGTAAGACGCTCAGCTGGTACATCTAAAAGTCCCTTGGGTGTATGCCATTCTCTGATCCATTAGATGGTGCTATCAACTGTAAAATATGCTACCCCAGTATGAAGCTGCAGAGATGCTGCGCTAACCTGGAGAGAAAAGAAAGCAAAGGGGACTGAGGTCATGAGTGAACGGGACAGCATGTATACCTGGAACCTTGAGACAATGAGGGAGCGGAGTCCATGCTCTTGGCGATGGAGTTATTCCTGTTAGTGAGACACACACACCCTCCTCTTAGAATGGAAATGGAAGACATTCACACTCAAAAGCACGCATGTTCACACAACCACATTCATACTGATGGAGAACTGCTCTGAGGGTGAGTTCAAATGTGAGACATCAAACACCGGTGGGGGGAGGGGACAGTCAGATCTACTGACTGAAGCATGCGTTACCTGGTCATAGTAGATTTCTCCCAAGGTCTTTTCATGGTGTCTGAGAAGGAGAATGTACAAAAACACGAGCGGTTAACATCCACTTTGTACATTGCATAAAAATTAGTATCAGAATGAACGTAGGTGGCATGCTACAGATAAAAATGTTCAGCCCTCACCGCTCTGACCTTGAGGCTCTGAATCATCCTGTATAGAAAAGACAGACACCTTCTGATGAGAGTGAGTCATCGTCAACCCGTTTCTACTTTATTCTATAACAGAACTATCTGTCACCGACTGGGTCAGATCTAAAAACAGTATTTGTTATATATTCTTTCTGCAAAATACCCTTACATTATCTTGTGTCTTCATAGGTGGCTTCTCTCCAGTGTCTGCAGCTTTTCTCCTGATGGAAAGAGGAATCACTTCAAGTTAGTCAAGAGTCAGTTACAGTTAAATAGACTGGGAACAGTTACAGTGACACAATGTAGACTACATTTTAAATATACTCATTAATCAGAGGAGGAAGGGTATAAAGAAAGATGAGAACTAATTCATGTAACACCAGAAACAGAGTAAGCCTAATGGCTTAATTGAGTGTAGGCATTGTATATTTTAACTGACTTCAAAGAAGTGATGTCACCCACCTTCGTGCCAAGATGGCACTCATTTCACCCATCAGACCACCTCCCCCTCCTCCTCCAAGAGAGGAGTTGCTGCTACGGCTGGAGTCAGTCCTGCCTATTGGAGCTGCAGGGCCGCTGTCCTCCTGCTGAGGGCAGCAAATAACAGAAACACAGTTCAATGGACATTGTGTAGGCATGATGACTCCATAAACACTAACGGATGCAGGAATCATCACTAGGAAAGAGTGCATCATTACAGCAGCAGAATTCCACGTGCATAATTAGAAAAGCACATAATGGATTCAACCACATACAAGTTTACTTCAAAAGCAGCTGCAAAGTAACAGGACTGTCCAAATCCGCTAGTCTGTACGATAGTTTTGTTATGTACTCACCTTGGATACTTTGCGGAGTTTAGCTCCTGCAAGGGCAGCTGCCAAGCCCCCACCTCCTCCTCCACCTCCTCCTCCTCCTGCAGGGGGCAGAGGCGGGGCAGGCGGGGGTCCTGAGGCAGGTGGTCCTGAGGGAGGTGGTCCAGGCGGGGGAGGGATACCAGAAGCTGGAGGAGGGCCAGGGGGTGGAGGAGGGGCCGGTGGAGGAGCGGGGCCTCCAGGGGCCAAAGGTGGAGGTGGAGGAATAGAAACTAAAAAACAGAGAGGGACCATCAGCAACATTCCTGAACTATTTAGCAATAACAATGTGCCAATGCCAATGTGATGCAGGTGCACTGTCACATTACTGAGGAAAAAGTAAAGGTCCCAGACATTTGACAATCTTTTGAGAAAGGTGGAAATCATTGGTCAGTGATCCAAAACAGTCACCCTAAATCGTGATGCAATACACTGATCTAGAGATTTGGTGCCCAAGGATGGCCTGTGTCAAATGTCTAGTCAGAATGTGACTGCTGCTATGACACATGTCTACATACCAATGGCAGGAAATGACGCAGAATACACTGGCCACCCCAACATTTTTAAATTAAGTTCAAATCTGTCCAAGACTGACGATAAGGTGTCTCTACATGCATATATATTTGTCTCCATTAACACCACAGAACTATGAATTATGAGCCTGACATGATTTAAAATTGGTTGGTATCATACAATAAAATTCCTATTGGACCCCTCTTGCGCAGTATGTAAAGAGCCTGTAAGGTCACAGTTATGGTAGTGTGTGGGGGCCTTAACAAACACTGTTACGACAAAAGAAAAAGACTTGGCCTCAGTGAAATATGAGGACCTTCTAAGACTGGACTGCACTGTAGTTATGCTGACCAGCCCAGGTGTTTCCTGACCTGCAGCCGCTTGTCTTTCTCTTTCCAGTCTCTCTCTTTCCTGCCGCTCCCGCTCCTGTCTTTCTCTCTCCTGTCGCTCCCGTTCCTGCTGTTCCAACCTCTGCTGCTCCAGCCTGCGTACAAACAAACACATCTGTCAGCAGCAAATACATGTAAACATGCTCACAATAAAATCAACGGATGAACAGGACAGACAAATGAAGCTGAAAGTTATTATATTTCATTTGGCTGTTGTGATTAGACGGATTAGGCATGAGATAAAACAGGGCATCAGACAGCAAAGGGGCATGATGGGTAATGCTAGCTTTCAGCCATCCCAAGTTAATATGTAAAAGTCTCCCAAATGATTTTATGATTTACTCAACAGCCGCTGTTTTTGAGCAACTGCATTGCCCTTGGCAGTGCCGTGGAAACTGACTAAAGATATATATATAACTGGTAAAAAGACGAGAAGTGGATTCCATAGCTTCTGATTAGCCTGCCACTGAAAAGTCCACAGCTGGACACGGTGGCCTAATTCGAGCTACATCGGTTCACTACCACTCCCTCCCCTATCCCCCGACACATCTGCCACTCACAACAGCTGTATGCAGAGCAGCACACATACAATGATCACGTACACCCACTCAAAAATGCACAGGTCCTCACATTATGCACACAAGGACAGAGTTGCTGTGATTTAAAGCACAGCTGATTGACTTAGGCAGAGTGCCCAGAAAAGGGGGGGGGGGGGGGGTGACATAGATTTTTTTCCTTATGATCCTTTGAATTGTAAATCTATGCTCATCAAACCTAAAAGTATCAATGCAAATAATACACAACAATACCCGTGTCTATGCTGGATTTCAAAGATTGTAAAGGCGCCCTGAGCCACAGTACAACAGCAGCCACTGACACTGCTGGCAGCTTGACAGACAGTCCCTCTAGCCAATCGCAAAGCCTCCCCCAACTGTGCACCATATTACCTTTTAGACTAAATGAGATTAAAAGGTTAATGCCTGGTCTATGCTGGCATGCACACTGTCACCACAAGAGGTCTCGCTGTAGAAACAGATAGATGGAGAGAAGGTGGGGTTGATGCAAAAGGAGTCTGCCTTGCTGTATTTTTAACCTTTAACCTACAGGGGCTGACGGAGGGTTTAGCACTGTCAGGCTAATGCCATCAAATCCTCTACATATGCGTGTGTGCAAACCCTTGCCAACAGGGCTACCACAAAGCCAAGACAGCTTGACCTGCAGTTGATTGTTATGCAACTAAACCCAGAGGATAGTGTGCTTCTGTTAGCAACAAAAACTTCACATGGACCTCACAGAGCAGCCAACTTGTCTAACAACTTGCTTAGAAAGGAAATCTACTAAAATAATACTGACAGCACTGCGTATCTCTGGTGCTGAATCCAGCCAGCAGACCCAGAAGCAGAGTGGCAATGCTGTCATGGTTATCTACATTTTTTGCTGAATCAGGTCCAAACGACATCAAATGGAATTCACAATAGAATGTGACAAGTAAAATAAAGGCGTGTTCCATTTAGAGGAAGTCTGGAAGTACCTCCGCTGTTGTTCAAGCTCTTCTGGAGAAGGTCCATTTGACACTGGGCGGGGGAGGGTTGCATAGCCTGCCAAAACACAACACAAGAAACATTAATATAAACGAAAACATTATGGAGTATCAGATAAGATGTCTCAGTAAATGGTTTTAACAGCTCTTGAGCAATTTATGACTTAGTTTCATGTGATATTTTTTGAATCAAACTGTTTATGTGCTTTTATTGGTACACTCCTTTTTTACCCATGCAGCTGAGTGTACAAAGTTTGAGGGCTGTGTTGAGAGCCATGGTGTGCGGTGTGGGCCTATCAAGGATTGGTCCTTTTTACTAGTCCATTTTACTATCTATAATTGCACGAGGATTGTACACTGTACCACAGCTCAGTAAAGCTCAGCTCAGACAGTACAGTTTTTTTTTTTTTAACTTTGTTCATGGTTCAATTGTACAAGATACACAAAGCATCTGATTGGATTTAAATAGGCAGCTGATGTAACAGAAACAGACACAAAAGGCTCAAAAGACATTGGAATAGGTTTCCAGTAGCTGAGACATGGATAATGGCAGAATATGACCAACTTATGTTCTGTTGTTATTAATGACACCGCAGGCTGTTATGTAAACTGCTGTCAGCATCCTGTAGGTTACGCTCACACTATGTAGGGGCGAGCAAGCTGGCCAATCCCTGCTGAGCTGAGGTTACAGTTAGCTGTTAGCTGGTTGGCTGTCCCTGCCTTGCATCTCTCTTGACTATAAAAAAAACAGTAGTTAGTTATGCACCTTTGCTTTGTACAATTAAATAATTTATTGTTGGCGAAAATCAACACTGTTTGTTATAATGCAAGTTATTATCATGGATCACATTAGCTAGTGATGAAATTTGGCAAGCTAACAAACTATCATATCTACTGAGACACTAGTTTGCTAGTGATTATGTCAGCAAGCAAGCAAACTAAAGTTAGCCAGCTAGCCGTAACTTAGCTACACTGCATGGATCTGGTCTTGGTTGATTCATATCATTAGCAAATGAAGTAAGCTGCAAGGGCAAGCTAGCCCATTAACAAGCCAGATCAGCTTAGGAAGACTGGATGAAACATCTGAGGTAATCTAGCTAGCAATTTGACCATGTCAGCATGTAAACTAATGTTAGCTAACATTAGCAAGTTAAAACCACAATATCACAATAAATTCACATGCTTTGCAGTAGACTAATGTTAGCTTTGACTTTGGAGCTTGTGTGTTGTGGTGGTGCTTCATAATCTTAACATATTGCACATTTAAAACTACATGAACAAAATGGAAAACCAAAGGGTATCGATCTTGGATCACACTGCAAAACCATAACAAGAGCCAGCAAAGAGCACGGCACTTTTTAAAAACACACAGACAAAACAAAGCACATTCCTCGCACAGACACAACAGGGTGAACCTTGCTATTGCGTCACGTTTTCTTATTTTCTCAGACCACTAACTTGGTTATCTCATGTGAAAGTCTTCAGGCCTGCTCTTAAAGTGGATGCACTTTCCAGGAAACCTGTCATAATGTCCAGATAACCCCTGGTAAGGGCAGCAAGGCAGTGTGAGAAATGTACTTGCAGAAAATGAACATTAAAACTAGTAATCAGAAAAACCTGTGTCAGCTTTATTAGGGCACAATATAGGAATAGCATGACAGGTAGCAGCTGATGTGGATCAGCAAAGGGGGCCTAAAAACTTGAGAAGTGCTGTGCTGAATGCAGTCTGGAGAGAGAGCTGCAAGCACCAGGGAAGACTGCAGGTGTATTGAACATTGACGATCTAATCTGTGGACATCCTATCATGAATGAGGCCCAATCAGCGGTAAGCAAACAGGAAAATCCACGAAGTAGAATCTAGGGAGAACTCATTTACCTGCGTCTGCTATGGTGTTGAGCACCTCCAGAGCATGAGAAATGCCGCTGGCAAATAGAGTAGCATCCTCCTTGCTGCCAAAGTTGAGCCCCCACACCTGCCGGGCATCCCGCCACTGATGGAAATTGGGTGTGGCCTGGTTATACTTGAGACCTCTCACGATTGGACAGTTTATAACCACCTGGGAAAGGAAGAGAAGAGATGATCAGTATAACGATCCTTTTGGTAGAGATGGTGAGCAAAATCAGTTCTTTTGTGCCTTTTTCTCGATATTCAAACAAATGCTGAGGTTAGAAAATATTAAAACCAAATCCAAACCTGCTCATCAGAGATTTAAAGTAAATACCCATAACATGTACAAGGATGAGGAAAAGCTTCTGGGAGATAGGTCCCCAACAAAAAACTTGGAAAAACTATTAAAAAATCCTTAAACCCACATGCCTTAAAATTACTTAAAATGCTTAAAATTACAGTGTCTGCTTTATTTTTGTTGGATTATCCTGGTTTATATTCCACCCAGCAGGTGGCGTGAAGCCTGTGAGCCAGGCGGGAAAAAAATGTTTTGGGTTTGAGCGTTGCCTGAATGTGCTGACGCGCCATTTCACTATTTGTTTAACAGCCTCTGGATTCCACAGAGCAGAGCGGAGAAGAGACCCTGTCAGGGTGAATATCACAGCGGGCAACGTGCAGTGAAAAGAGAGGGGAGCAAATCCAACTGCCACTGCAGACAGCCGCATTCCTAAACTCTCCACAATCCTGTCAAAAGGCAAGAAAGGCAGGTGAGACAGACTGAGGATGTGAGCAGGAACACATTAAAAAACAGGATAAAAGGGGGAGCTCTTATATCAAAAGAAAGGAGAATGTTCAAACAGCCCGAAAACCTGCAGAAAAACCTTAATACCACAGTTCCTCTTGTGTTTTCAAAGCATTTTAATCACACAATCATAATGCATAAAAGTAATTGAAAAGACAAGCGTGAAAACAACAAAAAGTTACTCTGTATGCAGACGGCCGGAGAGAGAAAACAGGGAAGCAGAGAGAAAATACAGCCACCCTGTATTCTCTCATTAGCTCCTCTGTGCGCTCATCCACCACCATCCTAAACCGAGCTTCATGCCTCCATCTGACACAAATATAGAGTCCTTATTGGGTATCAGGCTTCTCCCTAAATTGTCGCAGGAAATGGTTGAACAGGCTAACTATCTCACAGGAAACATCATCCACTTTAAGACCTGTCTCTGGGGAACACTTTAGAGTCCTGAATGTTTAAAGAAGGAGAGACAGTGAGGCAGCAGGCAGAGCAGGGCCACAGTCAAGAATAGACCCACCCAAACTCAATTTACCCAGCTTTTAAACTTGGAATCTGACCACCTTTATCTGGTGGTATCTGAGTGATAAAGCTGGCGATAACAACGAGGAGCCATCTTTGTTCTCCTTATCCAACGTGCTGGAACATCAAGCCCATCAATACAATGTGTTAAAGCTTTAGGTCTGAGTGTGTAAATACATCTTCCCTGCCAGTCCACATCAGGGGTTAAACATTAATTATAAAAACACTTGGACAAAGCACAACCTGCACCGTGTGTGTGTGTACGCTGAAACCATGTCTGATTCATGATATCCATGTATTCCACCTTCATGAGGATCAAATCATCCTTCAATAAATGCCATTAGTTTTAATATTTAAAAAATAAGAGAAATTGAAAAATGTAAAAAACAAAAGACCAACACTTGAAATCATCACAGCCAGCTGTTTGCAATCAAAACATGAAGCTCATCTGTGAGCTTGGGATCGTTTTTCAGCTTCCTCTCGGGCACTTGTAGACCTGTACATGTTCTCGCACTCCCAAAGCACAAAAACACTGACTGCAACTGACAAGATAAACAATGTGAACAACGGTGTCCTGTCAAGTTAAGAAATTTCAGCTGTAAATCCAGCGGCCTAGCCTCTCACACTCTCCAAACATTTAGATTTACGATCAAACAAAATAAAATAAACCAAACCAGGAACGGCGGTGTACTCTGAAACGGTGGGCTCTGGTGTAACAGTTCAGCAGCTTTTTTTTTGTAGTACTGGAGCCAGATGTCATATATGCATCAAAGCACGCAACTGACAAAATGAAGGCACTTAAAAAGAAATAAAAATCGACTCTACTGACAATGATGCTTTCTCAGGTACTGCCATCAAAATAAACAAAGTACATTCAGTAAATACTGCTTACATAGTCTCTCAGCCCAGTGTGTGGTATCACAAAGGTCATGTGAATGAATGGGCATATACAAAGATAGACTGTCTCACACTTGCTCACTCATACACCCTTAGGTACCTAAAGGAGACCACAGACACCCACAGGGCCACATGACAAACACAGATGAATGAGCCACACACACACAAAACTACATACACTCACATTTCCAGAGGCAAACTCACTCAGTCACTCAGTCACTCAGTCACTCAGTCACTCAGTCACTCAGTCACTCAGTCACTCACTCAGTCACTCAGTCACTCACTCACAACACTGAAAGTTTGTCAGACACACAGTGAGCCCAAAGCTGGCAGACGTACCTGCTGGTCCGTCTGCATCTTGCGTCCCACTATCCTGAAGGCATTGTTGGTGGGGTTGTGATAGATCTGGACTCTGCTGAAGGACTGGGGTCCAGCGCCTGCCGGCAGCCACTTCTTATTGCCATCGTCATAGATCATTACAGTGGCCCGAGCCTGGCAAATACTTGACTCACTGGAAGACAGAGAGCAAGACAGAAAGAGACGACATTAATTTGAATGCAGGAAACATGAAGGCCACAAGTGAATTGTTGAAAACAAAATCTAACTCAGGACACAGTTGGTAAATGTTAGATTTGATTTGTTATTCTTCAACCACGAATAACGTGCTGAAAACAGTATGGGACTGACCTTATTAAATGTACAAAGGCTTTGAGTGGTGCATCATTTCCTTTGCACAACACAAAACACATAAGAGGCATAAAGCCTGCACCTCAGAGCGGGAAGTAGTGGCAACTGCAAGAGAGTAAAAATATAGCCACAAGAATGAAACCAGAGGTTTGTGGTAGTGATTGCACACTCAGCTGATAAAATCATCAAGGATCTTCACAGTCGTTACCACAAACACGGTTTATTTTTTGCAGCAACAGCCCTGAAGACCTGCAGAGGCTTAACAGATCTTCATGGCTCTGCCTAAAAGAAGTCCACAAAGACTCTTTTCTTTCATATTTTGCCATGTGAGAGTGACAACTGATGTGCTTCAAGTTTTGGGGAATCTCACAAATTTACAGTTATGTACGAGTATAAAATAGAGTTGAACCAAACCATTTTGCTATCAATTTCTAAATATCTAATGACACTTTGAAATGCTATGAGATTATTGTATGTAGTGTGGACTGCAGCTGGAAGGGAAGAAGCCAAACCAGGGGGAGGTGAAGAGGAACTGGAGACACCGGATGGACAAACAGACTAAAAACACTCAGTCGTCTCCGCTATAAATAAACTATTTTAAGAGATGAGAGTCACAATACGGAGCTTTTGAAAGTATGCTGTGATTCAAACATACACCTGATGGATCAAACAGTATAGTGTGCTTAAATGCTGAGTGTTGTTGATGGTGGAGCTTCTGAATTTCATTAGTGTCTGGCAATCTGTCAGACAGACAACGAGACCACACCCTGGATTGATCACAGAGTGGGATCTGCCTTAGCACGGCTATCATATATCACAATTAGGGCTGCAGCTAACAACTGGTTTCACTATTGATCAATCTGCAGACCATCTTCTTGATGAATCAATTGCTCGACAAAAATGTCAGAAAATGGTGACAAACTCCTTGTCAAACATCCTTTGGTCTTACCATCCAGAGTCAGAACATATGGATGATTCCAACGTCCTGGACAAATATGATCTGTGTTTCCTGAGCCTATTAACAACCTAAAGGCAGGCTATATAAAGAATGACATCATGCAGTTTGCTCGGTGAGAGCTGAAGTTCTCATGTTCGCCGCTCCTCTGGTGAATCCATTCTTCCTCCCTGATTCTCGCAGTGTGAGCAAAACACTTTTTCTTCCCCATCTATAATGTCACACACAAGCTAGGGTCGACATTTTTGTTTCTTTTTCAGCAGGAGGCACGGCATCAGCGGTCTCCTCAGTGTGACTTCACACTGTATGTGGGACTCATCCTCATCATTGTCATTAGACCTGCCTGGTTTCAGAAAAGACTTAAGGTTCCTTTGTTTGACCATGATCTGATCTCTGTAGCTTGTCACTGTTTGCTTTTATGGTGGTTAAGACAGACTACGGTATTCAATCTGAGTGAGCGCTTCATCAGTTTGTTTCGTTCATCACATAGGGTGTGAAAATGCGGATATTTATGTGGAAATTTCCATCGGACATCATGACTGGAGAGATGCAAATATGTCAGATTTCAACAGAATTTCCAGATTAAAAACAGTATTTAACAGATAATGAAAACCCTGTGACTGTCTAAACCCCAAAGACAAAGGCACCAATTGGTCCATTAATCTAATCACAATCGTGTGATTGAGGTGTTTCGCATCAGTGCAGAGCAGAAGATACTTCCCACCTCTTGTACATAAGACAAAACAACATGCTGAGGTGAGAGAGTAAGAGAAGGAATGCAGCAAAGTGTTGATTTGAGAGGAGAAAAAGAGATTAGTTTGCTGCCGAACAAGATGGGAGGCGAGACAACAATGGAGGGTGACAAAGACAGGAAGTTGTGCCGAGCTCCGCCAAAGAGACGAGGTTCTGGAATCTTCCACCTGCTCTGCATCAACCTCCACACACTCTGCAAGAAAACATGTGCTGTGGCCAGTGACAGAACATTTATTTATAGTTCCATGCATGCAGAATGCACACAAGCTGCAACACAGCCAGCAAGGCCTGCACATATGCAAGTTTAGGGAGCAGTGTCAGAAGCTGCAGAGCGTGTTTGCATTCGAGACCGTGAGATCCAAAGCTAAACAAAGTGTTGATTGTTGGAAACCGCAATTTTTTACCACAGCAAATATGGCCCAAACAAATACCTCATACAAGTATGAGGTATAAACAAATTGGACCAAGAACAAAAGAAAAACAGTGAGTACAGAAGGTGGAGGGGAGCACACAGAGGAACAAAGGTGGCTGACTGTCAATTCCAATTTTTTTTTTTTTTTTACCATTCCTCCCCCTCTTCTCCTTATTTGCCCCCCCCAATGTTCTCCCCATAGTCCCCTAATCCATCTCTTCCACCTCCATCTGTCCCACCCGTGATACAATCTGCTACTTCCTGTGACACAGCACCAAAGCCACAACCCACTTCCTGTTGCCAGCACTGCCTAATAAGGACAGCCTCAGCCTGAACAATCAATGTCCACACACACACACACACACACACACACACACACACACACACACACACACACACACACACACACACACACACACACACACACACACACCTATCCTATATTTTCCTATGAGCAGATAACACTGAAAGTCAGTCCACATTGACTGGAAAATGTATTTTGGTTCACAGCAACAGTATAAAAAGGGGCGAGTAATGAGCAAAGAATTAGGATTAGATGAATGATTCAGTGTTTGGGATGCTTGCTTTTCTCCAACCAGGAACTACTTAAATTTTCAGGCCTACAAATATCCCTTTAAACCGTTTGAGTACTCCTGATAGAAATGGTAAATTACACATGGGAGTGATTTACGATTTCACAAAACGTCACATAGCTTTGGATTTGCTGTCAATCACAGAAAAGTGTATTACATAAAGTTCAAAACGCTTTCCTGTTATTGTGTTATTTGGCGCACGTCTTATAATAATGGTGCCCAACGTGAATGTTAGTCCAAACTTTCATCATAACTTAGTCTCCTCTGTGCTTTTTTGGCACCCTGTGCAGTAGAGGGTTTTGCAGATGTTTGGCACTTTACTTATATTTCCTATATTTATTTTTCTAAGTCTTAGTTTCTAGTTATTTGTGTGTTGGTCAAACTTTGCACATTCCTCTTAACATTTCGTGACAAATGCTTTCAGGCAGACAAACCTAGCAGCTGAGAGAGCAGTGATGACCCTTGACATTGTGTGGAGAGGCTAAAGGTGCTAAGTGAGGCAGGGCTTCAAATATAAGAAAAAATGTGTAAATGCAATAGCTGTGAGATTTGGGTTGGACCTGACTGAGGTAGGGGCCTCAGCATTAAAGGATATTTCTAATATTTTCCTGATACTGTATGCTGTTATTTGCCTGATAAAGAGGTGACTGTGAGTCTATGTTAAATAAAAACTGCAATACAGAAATGGCTGGATATGTTTTAGATTCTGTGCCTCTACAAACTTTGTTTGCTAAATACAAATGACAAGTTTACTTTTCAGATGCAGAATGCATACATTGCCAATGTTGAGTCCACTCAATGCCCATCGGTCACTTCAAGCAGGTTTAAACCACCCCGGGTTGGATGGATAAACACCACAGCGCTCTCTGATCTCATCTCATCTGCATCGAGCACGCTGTCAATGTGCAGGGCAGAGAGGGCTTATGGGAAGTGGGAGGGGACAGAGACATAGGACTGGGAAGTGGATGCATATTTAATAGCGGGGAAAGCGAGGGCTCAGGAGTGAGACCAAGAGTGAGCAGCTGCATTATTGATAAAACTATGGACACCGAGACTCTAAAAGCGTGTGTGGGACACGCGCATTAAGCCAAGGACTCGCACACAGGCTCAACACCTGTCAACCTGCCAACACGTGTGTCAGCGTGCTGACCCGGTCCCTGGGTATAACAGGGTGCAGAAGACTCACAACTGGGTTTGAATGTGTACTGGATAAAAACACAACAGGCACGGTCATAAACAATCTAGTCCTGTCCTTTGTCTGATGAAGACGGCCAGTTCGCAAGTGAGGACACTGAGGCTGGCTGTGGAGCTAAGCTAACTAAGTGACCACTTGACTTAAGAGGGTTTTCTCTTAAGCACAAATAGGTCACTGGCTGATGCTCTGGGGAGGGATTTCAGCCACCAACCTTTAAACTACCTTGGGCAAAGGACTTGCTTGACACAACAGAGGACTTCAGCACAGGAAATGATTGGCAGGATGATATGCACGCACACGC
>JBBMOE010000020.1:1729167-1764799 GCA_037975065.1 Chaetodon trifasciatus | reverse complement strand
AGAAAAACACATTAAAAACCAAACCGAGTCTGTTTTCTCTTGTCATTATTACAGGCACAGAGAGTTCCTCATCCCACCGCCATTCCTTGGTCAAGGAAGGGGTTAACAGGAAACCGCAGTGCATGGCCGGGGCACACGCTCTCTTGGAAATGTCTGTATAAGGCTGTGCTCTCAGAGCTTTTCCCCAAATGTGCTGGCAAGTACAGTCAGGCCCAGTGGCTCTGTCTCGTCCCTCCTCCTCCCCTCCTAAGTTTACCTGACCCTCCCACCACGCTCCCCTTCCACTCTTCTCTACTTCCCGTCACCATTCCCTCTGAATCAAACAAATTAAACGAGTGCAAGATCTGTCAGGAGATGCCTCTTGGTGGCATTCACACAGAGATAGATTACATAACCCTGCAGTTCACATTTATATATGGTGCAGGGATAAGAGGACCTAAAGTACAGTGAAATGTACAGGAGTACGTTCGTCCTGTGCACCACTTTTACAAAGCAAAGGGCCATCCATGGCAGACAGACAGACTTCAGTGCTGAGGCTGAGACAAGACACACTGAAGTTACACAGGGTTGTCAAACACTAAGTACAGTAATACCCTTTGTCTCTGCATCTATTCCTGGCTCACTGTCCCTCCCAGTTTGTAAGGCTCATTCCTCCTTCAAGAGTTCATAATACCTATACGCATAATACTACATGAAAGGCCCTCACAACTACAGCCAACTCTCTTTTTTTAATGATGTCAGGCTTTTTCCTTGCCTTCAGGAGCACTTATTGCTTGCTGTCTGTTTCCTCTGTTGTAAACAGAGAGCAGACAGGACAGAAACCTTCAGGTGTGACTCACGCTCAACATTTTACAAGCGTGTGCAATCGAACAATCATAATATCCGGGCAGCTTCATGTCTCATCGACATGTTTTTTTCATAGCTTTTGGAATTGATTCACACACATCTCACAGTCAAATGTAAAAAGCAAACCTAAAGGCGGCCGCGCTGCACCTTAGACGAACAATGATTCATTACTTATTTTCTTTCTCTACGGTCACATGTCACATTAAGGCCAGACAGGGAACAACAATAAGTCACTTAATAACATCTGCGTGTCTGTAAGCTAACCACTTCCTCACTCTCCTTCACAGCCTGATAAAAATTAGAGGCCACAGCTCACAGATGACAGCCATGCATGATATCAATATTGTGGAAAAAAGGGATCAATTTAAATGTCTTGTGGAATGATTTTTAGATGTTTTTCCACTAATAATTTACAGGTGAATTCTTCTGTCTTTCTGAATGTTACAGTTAAATGAAAATTATTTAATGCAGATAAAAAAAATAGAAAGAAAAAAAAAATATTCCACCACATCAGCACATTATTTTTTCCTCTGGATTTGAGAATTTCTCTGGAGTTCATAAGATTTTAATATGTTTTTAGATATAGATAGATAGATAGATAGATAGATAGATAGATAGATAGATAGATAGATAGATAGATAGATAGATAGATAGATAGATAGATAGATAAGTAGGTGTATACAGTGAGAACTCATTGATAAGCAAAGAGGGGACAGTGGACAGTTGACAAGAGACACCCATGGGACAGTCATGTTCCACAAAGAAGTGAGAAAAGGAAGTATGAGGTGCAAAGAGGCAACATGGGAAAACACAGCATGTGCCAGTATTTGAATGTCCTCTGTATAAAATACATATTTAAATAGCATACATATAATGTAATATTCTGAAAGCTAGGCTGTGTGGTTCATCAAAAGTGGCACCAGAACATTTGTTTTATGGTCATTTTTAATAGCAAGAGGCTGAATTTTCCTTTGCAATAAGGGTTATTTCTGCAGAAATACAATTCACTTACATACAACTGAAGAAAAGTATCAGAGGAAGAAAATCTTTCACTGCACAAAAAGTGAGCAAATGCAGATCATTGGGGGGGGCTGCCTGTTAGTATTGCGCTGTCTCATTACACACACTGGACTGAGGTCACGGTGGTGGTAAAGCACTTGACCTCTGATGCTGACTCGGACATGGGGAGTCCACACAATAGCCTGTTGACGCTGGCCGAGTCATCTGACAGTACACTGTCCTCAAAGCACCCTCGGGCCACATACATGGCTGTCAGCGATGTAGAGCCGGGCCCACATGACTATGAAATCAAGGCCTCACTAAATAACATACATCTCATTGAACGTGTTTTTTCCTCATGTCGACATTCAGTGTCTATCAGTAACTGTAAAAGTAGGTGAAGATAAGCTTTCAGACGTCAAAGTACAGTTCCTGATGAGCTGTTTGAGCCAGCTGTCCCATAAACGTTAATATGTAGCCCGATGCCCAGACATGAGATTAAACTTCCCTCTGATGTAGCTTCTTTTCTTCAAATATGAGGTGGATGATGGACACAGGCAGATACAGGATTCTGCTTAAGGACGTCATTTATGAACAAAACAGAAAGGAAATCACCAACATTTTGAGAAGTAAAAGCAAAAAAGAGGGAAATTGTTACTTTCTAAAAGCCTTTTGGAGGTTTGATGAAAGATGTTTTAGCCTTTTTCAAAGCCGTACAGGCTGCTTACATTAAAGGCTAAATATAAAATTAAAAGCTTTTAGACCATGCACCTTTGCCTTATTACCCCCTCGCCAAACTTCACTCCCTCTTTCTTTGTCCTTTTCCTCATGCCTGTTTCTCCCTTCACAGGTCGTAGCATGCTGCTGAAGCACACAAATAGACACTCGCTTGCTGCAGGCTACTGCTTTCTGCCTCCACGAGTCAGCCATACAGAGAGAGGCATCCAGGCTCTCACAGCTATTCTTAAGCTCTTCCTCTCTTCAATATCTTTGTCTGAATGGAGTCAGACATTTTCAGCTGAAACTCCTCGACCAAGAAAACCCCCCCAGCATTCTTTGAGCGCTGACTCATCCTCTGCCTGGCATCGTTTATCGAGCATTGTGGAAAAGCTGAATAGACATTTGGCCGAGAACTTTCATTTTGTTGTGTGACCACTTCAAGAGCGGAGGTGAATTCCTTCCCGCCTCTGAGGCAGAGCAGGGTGGTTGTGTGTGTGTATGTTGGGGGGGGGACAACTGGTACACTCAATGCCCATATTTGGAACCATCTCACCTCTGTCCTCCTCACTGAGCTCAATTCCTTTTACAGGTTGGAGCACATCCTCTTCGTCTTGGGAGAAGGAGGAGGCAGGTCCTGCTTCTCCAGAGAAGAACAATCGAGTAAGAAAACTCCCTCCCCCTTTCTCAGCTGCTCTAACATGTACACTCTCTCCTTTGCACCAGAGGAGAAATTTCTCTGCGCCCAAAGTTGAGAAAAGAGAAAGCAGAGAAAAGCAGGAGGGAAACACCTAATTATGTTTCCTGCTTCACGTTGTGGCATGAGGGTGTGAGTGTGTGGACTTTGACCTTAGTGTACTTTGCAGACGGTGGTTACCTGGATAACGGTCTCACTGGGCCGGCTTGCACCCCTTCCATTCTGCACTCTAGCACCTGTTTTTACAGTCACCTACAGTATGATGCACAACACCACCAACAAGTCCAGCCATCAGAAGACATTTATGACAGAGCTTGAGTGCTCTTGAAGACCTTGACAATTCATTTCTCCATCTCAACCGTGAACAACAAACAAAGATATCTAAAATAACCCTCAGCTGAATCTCTGTACTACTTAAGCAAAAAGCAATGCAAAAGACGATCCAAACCGGCCGATCCACATTGTGATGTTTATTCTGCTACTAACTGAAACTATGTACAAACAAAACAGCACGAGTAGCATTCAGGCCAATATTCACCCATGACTGAGCATTAACTATTTCACTGATGACAAAAAGACAGTCCTCTTGACCACCCAATTGACCTCAAGTTCCCAACTTAAATGTGCACTGTTCAAATAGAGCAGACTGCTGCTTATACAGAGTGGGAGTTTCATGCAACATCTGGCAAACGTCACCCATGCAGAAAATGGTTCAGTCTTAAACAAAAGAAGACCAGACAGGTACTCCCTTTCTCACCGTGCCTTTCTGTTTAGTTACCTTAGTCCAAGTCTAGTCAAACTATCCCGAGGCAACGTTATCCTTCCTTAGTACCCAGAGTTTACGTGGTGCTGAATGATAATGTAAGGAAACTGCTGGCCACAAATCATCTGCTGGGCTCCCTCCAATATTGCTTTATCTAATACAGCCTTTGTCAGCAATCACAACCATCCCAGATAAGTAGAGCTAAGATCTGAGGATCTGAAAGACAGGAATGCTCGAGATGGCTGACAGCATACAGCAGTTTTTATACTGACTGGCGTCCATTATGCTCCATTAAGTAGTGGACCCCTGATGAATCCATTGTATCTTTGCACCCATTAGCAGTGCTGACCATACAATATATCACTACTGCATTTCTGCCCACAACAAGCTTTGGTTTCACTACGTTGTTAGGCCCAGACTCGCCGTCAGCTGGGATGATGTCACTCTGTTTGGCTACCGGAAGAGGGTTTGTAGAGGTGACTTAAACTACATTCGGTCACTGTGGAGCAGTTTGTTCTTTCACACTGGTGACAGCTAGATCTTTGCCACAAGACAAGTCATACAAGCTAAAACACAGACATCTAAATTGACCTCTCAGATACACACATCTCAGATATGTTCAGCGATTTATATACTGTATATATGTCTGATGTTGGGCCCGCTGAGGGGCTTCACTGGTTGGAGAGACAATCGTCCAATCAGAGCTGTGTAGATGAAAAACGGTGATGTCACCTTCCTTCATTTTTTGCTGGTTACCTGACTACATCCACGTTGTGAGTCAAATTACACATATCACAAGTGTTAAATCAACTGATTTCCTTAATAACTGCTCCTTGTAACTTCATCACAGCTCTTCTGTGATGGACAGAAAAGGACCTCTGAGGGACAGATACCTCAGTTGCTCCTGACTGGTTAAAGCAAAACCTAATAAAAAAATCTCCCCTCCAAGAAGAAATCACAATGTCAGGCTGAACTAATGTTGTAACTCAAAATGGCAATTGTGTGTCTGGCCAGTGTATTCTGCTTGTAACTCCACATTCAGTGATTGCCGTGGTTAAGAGATTGACTCAGAGATTTTTTCCCTCTGCTTCAGGTCATGCTAATGTTTATCTGGACAATGGTCAGTCTCCATGGAGATATTTACTTGCTGAATATTTTCCATTTTTATCAGCAACAACCCTACCATTAGGTAGTTAAAAAAAGGCAAGGCATGTTTCCATTGACTGATTTGGAGACAATAAACTATACTTTGTGTAGCCTAGATTTGTCAGAAGTTGCTGTCAGCTACATTAGACATAGCTGTAACAAACAGAGCAGAGGAAATAGAGGTCACACAATAGAAAACCAGCTGTTTGTCAACCACCAGTACATCTTAAACAAGTAGAAGAACTCATCTGTCCACACAAACCCGTTACTCCTAACAAGCCATGTTTTCGTGCATTGTGGGAATATCCTGGAAGACGCCAACAGTGGAAACAGCTGATCAGTCACGTGAGATGAATGTTTGCTCTCAAAACTTATTAGGCAAAGTTAGCAGGCTACACAAAGGAGGGTTGTGAACCTGAAGCAAAATCAGTTGTTTCCCTACTGCCAATAAAGCTCACAGAAGAAGAAGAAGAGGAATTTCAAAACATTTCAAAAGCTTGCTTCAAATTCACTCCACAATTAGATGGAAACACAGCTAATGAGGACCACTTTAGCCATACTGGATTAACAGAACATTTCCGTAAATTTGCTGAAGAACCATGATTTGTCAGGAGCTTAATTTATTGAATGGTGATGTCTTCACAGTGATAGATATTCAATGTACAAAGACAAAAAACAAAAAAGTGTCAAATCCTCACATTTGAGAAGCTGGCTGCTGATAAATGACAAGAATTATTCAGCTTTAGTTTATCGAACTTGTTAATCATCTGTTACAGCTCTGGATCACAGTATATATTCAAACATATATACAATCATAAAAATGCATATATCATGACAAGCCTATATCCATTATACTCACTGCAAGCAATCTAAACAGGTTTCCCTAGAAATTGGGACAAAGGGCTCACACCAAGATCAGTGAACGACACTTAATATGAGTGACACATGACCAACAAGCTGGCTGGCATAAAGGTTAAGTTTAAAATAAGTGATCACAGAAGAAATAACAGCAAACACAGGGAACATAACAGCCTACAGGCACAATTTAAGAAAAAGCATCGGCCACCACGGAGCAAACTGGATTTGTCACCAAGTAGACAATAGTAGGTTTTGTATGTTGGGCAACTCCTGTAGCAAAGCATCTAATCCAAGAGGCAGGCCGGCATAATGGCCTATTTATGAGTATGAGGGGTGGGAGGACCAAGAGGGGTAAATTGTTTCAAGGGAGGGAGCTGCAGTGATTGGATGTTGTGGGAGACAAACTGACAAGACAAGACCATTTTAATAATGGAGAGCGAGGCGTGATGATGAAGCATACGGGCTTTGTGATCATTTAGTCACACCAACTGTGCTGCAATGCACTCAGGAGCCTTTTGAAGTGAGTATCAACATGCAACTCTTTATCCATGAAATAAAGCCATTATTCTTAATCCATTATAGATAAGAATTCCCACAAGCACAGCACAATTACCTCAAATTGTTATTGCTCATGGGGCGCAGGGGATAAGTGTGGATATTAGGAGGGCTTTGGTGGAGAAACAAATTTGAAAAGGTTGCCTACATTCACAATAAAAAGAGCAATAATTTCACCTACGCAGAATGTCTCCCACGTATTCGGGTACAGTTTGCAAAAGACAGTGAAGGTGAATCTGAAAGTAGTATTTCTAAATATTAGGAATTTTGAATTAGATTTTAGGGAGCAACATTGATTGCAAACAGGACGAAAAGTCTGTTTATACTCTGCCTCTTATATCAGACTTCAAAAGGAAAAAAAAAAGACTGCAAGGGTATTAGAGGAACAAGTGGAGACATGAAAAAAATCAGTATCCCGACACACCAAACACACTGTAATGAACATTACACAACACTGTGGCATGAACGCGCTGTTATCGCAACACCAATGAGTTTCATCTTATTATCCTTACATGGGCATGCGCACCAATATTGCTAAATGCCTTAAATAACAGCTACTGGCCTGTTGGGACATGAGGTCATAAACACTTTGGTAGAGGAAGAAGACATGACAGCAAAACTGCAAAAGATCACTGCTAGAGCTGCATTCCTTTCCATTTACTGCCAAGGCAGAAATAAAAGCTGGAGCTGAGACACAAAGGAGACTGAGGGGGAGGCCATTTCCCTGCTTTTAAGGCTGATCAATAATAAGCTCATGCAAGACTGTAAGGAGCAAAGTGGACGAGCCCACTTTGGCATCGCTTCCAGGCATGTGGAGCTTCCAAACTGAGCACAGGGAACTCGTTAGATTGCAAACAGTGTGTGGTGAGCAGATGCATTACACCTGTCTGTGTGTACGCTCACGTCACTTGTGTTAATTCTTGAGCCTGAGGCGGCCATGCTGTTGGTGTCAGATAGGGCAAGTCTTTTAGTCACAGAGACCCAGCCAGTGAATCATAGTGAGAGACACGAGTCACCTCTGACAATAACAGTGAATCATTTTGCAGATGAACGCACTTCCTGCGCCACTTGGCCACAAGGATAAGCCTTAAACGCTGATACAGTGTTCTAAACACAGTCACCGTGACTGTAAGGTGGAAGATAAACAAACATGCATCTGTGCATCTGCCACAAAAGCATCTACTTTCCTTCTGGAGCACCTTGTTCCACTCGCAAGATGTGCACTGAGGGTGGTCAGTGGAGATAATGCAGACGTTTCCACAGACCGCAAACGTAACAGGCAGCTTAAAGTTGGAATGCATTAATGAACCATTTTCTCAACTGGGTCAAATTGCTGAACTTTTGACCAACTGACTGCACTTCTGTGTCAACATTCACATACCACCGGGGCGAATGACAATGAACATAAGCGGAGCTGCATTCCAGCCTTTACCTATTATACAAGGTGACGTGACATGAACTGGCCACAATGGAGGGCCAGCAGGAGCAGTATCCAGATAAAGTTAGAGCTACAATTATCAAGACAGATGTCACCCATCAGCTGCCCAGAGACACCGCTTTGAAGGGCCAGTGGAACCTGAATATAGACAGAAAGGTTAGACTCATTCATGTTAACATTGTGGCTTGTGGGTGCACTCTGCACCAAAGTGATTTATGACTGCAGCTGAGCAATTCCACAATAAAGCAGTTTGCTGCTTATCTTATTATATGATGTGTAATAATTTTATTGTGTACTATGTATGGCAGGACAGTGTGTTGTCATAGTGATAGTATGTACATGTTGTCTGACAATAACTCTTAAGCTGCAGGTATACTTACAGGTGTATCAAAGAAGTCTTTTCATCTACAAGTCTATTATTTCTTTTGCTTCATGAATGCCTCATTAACAGGGTATGTTTAACGCATTACTGTGATTGTGGCAGGATTTCAGGCAGCTCAAGTGCCTCCAGTTCCTGCTGTAATCAAAGTTCCTATGCAGAAATATGTGAAAAACAAATACGAACCCGGGACCAACCCATGTGCCGAGCTCAGATATATTGTTACAGAAAGGGCAGCGCACTCGGTTTTGAGATAAAGAACAAGTCACACAGGTTATTGGCCCTGCACCACAGTGCCTCACTGTCCACAATTAAACTTGCGTCTGTCGAGCTTTCAAGCGACAAAAGTTGCTCCTTGACAACCACTCTTGTTTAATTGTGACGGAGCGAGGAAAAGAAAAAGGAGTGAGCCCAGAGAAGCGGTGGCTTCAAAGCATCTAATTGCCAACTGCACACAGGCTGTGACAGGATGTGGAATTTGTGGACATGAGCTTTCCACAGAGCAATTTTGCTCCTGGTGCAAACTCCTAAAACTCCCAGAGGGAGAAAAATAGTAGGCGAGGGATCGGTTTAATGTGTGGCTGTGGAATGCATGACATGATACAAGCAGCAGATGCATTGGGGGGCAGCAGGGTGGCAAAGTGGTCATTGTGCAGCTGATGGAGCCCCCTATATAGACAGGAATCCACCCTGCTGAAGTGCCTTTGAGCAAGACACTGAATCTCTTTCACATGCTGTCTGAACTACCCTGACCTCTGACCCTAGATATAAACATACTGCTGTTCACCTATGGAGTATTTGCATGACGGTGGTTTGATTCAGGCACAATAACAGTGAACTGCTGCAGCCAAAGGAGCAAAGCAAGGATCAACATGGAGCGCTTGAACCCGATACAAAGCTATGTTTTCGTCATCTGACCTGCTCGACAAGCCCAACACTTTGTGAATAGTTTCCTAAAAGACAGCCACACTTGAACACTTGGATAACTACCATACGAACATTAGTTTTCACCAATCGTTCGTATTCTTATCAAGTTATTCGCTGGGCAAGGTCACAAAAACCTGCTCCACGGTGTCATGTGTGTCCCTGTTAGCCGAAACAAAACAGCCAGGAGGCTCGATTCATTCCTGAGGGAGAAATGCGATTTAATGTGTCGGAAACAAGTGCTGTGGCGATTAAACTAGCAGGCAGAGTCCAAAGAGACACCACGGGGTCAGGATTTAACAGTCAGCCTTTGTGAAACCAGTGGCCGAAACACAAAATGTAGCCGGGAAACACAATGAAGATGAAGGGATTTGAGCCGCTTTACCCACCTCATTGTTCGGCCAGAGTGGAGAGCCTCTCCTCGCAGGGAAGTTTGGCTGACTTCAGAGCTGAAGCCCCGGCTTTAAAAGTCAAACTAGTGAGATAAATAAATAAAAAAAACGAGGGAAACGGGCGAAAAAATAACACGCATCTACACCCGCAAACGGGGTAGCCACTAGCGGTATAAAGAAGCACACCTCGACGATTTCCTGGTTCGTGTGGAGCGCGAGAAGAGGGAGGAGAGAGGAGATACAGGAGTGGAGCGGGCTTGTCAACTCCGTTCACTATCCCACATTGATTTCTACGAGCGAAAGAGGGGTAGGCGAGGGGAAGCGGGGCTGCGCCGAGACCACGACTCCTCTTTTCACACTTTGAGCTGGTTTAGCGCCCTGTTTATGGACATTAAAGCCGTGTGAGTGCGCCGGGCTTCCCTCCTGTGCCTCGGTCGGTCTGTCGGTCGCTCGGTGTGGATTCACTGGAGTCTGGCCCAACCCGCCTGCTTCAAAGTAGGCTACAATCTTAAGACGCGTTCATGTGCACCTCGGAATAAAATAAACTCGCGAATGTGAGTGGCGACCTCGCCGCGTGTGATCTTTCGTCGAAGTGGGAAAGCAGAAAGCTGCCGAGTCCGAAGTTGGAAATACAAGCAGTGGTTTTTACTCAAGGACTGTACCTAAGCGCATATTTGAGAAACTTGAATTTCTGCTGCAATCAGACTCACATAGTACTTTTTAATCCATTACAGCTATAGCCACTCGTTACTTTGACAATGAAGACGCTACATATAAAACATATGATCAGTTTATAGAATGTGGTGCATTGTTGAACAGTACAAAGTAGTTCAAATGAGTTTTTCCTCGACCATCTGCGACAATAACATACTGCTCACACATGAATGTGTATTTCTTTCTTTTTATACTTAACCATAGATTGCTGCTAATACTTTAAAATTATGGATTCAGCACGTTTACTTGCAATCGACTTTACCGCTGAGACAGTGCTGCTTCGAATAACCACTGATGATGACAAATGAACTTACTTTAGCACCAGCTGTTTGTTTCAAATGGAGTTTCCGCATTATAACTGCCAAGTGCGATGTAAACACCAACCTAGTTGATGCTGTCCAAAATATTAGCAGGCATAATATGACTGTCAGGACCATCACTCATTTACTCGTCATGCTGTATTCCGTCGTATTAAAATACCATTCACAAGTGCTGACCAGGGGACCGTCTGGTGATATTAGACGGGAGTAACTAAAGTTTGTTGTGATTAATGAATACAGATACATTTTAAGTGCGGTTGCTAAACATTGCAAGCCAGCCAGTGGTGTTTATAAACTGAATGCTCTTATTTATTTCTTAATGTGGTTAGTGTGTTTAATTTCCAATAGTCATTGAAGGCAGCATCTCATCCAAGCCGGGGGGCCTAGCCAAGCCCTTCACCTCGCCCTACTGGCTGTCTGGGTAACTTCAGGTTTCTACTAGCAACTGTGGTCTTCGTGGTTACCCGATAAGATTTCTGTACCATTTCATGAGTAGTGTTTCTGGAATAAAATGATAAATAAATAACTAAGCACAGATTTGAAAAGACAATAGGACATGAAATTACAGCAATCAACTGTAGCAATCTTTTAAATAACTTATGTTAAATGCTGAAGTAATACTGTCTAATGCTGTAAACAGTAAAAGAGAGGAGGAATCCTGTGGCTCACATGGCCCAGTTTTCAACACCGAGATACTGCACACACTAAAAGCACTCCTTCTTCCTAATGGGGACAGAAGTGGAAGAGAGGATGAGAAAGGAATGCATTACGTCTGCATGGCATGTGTAAACATCCAGAAAGCCAATATGCCTTTCGTCTCACTACACACACTCAGACATACAAGCTGACTGCTCTGAGCAACTGTTGGTCTGGTATATATTTATTTAGCCTTGTGTCCCCAGTTAACTTTGCGGACTGAAGCTCAAACTGTCAAGCAGAACCCCCTTTTTTTTCCAACGCTGAGTGTGCAATTTATCAGATCCTGTGTGACCTTATGCTCAAAACATGTGCGGAGGTGTTTGTGTGATTTGTGCTGGCTCAGTCTCAAGAAGTTGGTCCAGTTCCCAGAAAGTAGCTCGTAAAGAATTAGAAACAGTCATGCAGTAATTTTAGGTTTCTCCTGCACTCCTCCCCTTCACCACAGCTTTATTTCCACAGCTTGACGTCAGTCGGTCAGCGCCATCCGCAGAGAGAAGGCCCGTCGGACAGCCAGCAGCAGGGAGGCCTTCATGAGACTTAAAGCAATAGGTGTTAAGAGGCATGTGTGTGAGTGTGTGGAGAAACTGAAAAATTGGGGGCTAAAAAGCAGCTGAAGAAACACAGGGCACACGCAGTGGATGTGCTTGGTCTACCAGACTGAATTAGAACTCTAGGTATCTCTCTATTCCTGCGAGTTTGTAGAGAGTCTATTATATACACAGACTGCACTTCTGCTACATCTGACATCAGGGAGTCCAGGACTTGTTGAAGCATCCAGTCCCGAGGCAGCGTCTGAAAGCCTCCACTGCTGGATGAATAGCAGACAAATAAAGAGAATTACACAACTGAACTTCAATCAAGGAACCACAGTGTCAGCCTGGATCCTGGGGTTGGCAGAAGTTAGCCAGACAGGCATTAGTAACAGTGTAAACTATTCCAGACAAGCCAAAGTTTAGCAGCCTTGTAAAAGAAACCCAGACGACACAGAGTAAATGTTACTGTTCCTCAAGTGTTAAAATTTTCTCGCCCTCTCTTTTTGACAAGGGAGGAATGTGACTGGAGGAGGGCAAAAATATGTAAAGGGGAGGCGAGACACAAAGGTTCAGTAAGAGGTCTGGGCTGGGAGCCCATTGAGCAAAGGGCAGCATTGTAGAGATCAGCAGGTCCAAATGACATGTCCTGAAAAGTAGGCCCTGAACTCCTCACAGGGCGAATTGGGGCCATTACACACTGACAAAGCATGTGTGCAAGTGAAAGATGAGAAAATGAAATAAAGCATTTTTCTGAATTCAGAACTGTTAACAGTTTGATATCTGAGCACTGTGCTTACATAGGAGACAAAGGATGTGACTGACAGACCGCTGCGATACATGTCAAAATGAAATGGGCCCAAGAAATCACCTGCATGTCATATTGAATATCTGGACTCATATCAGACTAGATGATGCTTCAAGACCCAGTAAATGTGTCTCAGTTTTCAGGACCATGTGATTAAATTAAACTGGCTTGTCAGTCAAACTGGGTACACTGCTTTTAAAATCCACTAGATGGCAACATGACCTTTACATCAGACAAAAATGCCACACAGCAAAGAGCTGGAAGAGTCCCTCAAACTAAGTGCTGCTCTTGTGTTTTCTTACGCTCTGTAGCCTGTTCTGAAACCATTCCAGATTCACATCAGGAGTAAGAACAAAGTATAAACTATAATTCATTTTTAAGCAGCTAAGATGTCTTGCAGTGTAACCTTTAACTAAAAGCTCAGAATCCAGAACATTACGCAGCTCGTTTCCTCAAGAAAAATCTGCTGTTGTCCTGAATACATTTCAGAAACATTCACAACAAATATCACAGCCAAATGATCAGTTTTGATATTATATGAACATCAAACATCGACAAAACTCTTATGTCCTCTGTAATGTGCCTGTGAATTTGGAGGTTTGCATGAAATATATATTTTTTAAAGTTAAATGAAAAAAAAGGGGATATTTTTGTGATTTGTGAAAATAAATTGCTGAGATGTTTTATACTCTGGAGGCCGGTGAAAAGTTTCCTCGATGGGTGGGATGGTGCTGGGAAATTTGGAGTCATGACATGCCCTGCTATAGTAATCCCATTTACACCTGATAACAATCCTTAGTATCCACCAAATGTTATAAAAACATCTTCCTGATTCTAATAAAAAAAAGCTCATTCGTGCCTCAGAGCCCAGCACCGCTGTGCTTGTTTGCAAATAGGCGCAGGTCAGCGTGCAGCAGCTCGATACACCTGATCCCTGTTTTGACTGCCGCTCAATGCGTCCTCGCAGTCACACTTCAAGAGAGATGCGGTGTTTGTGTGTTTCCCTCCTCTCCTCCCTCCACCTGGCCTGGCGGGGGCTCTGACACCCGGACCGCGGCTCTGCTTGAAAACAAACTGCGGCGGCGGCTCCGGTTACCGGGGTCCGATCGATGCGCTGCACGGTGTCGCGTTGCTCGGAGGCTCGAGTATCGATGCATGGCCGATCGCTATCATAATCACACTTCCCCCCTCTTATCGCTTACCTACTGAATAAAACATCTGCCTTCCTGCTCATGGATCGCCTCCCTCCGCCCCAAAATCTGGAGGGAAAGAGACTTCTTGAAGTGTCTTTGAGATGAGTGAAGTAACATGAGAAAAGCGCACGATGATACCCAACAAATGAGGTCCCCAAAGTTGTTTTTATCTCGGGCATCTCCAAATAGACCCACCAGCTACTTGACAGCGCTTTGTCCCCGGATGCTGCAGCTGTGAAGGTAATCATTGTGAGATAAATCCAAAATAACCTGCAGCTTCTTGACTGATAAACTTTATTATAATTAACACCTTGCTGCTCACATCACAGCCAAACAATGAACACATAGAGCTATATATAGAGTTAATTCATTGTTGCATTGACTACTTTTTTACACTTGGTGTCAGAACTGCAGCATGATGCATCACATTTCATGAGTTCAGCACCAGAGTCCAGCCAGTTCCAGCCTTAGGTGCGAAGTGACAGATCTTCAGCCTGAGTACAACAGTTACATGTAGGTTGTACCACAAATATCATATCAATCTGTGGTGGATTGTAAGAGGGGGATCAGATTTGTTGCAACACTTCTACACATTTTGTGGATTTAAGTTAATTAGCATTAAATTAGTGCTTCACCCTTTTCCAATTTTAATTTGAGTTGCTGTTTAATTTGGGGTTAAGGTTACAATAAGATAGGAGTCATTGAGTCCACACAGTTTGCTCTATTTTCATAGCAATCAATGTGAATTTTCCTGTGCGATCAGGCTGCTGCCAACACATACAATCACACAGATTTGGGAGGTTTAGTTCTGTAACACAACCAGCAGTGGTTGCAGTGCAAAAACATCCTTTTCTCGTTTACACCAAAGGGTCAGTCACTTGTCTTTTGAGAGAAAAGTAATGTCATATGTCCATCCCAATCTGAATGGAATTCCTGCTGTGACCATCACATAAACCCTTTTCTTAACTTTGATTAATTAGCTGCAATTGTGACACAATAACACTAATTTGCACACTTGCATAGAAGGACATAAGAGAAGTAGGCTGAATAAATGCAGATGCAATTCAAAGGTGCATCCTCATCAAGTCACAAAATCTGTGAACAGAGGATGTTCACATCACAGCTGGAACACATCTGTCCAACAGTGAATGGTGAATGACTGTGTTGGTCCCACAGGGAATCAAACTCACTTACACAGGAAGGCCAAATGTGTCTACTGCAACCAGCTGCTGTGGCCTCGATGCTACAGCTAGTGCTACCGTCCCAAACAGACTTCTGAACCCCTGCACGTTTAATTTAATTTCAGTCACTTTTTTTTTTTTTTTTTTAAACATTGCTTTTATTGAGAGTGCAAAAAGAACATCTGTACAATCAGATGAATGACTTCAAATGACTTCAACATTTAAACTATGAAAGAAGCCAGCAGTTGACTCATCCAGGGGTTTCCTGGTGGCCACAGGGCCCTTAGTAGCTGCTGTGCTTCCTCTTGCCTCAGGCTTGCAGTGCAAAAAAACTTTTCCGGCCCGTGCAACATGATCTCCTCAAACTTTTGGTAGATGTCAAGATTTACCTGAGGCAGCAGTGCAATAGGTACCATTGCATTAGTCATAGGAGAGTCAGAAAAGTTCACTGCATTTCATAAGCAGTGTTCAGACTGGTTTTCCTGGTGGCTGAGTCCTCCTCCTGACCCAGCAGGCTTCAGCTGAAAGCTGTAAATCAGTCAGGCTTCATGGTCACATATCTACCACAGGTGCTGGCCTTAGACATGCTCGGGTAGTACCGAGAGCAGTAACGTGTTGTATGAGGGACAATAGATCACATGTAAAGATATCAGGACAATACAATAGTGCAGCAGGAAGGGAAGTTTAGGCATACAGAAGCAAATCTTTATAAAGGCAACACAAACATGACTTTCAGGGAATTATGTTCTAATTATAAGGACTACAGCTAAACCAATGGGGATTTCAACACTGATACAGGAATCGATAACATTCAGCTCTCCAAAAGCTGTAAAATACAAGCATTTCATTTACTCACACAATCAAAATCCTGCACACCTGACCGCTAAATTTGAGAGCAGCAAAGAGCAGAGGTTAGGTGCCAAAACTGTGAAAGAGGAGTAAGGCGAGACTAGCTGTTAAGCTATTAGGACAATTAACAAAGTGGTCAGGAGGGGCTGAGCGGCAGAGGGAACAGCCTGAAATGGAGAGAGATGAGGGTGTGAAGTGACAGTCAGCACATCTGGTCTCATCAATAATGCAGTGGGCCTTTAAACGGCAGTTTGTCGCATATTGAGCGCTGCTGACTGAAATCAAGCCCGACACCTAAGATGCTGTCAGGGGAGAGTGAAAAGGGTGACAGCGGGAGGAGGAGGAGGAGGCTGGCAAGGATACACAAGATACGAGTAAGAAGAACTTTTCACTAAGGTTTTCTCTGATACATGCAAACCAGTGTGCAATAGATAAGCGAGGTTTGGAAAAATGGAACGTAGTTATAATCTTAAAACATTCAACAATGATACAAAAAATCAATGAATAAAGTAGAATTATCAATATTAATGTTGGAGATTTGAATCTACACTGAAATTACTAATAAAACATGCATTAGTGCATTAATCAAACTAGCTTCAAATTATGTTTTCAAAGCAGGGAGAAACTTGGAGGCTTCAAGCAAGAAACACTTTCACAACACTTGAATCTCAACACTTTTATTATTAAAATGAAAAATACAGAAGACTTTCATTGACAATGCAAATCCAGGTTTTCTTGTGCCTAAATGGCTCTCCAAAGAGCACAGATATCATTTTTACCCAACAGTGACTGCAATGATCCAACGACTCAATACACAACAAAACAAATAGGTTTCCATTCATGGTAGTCCACTGCCTTCAAATCATTCAACAAAAAACAAACCAAAAAAAGACAAGAAAAAAGGCTCTGAGACCGGTTTAGCTGGGCGTGTAGAAAGAGTTCATTTTCCTGTGATCAGAGGATTTCTCAGCACGATGATGACAGAGTCGCCCCTCAGGAACATTTTAGAAATGTAGCGGTCTTTATTCACGGGCTTGGACTTCTTCTTCCCCTTCCCGCTCTTGGGAACTTCTGTCCACATCTCCTTCACGTTCTCCAAGACCATGTTGCAGTGCCTGAAATGACAGTGAGGATGTCAAACATCGAAACTTAATATTACTGAATTTGAAAGGGGGAAAAAATGCTTGAAAAGACAAAAAACACATGTATGAGCACATTCATTCTTAACTGGTACGTGTGTGTGAGTGATTTAATTTGAATTTGTGGCATTCAGTTTTCTCATGATATGAATTTTTTCTTAGATATAAACAAACTTTATAATTTCTAACAGTCTGCCCCCTCCACAGGGGAAACACGCTATTTTATCTGAAGAATCAGTAGACCTTAACCTGCATGAATCTGGAGTTTAAATTATTATTATAACACAAACTTAATGCAAACTCAATATTCTGTTCACTGACTGGCCAATTTACAGAGAGGCATGTTAGATCTTGTGATTTTAAGTGGCACATGTTGCACAGCAGTTTATCCAGTGTCATGCCCTGTTGTGGTGTAACATTACCTTCTGTAGGCTATGCTATTATCCCGTCAGATATCTGTCACATCCTCTTTAGCACCTCTCAGATCACTCATGGAGCGCTATCCTTTAGGTTTTAGCATCTTGTTAGACTCGTCCTTGTTTTTTTTATGTCTGTTACAGTTCAGGGCTGCTCTGATGACACGTTGTTGGCAGCTGTACGATTATTTTTTTCTAATTGTTTCGGGGCCTCTAATCCCTTTGGTGGATCTGCTACATTTTTCATGTTTGTTGACAACTGATTTCTGGCAGCAGGAGAAGGCCTTATACACAAATTTTAGGGGTGGTGATTAATGTAATGAGCAAATTAAATTAATGCAGGCACACCTCCTCATGAACAAGTGGCATCAGGCTGAAATAAGCTACGTATGAAAACTAAGTCAAGAGTGTGATAGCTCATACGAGCAAACGTCACAGAAACAAGTAGGAGGGGTAGGCTAAGGTTATGAAAATGCTGCATGAGGCTCAATGATATATACCTTGGACTGAACTAAAAAATGAAATACAAGATGGCATCAGTATGCAGACATTGCTTAAAAATGTGTTATCGTATCAGGTCCAGGATAGAAAATATCCTGCAAAGATTTGATAAATTAAAAGGCTATTAAGGTTCTTTTTTCTTTACTTTAACCACAGGATTTTTTTATTGTGACAATAATTATTCTGCATCAATTATCCAGCCTGGATAAATCTAAGATCTAAATGTACAGTATGTGTATTTTTAATGTTTTTTTTGAAAGGTTCTGATTTCCGTGCTGAGGGAACAGTGTGTCCGTCTGCATCATGCACAGAATCTTTTAAGGGAAATAATATATTTTATACTCTTCGAAAAATCTACTTCCAAGTAATCTCTACTCGTGTATTTCAGGCAGCGTAATAAATCAGGACTCCATCTGAAAGATCGACGTCTTGTGCAATCAATTACTTAGCCAACAATCTCCCCTTGCTCAGCCCCTCCTGTCAACTGACAATCACATGGCCTGCAGAGAAATACAAGACGCTCTCTGGTTTGTGGTGATTGTGGTGCGACTTCTCCTGTTAAATGCAGGTGTGCTTATGCTGTTGTTTTGTAAAAGCATGTAAGTTAAATGCACCTGGTTGGTGCTGATCCAATTTGCTACCACGTTGGTGTTGATCGTTCTGAGATGTTATTCACAACAAGCCTGCTGGTAAAAAGATCCAAAACACGAAAAAAACAGAAAGAGGTGGAGTGCACCGGTGTGTGTAATTGAGACCGGAGTGTGCGCGTGTATTGTAGTAATAAGTAGAATTAAATGGTACGCTAAAAAGACAAATACACTCCCACTTCCAATTATGCTGTTCCTCTGTAGGGGACCACTAATTAATATCAGCAAAAAATATTTTATTATCTCTATTTAAAATTAAACATCAGAACAAAAATGTGAAATAAAACTATTTAATGTTATCAAGTATTAATCTCATATTATACTCTCAAAGCTGTTGGGACTGGGGAGAAGCCAGTGCCCGGGCTCAGTACCTGTCGAAAGCTTTGACTCTTCCGAGCAGCTTCTTGTTGTTGCGGCAGTTAATGAGGACCTGAGTGTTATTCTTGACTGACTGGGTGAGCACAGACAGGGGGCCGGTGTTGAACTCCTCTTCCTCTCGTTTCTGGAGCTCCTCCGGTGTCATCTCTGACTTGGGCTTCGTTAACAGACTCCTGGAAAATGACACAAAACGACCCCAATTAAAATGTTGGTAATAATAAAAACTGTACGCAAGATCAGAATGGCATGTTGGCATATGTATGGTAGGGATACTGTCAGATCCTGTCTGATATTATGCTAAATCAATGTTATATTGTAATAAATGTAGGCTTATTGTGCAAAACTCATGACCGAAGTACACTGGTTCACTATACCTGTTGTATGTATTAATTTAACCAGTGTTCCCCAGGCAGCCCAGCACAAAAATCCTTGTCAGAGGATTCAAACTTCTGTCCAAAAACACACCTACCCAGAAGATATTTTCGCTAACAAGAAATGAATACTTTGTTTCACCGATGATCTACAGACGGCGCATGCTCAAACACTTGGTATTAGCATTCGGCTAACTTATACCAAAGTAATTGTGTGACTTCTGGCTCACAACTTTTCAATTTTGCTCTGAAGCTATTTTAAAAATGTGAATTATTATTACATTTATACTGTAACAGTAACGTAACCGTAACACATATAAGCCTGAAACTAAATAGCAACGAAAAGACATACAAAGGATTTATCAACTGCAGTTAGCCGGCCTTGGTTCCTATCGCTGGCATTGGTGAAGCTCTACAATGCTAACAAGGTTAGCATTCGAACTGTTCGCTCCTGGCTACCGAGATTCAGAGTTCAGGCTTTGAGACAGAAAACGACCCATCTCAGTGCGATGATCGATCATCATCGATACTTACATGGTTGTGAATTTGTAAAAATTATTTTCTCAGATGGTATCCGGCTCGTCTCCACCGTGTGCCTTCGTATCTGCAACGATTCTATGAGACTAGCGTGGATAGAGGCACTTCCGGGTCACGTAATACGCGCCTCAAAGTTTTGAAATGACTACCGGGTTACAGCAGTCTGGCCAAAATGTACGTGAATAAACATTTATTTGTTTTTGTCCTCACCCGTTTGTGATTATATCGTCGATGCATTTAATGTACATTTTGAAGCTTGGCAGTGGTGGAAACTATATGTCTAAAGTCATAATTTTTAGGTTTTTGTTCTTTACTCTATACTGCATTATACTTCTACTCCACTACATTGGAGTACAATCATTTGACAGTTGTATCAATTCCGTATTTTTTTATTTTTATTTTTTTGTTCTTGTTGTTGCAGATATTACTTTTACAAAATTAGAATGGGCAAATAAAATAGTTAAAATCAGTTAAAATGCTGATACACATAACACACAAGTACATACACAAGTACATACACATACACATACACATAAGTTATGACCCAATATTACAATAGTGTTAATAATTCCGACCCGGGATCTGAACCGGGACACACACACTACTAATAATAATAGTGATAAAAACAGCTGGGTTGAGTCATCTTAGATTAAAGGCATGAATCAGTTTTTCAGCATCCGACCCAGGATCCGACCCGGTACCTACCCGGGTCAGACCCGGAACCGACCCGGAACTTTCCCGGAACTTACCCGGGTCCCCAACCACCGGGGCAATTTGGTACCGGGCCGCACAGAGAGACTGAACAAAAAATATTTTGTTGATCATCAGTCTGAAATAAGTTTTGTTTTGAAAATCAGGTGCATTCGCGTGTGCCTCTGTGCACGTGTCAAACAGACACACACTAATAATAACAACAACAACAATAACAGTTACATTGATAATAATAATAATAATAATAATAATAATAATAATAATAATAATAATAATAATAATAATAATAATAACTCGGGCCGGGCCGGGATATAGACCCGGGACACATGTAATACCGCTTGTCTCGGTCACGTGATACGGTAGTTAAAAAAGTAAGCCCACAAGCTAGCAAAAATGATTAAAAAACAACTGTCTTTGAAGAGCTTCTTCGGAAAGGGGATAAGGTCAAATAATGAGACAGAAGAAGAAGAGCCTACAACTTCCAAGAAAAAAAAGCTGCATTTAAGAGACAATATTAGCAGTCCTACTTAAAATACGAGTTTATGCTTCAGGTGGTTCTCACGCGCCAAGTCCGCTCTGCGTCATATGTGGCGACAGGCTCGCAAATGAGGCAATGAAGCCTTCTGGTTGGAGAGAAACAAGCGCAGGGCTCTCACTAATTACAACAACTACATTCAGGGAAATGGTGAGTTGTATTTTTAACAATTTGTTTTTATTCGTTCCTATGCCGGTCAGGCTAATTATTGCTTTATGTGAAACCGGTCCGGTTGGGTTGGGTTAAGTGGTATTTATATCCTATAAATTACATTAACCACTTGGGCCCTTTATGTTAAAGACAGAAATTGTCACAGGGAAAGAGAAAGCAGAGAGAGCAGTGATACCACAGACCCAAACAGATAACTCTTTGTTTTCCTCTTTAACACAACAAGAAGGAAGATAAAGTGTGTGTAAGACAGAGAGAGAGAGAGAGAGAGAGAGAGAGAGAGAGAGAGAGAGAGAGAGATGAAGGCTACATTATCTACACAGCAGCAAGGAGACATTGAGAGATTGGCTTTCTGGCAAGAGACAGACAGACGCCGGCTGGGGGTGTACAACCCACCCACCTTATTTCAAAGGGTGGCACATCTACCTTTGGAAGTCACTTGCTGCAGATAATGGCAGCCTGTGTGTTGTTCAGAGAGGTGAGTGCATGGGATTGATTTCCAGAGCTGCACTATATCTTTATGAAGCACACCTAGCTCAGCCAAAAGACTTAGGTCTTAAGCTGTTGAGCAGTGGGCCTGTAAAATGAGCTCAGTGTGGCATCAGCCTCACATGTGATGGGACTGCAGTAATCTGAAAACACTTGATGATCCTACAACCATTACATCTGATGGGCAAGAAGACAATTGTTATGTGACTCTGAAACTGAATCATGTCTGAAATTGCATTTTAAAATTTACTTTATTATGGTCAAATGATTGTTTTCTTTAGGGGCCATACAGAATTTTTTTGGGTTGAGGAGGGGGCCTGAATATTATATTTTATTTTATTTAAAAAAAAAAAAGCCCTCTCTAGCTGGGCCATTGGCGGCACACTTGCACACATTTACTGTTCTGCTTTCTTTTATGATGCAAAATGGTGAAGATGGGAGCTGCTGTCATACGCTCTGAGGGAAGGTATACATTCAGTCCCCAATAAGATCTAATAACCATGGAACCATCTATTCTGATTTGTGAAACCGACGTCTTGGTCCTGCCGTCTGATTTTGATGGGAAAAATAAATTCCCACTATGAGACATGACTGGCTGCCCCCTCGACATGGCCAACACCTTCGTGTACAATCGCACACAGCGAAGACATCTTTTTTCTTTATCATTTTTAGCATATTTTTTTTTTAATTAATCTTACAATGGAAGAATGAAATAAAATATAAAAACCCTCAGCTCTGCCAAAAAAAATGACACTACCCTCTGTTCATCAAAATAAGAAATACACAACTCTCTCCCTCCTCCTCTTATAATTTCCGTACAGTCCCTTACATGACTTAGCTTTAAATTGTTTCACTTTATCCTACTTTTGGTGGCAAAATTTGAACAAAATTAGAAGCCAGTACCCATGTTGACCGACTTTCAGCACATGACCAAACTATCCCAATCCACCTGTCTGACTTAAAGACAAAGTGAGACCATATGTGAATTTATCTGCATTAGCAGTGGTGATTATCAGTGGAGCTGTCAAAGGAAGGTGCTTATTTATTACACTAAAAGCAAACAGTATCTTCTTACTCCTGCCTCTGGGTATAAAACTCCTTTGCACCAGAGACTTGTTGATTCACAGCTCTGTCCCCCTGCTCTCTGTGCTGCGACCACAATTACTCATGCCAGTAATGAAAATATTATTATCTTCATATCTATCTAGACCGTGAGTGTGCCAGCAGTGAGGTTACCTGATCCAGCCCAGTCTGCTTTAACCACAAGCGACTGTGAATGTGAAAGGTGATGGGCTGGGGTCTTTTGATATAAAGAGTCTTTGTCTGAAGGAGGCAGCGGTCCAGAAAGCTGCTCTAATCTCTATCCTCATACATGTATTTTTTATGAATTTATATCTCAGGGGGAGCGACAGGGAGAGGTGAGGGAAAGTTTAACAGGCAGTGATGTCAGCACCGAGTGAAACACAAGACAGATCAATAAGATCAGGCTGGAAATGTCATGTCTACCTGTTGAAGTTACATCACAGTCTTTCAACATGATGGTGTGTCCTTAAGAAAGCTTCAGGCGCACATTTGAACTGTTGACTTTTAGGGAGGGAAAGCAAAGGATCACTGGATGTCCACAAAACCTCACTGTGATTTCTCACATTTTACTTTCAACAATTAAACTGTAGTCCTTGTTGTGCAGGCTTAAGAGTGACACATGTAACACACAGCCAAATAAGAGCAATCGAGAGGTTTTAATGAGGAGCAAAGAAAACACAATTAAAATACATTATTGATCGTTTAATTACATGCAGGCTAATTCAAATAGTAATGTGATATCTTTTAGTTGCAGCTCACCGAAACAAAAGCGATTACGGGACTGTGGACACAAGCAGTTGAATTGACATTTTAACGTTGCATCTCTCTCTCTCTCTCTCTCTCTCGCTGTCTTTTTTTTTTTTTTTTACTTACACTGTCTACATTTTAAAACAATTTCACCTCCCTGGACTGCAAGCATTTATATTACATTTTTACAAGAAGTTAGCTGGAAGTTTTTCCTCGCCAGAGCAAATCTTCCACAAAATTTTAATAGTTTTTAAAGGTCTTGTTCAACATGCTGGCAAAAGAATAACTTCAGACAAAATGATCATTTCGGTTTTTTTTTTATTATTATTTTTACCTTTCTCTGTCTAAAATGACATTTTTCGGATAATTTCAGATGATGACATCAGGCCGATAACAGCGACATGCGCGCAAACATCACTTTAATTTCTATACTGTCACATATACACATGTGGAAAACTATGTGGAGAACTTTGTTTCTAAAACAAGGATATGCTTTCAATTGTCCTGTCTCTGGTTGCTCTAATGTGCTTTTAAATAATCAAATACACATTTTTGCACATTTTTGAAAATGGCATGTGTCAGAAGAAGCCTTTGCTTCAATGTTGCGTCACATGTTGTTTATGTATCAGTTATTTTTTTTTGACACAAATTGCGCAACACGCTTTCTGATGAAATAATACAAGTCAAATGCCAAAAAAAAAAAAAAAAAAAAAAAATCGTGTTTCAATTTAGATGTTTTTCACTGTAACAAAGAAATTATTGAGGAAATATCGCGGGCTATTTTATTCATAAACGCAAGAAAATTTGCAAGTCTTACTCTTTAAGCAGGGTGCTCTGGCCTTTCATTTGCCAACTTCTTTCATCTAAATTCTACAGAAGTATTCTACACTTAGATATTAGACACTATGACTATTTTTTTCTATATTCCACGACAAAGGAGGGCTGGAACTAACTTGAGGACAGTAATTTGGAAAGTCATTACAGCAACTCCCGAGGTCCGAGTGGCCGTTCTTGGATAAGAATTGTCCGGGAGACGTCTTGGACGTGGCGCACTCCTCTTGGCACGGACTAAACGTTGCGGCACATGGTATTTGGTGTGAGTAAAAGTAGCTGGCCTGTCCGGAGATCATGTTAAAAGAGCACGGATCCGACAGCGGCAGGGTGCATGCAGGGATGGATGTGGAGAAAGCGGTGCAGGCAGTGCCAAGCTGGTGGCGACGGGATTGCGCGCAACTGACTCCAATGTAAGACATCTCCTGGTGCGTCTGCACGAACCGGTCGGCGTCTGCAGCACTTGTTGCACTCAACCGGGACCGCTGTGAAACAAGCGACGTGCCGTGGTTGGGGAAGCGGGGGTGAGCACTCAGATAAGTCCCTGGGCCAAGGTGGGTGCGCACCGGTGTTTGGAGAGGCAGAAACGGCGGCACCGGCCAGTAAAATGGACCCGCTGCGGCCAAGGTCACGCTTGTTGCAGTGCTGGAGGACATCAGACGACCACCTCCCCTTTTTAGTGCAAGCTTGGCCCTGGAGCCAGTCACGGCCCTGCGCCGGAGTTTCCCTGATGTGCCACCTATGAAAACGTCCTCACTGCAGGGGTCCAGCATCCAGTAGTTGCCTTTACCAGGGTCATCATAATGGCGCGGCACTTTAACGAAACACTTATTCAGACTCAGGTTGTGCCTGATTGAATTTTGCCATCCTTGTCTGTTCTGTCGGTAGTATGGAAAGTTATCCATGATAAACTCATAGATGCCGTTAAGTGTGAGCCGTCGTTCGGGGCTCTGGCGGATCGCCATCATGATGAGCGCGTTATAACTGAAAGGGGGTTTCTCAGGTTTAACGCTTTCTTCTGCTCCCACGCTTTTCTTTGATTCTCCCTTATTCCCCTCTCGTTTTCCACTTGCAGTCACCGGTTTCGTTTCTACTTTCGTGCGCTGTTTGGGGCTTTCGCAGTTCTTTCCATCGTCTAAGTTTTCCTCTTGGCTGGGTCTCTCTGAATGAGCGGAGCGCAGTTTCTGGGCCGGACAATGAGGCTCCTGGTCCCCCATCACTCCTTCTCGTCTCCTCAACAGGCTGCTGATGCTAAAGGAGGACTTGCGGAAAATTTTTGAATCTTCCATATTAAAGGTTGAAGTTACAACTGAAATCCTCTAAGGTGCCTGGTGGTGGGAGCAGCGCGCGCCACTGAAGCAACGGAGCAAAGATGCGCTGATTCAAAGTGGTGAGGATCCAAGGACGCACTGGCCTGACAGCGTGACAACAAATGCGCATGATCACAGCAGCTCAGGAATCGCTCCCTACAAAAAGTAGTGCATCACTGTGTCACTGGATGTAACAGAGAAACATTTGGGGGCGTAATTTGTGCATGTCCCGGTACTCTGAGACGACTGGATCCTCATTTTAGAAAATCCACTAATTCACCCCCTATCAAATTACTTTTTTCTCGATAAAATCAAAGCAGTAATAGCATAATGTGAGTCAAAAAATGTTTAACTGACACTGGCTCTTGAGGGCCATTATCAAAAGAATCCAAAGTAAACTGAGTAATATTTCGAACTAACCAAACCCACGTGCTCCCCACCCAAACAGTGCCAATACACACCTGGGCCCGGAATGAAATGCTGTCAATCTGTGTGACTGATCGGTGAACTCTAAGGTTCAATTATAACACTTCCGTGACTGGTGAAACTCAACCCTCTCACGCGCGCCTTGCCCTCTGGGCTGCTCTCATCTCTCTCTCTCTCTCTCTCTCTCTCTCTCTCTCTCTCTCTCTCTCTCTCCGTTCCTCTCGTCGCACCTTCGTCCACACCGTAATTTGGCAAAAATGTAGGAGAAAGAAGAAGGAGTAATCCTGAATGCTGACGGCAAAAGGCCTGAATTAACAGAGTAAAGGGGAATAGTGGTCAGATTCATGTTGAGTACAATTTCAACAAACAGTGAAAAGGGATGCCATTTATTTCTAGATTTAAAACAAGTCTCCATATCGTGAAAAAACAGAGATCTTGTTTTGAAATGGGCCCAACATCCCCTCATAGGGCGCCATACTGTATATCAATCTGATACACAGCTGATTCTCTGAGGGCCATCCTGCTTTCTCCTAGTCTGAGCCAAATTAATTTGTTTGGAAATATTATACGCATCACAATAAATTTTCATCAAAATTGACAAAAGTCGACCAGCTCCTTCTCCTGCTAAGGGTGTGAAATTACTGCCATCTTAAAACAGCAGCCTGACTAAATATATGACTTACTGCTATGATCAGTGCTTGTATTATTCAGTAGTGCCTTTCCATAAAAGAATGTGAGCAGAGCGGGTTTAAAATGAAGGTGGGTGTTTGAGTGGTTATATTCTTTCCAAATCTCAAAGACAAAAAGGACAGGAAAAGAAAGTCTGTGATTTCTGTTCAGATACTCAAACTGATGAGAGAATATTATTGGACTATAAATGATTTGCTTCCAGTAAAAGGCAGTGCAGGACGGGGCCTTAAGGGGAAATTTCTGAGCATTTCTGGAAAATTATAGAAAAACAGAAACAGGGTTTGGGGGCATGTTGAATAAAGTTCTCTTTTATTAAAAAAAAAAACCAAAAAACGCAATAAATACTGGTTACATCTGTCACAGATTAATTGAGTCAATTTAATTAAATATAAAAGTGACACACAAAAAAAATTGAAAATGAAAAACCTTGACACATCAAAAAAGAGCACTCTATTATCACAACCCGAACTGTAAGTTACTTTGCCACAGCTCTAACAACTTCTTAATTTTTAGTTATTGTTATTCATGAAATCAGCTGTTCTACTGAATGCTTCAGGGTTCATAAAGCAGACATCAGACATGACAACTGGAACCACACATACACCTTCTCTTATCCAATTTGATAGGGACCTCCCACCATAATCCCTGTGCTGCACAAGTGAGCACTTGTTGGGAATGTTTCAGGCACTGCAGAAAGCACGCATTGTTATCTCAACACTTGTAATCCCCTTGGATCGTTTTCTCTGTTCGATATTTGATTTCATGTCTTGTGTTGTTTCCGGTGATATTGCAGTGACACCCTAAAGACATTTGCATGGGAGCACGGCCCTTGCAAAAACAATTTATAGGCTTGTACTCAGTATATTTTATCACTGTTTGAATTGATTGTTTGGTGGGGACTCCTGCTGACCCCGTCCTCTGTGGGGGGAGGTAAGCAAAAACAGAATTCCTCGCATGACTAAGAAATAAATCATATTGCCATGATTTGCTGAAAAATGTATCTTAACATTACAACAGGTGAACGTTCACAGCGGAACACTAAGACTATCAAGCAAAGTATTCATCAGTTGAATGTATTGCCCACCATTTTAGCATGACAAAACTGAAAGAATGTAATCAAATTAAAAAGAGTAAGAGTTACTCTGACAATCTGTCAGCATATGAATTGAAGCGCTTTGATTTGGAGCTTCTCAACTGCCCGTTTTGGACATCTAGAGAGCACATGGGTTTCATCCTATATGCTGGCTCCCCCTACTGTAAGAGAAACGTCTGACAGGATGTGAAATGAGCAGGGCCTCCTCAGAAGCTTTTACAGCACAAACCTTCCCCAGTTAAAAAGAGACCTGTGATAAAAATCAAAATAAGGCCGTCATAATCTGCAGCAAGCCTTATTTGGCACCCCTCAGCTGTGGTAGCACAGCGTAAAGTTTTCCTCCCGGACATTCGGTGCTTCCCAGATCCCTGTGCCCTAACAGATCAAACCTTGGGCATAGAAATCCCTGAGAGACACCACACTGCAGCAGCAGTCTGACTGATGATAAGGCCTCAGTGCTTGGTGTATCATCTGAAATCAAAAGAAGCAGCATTATCTTTAAGTGCAAAATATTATCCAGACCTCAGAAAACCACCCTGAACTGCAGCTTTTCATGCTCTTTCCTTGATGGAGTGTGTTTATAAACAATAAATGTAAATAAATGTGTTTATTGTTGTCACAATGCAAAAAGTGATCAAATAAACTTACTGTTGAAATTGCCCATGAAAGCAATCCCCACTGAGTCATGATTGTTGCCTTTGGCATGTGCTCCTACCACACCCCAGCCGCGGGCCTCATACACTGTGCCATCTCTCCCGACCAGAAAACTGGAACAAACAGAAGCTGTTTGTTGATCCCGTAGCATTAAAAACTAGCAGAAACTCATTAGAAGGAATATATAATTAATATCCATCCAGTATGTCCACACAATACCATATAAACAGCACACAAAATGACATTTCTCATGAACGCAACAGGCCTTGACTCACTTGTATCCGATGTCATCAAAGCCTCTGTCTGTCATGTGCCCTGTCTGGATGCTGACAAGGCGATCACTGCACTCTTTCAGGCCTGTGCACTCTGGGAGGGCAGTGTGGTGGATGACAACTTTCTGAGCAGAGCCCTTCAAAGTCTCTTTCTGTCGCGGGGCAGCAGCTCCCCACTGCGCCCTTGAAACAATGTTCACTGAGAAGCAATTTAAAGAGCATATTGAAGTTAAAACACCTGCTCCATGTCATAATTGAAAATCAGATTTTTGAAAAATCAGGAGTGTAAAGCTGTTTGCCGCCGTACCTTTTTGGTCCATTCCTCCATACACAGATGCCTCTGGCTTTGATGACTGACTGGCAGCAGACTGTGCAGCTGCATTATCAGGGAGCGTGTTTCAGGGGGTGTGGTCATGGGAAGTACACCTTCCTCGTTCTTCCTTGTGGATAAATCATCTTAATGAACACACAAGTTATTTTTCTACAGTTGCCCAACAGGTTGTTTGGAATCTACATGTTTGAAAAAGAGGGAACTTCATGACACTGTCGATATTCCACAGTGACGGAAAACCTGCGGCGGCTCCCCCCCCCCGATGAGGCATGAGCGCTTCAAACTTGTGTAAACAGTCATGGGAGTGTAAAGAGGAAATCAGTGACTTTTGCAATATCAAGTGGTGTGTGTGCGTTTACTGCAGGAAGAAACAAGCACAACTTTGATATGAGTAAGGGGCCTGAACACTTTAGAGGCCAATTAAGCATCTGTGCTGCCAAAAGCATAGGTGTGTCTGCTAATGTGAAAAATTACAGCATGTGTTTACATGTTCATGTGTTTCATTAAATACTCAAGAGACATTTGAAACAACTGATTCTTTTAATCTATCAAAGCGTTCGAAAATAACAACTGTTAAAAAACTATTAATACATAAAATTTACATTATATGATCACATAAAGATAACTCCAGGGTCGACAAACATCAGCAGCAACAAACAGGACAGCGATAATAAAAAAGAACCCTTTGAGCTGCAGCAAGGAGTCCTTCTTTGTGAACAGAAATACTGCAGATGCAAATGTCAGACCTCTTCATTATCACTGACTCTATTCTGTCCACCTGTGTCCACAGTGAGGGGCTGTGCAGACGTAGTACAGTCTCATAGCATCCTGTCAGGAGACACAAAGCACATGTTTAAAGATAGTAAACCCTCCGTTTCATTACTGGGTGAAAAGCTAGTCAATGTATTCATAGACAGACAACATTAAGACTAAATGGTCACACATAATGAATTTCATTAACAGAGATCCTTACCTCAGCCTTCATACTGTGAGACTGGAAGAACACTGCCTCCTTGTGACCACACCTGGGAAGAGACAGAGCACAATGTTAGAAACTGTAATCAATGTTCAATGTCACAGTGTCTCTGTAATTTCAATCTGTCCAAAACACTCAAAGGCTACATATGCTGGTACTCTTACAGGAGAAAAAAACATACCCCCATTAAAAAGCTGTGGTGGCAACAAACTGAACCCATAATTCATAGTGTAATCCCTCTTTGTAACGTGAAGGGGCTGTTGATTAATTTACTAAATCATGGATTACACTGAGATTCGACAAGTCTGTAACTTTATCCACCTTAAACCCATATGCGGTTTGCATGCATGGTTAGTTTCTGGCACCAGTGTAACTTGAGGGGACTGTTTGCTAATACATCAGACAAGTGATGAGTATATTAAAGCTTGTTGCTGTGAATTAAGAATTTAGGAGTCATCTTGCTGCCTTGGTGTGGTCAAAAATGGCTTAATGCATATTGTAAGTCTGCCAAAGCTGTTTTTCTGTTGTTGAAAATGATACACTGAATATTGTGCCAAGAAAACAACACATGAATAATTAAAAATGATGGGTACGAGTGAGGTCAACTTATTCAAACCTACTTGGGGCAGGGGTGGTCCTCCGTCCTTGGTAGTGTTGGATCCTGAGAGACATCAGCGATGATTTGTGTCAACTCACTGGAGAAAAGCAGAAACAAGATGATGGATAACTTATCAATGACTGGACCTGTTATGTTTCATTCAGTGTTATGGCATCACACAGAAATGTGCTTAAACCACAGCCAGCAGTGATGTCACAGTGTCCTGTGTACACCTGTGCATCACTACAGCACGCTGAGAAGATCAAACAAGTGGAGGGCAGCAAAAACAAGATTTTCAGGGAGTGTTAAGCTACTCTTTCAAGCAGTGAATACAGCACATGGATGTATTGGTTAATTTTCAAGCTGATCAGGATCTTGGTCATTTATGCGGCACTGTACTATGACACTTACTCAACCTCGTGGGTGATCTTATTGACATAAATGCAGCTGTTGTCTGCCTCTTGTTGGTAGTCACAGTTCCTGCACTGTGCACAGGACATACAGACAATCACTACAGGCGTACAATGAAAACACAATCAATGGTCTCAATCAACGCGCACCGTCCTCCACAGGCTATCTCTGTAGACTTTTAAATCATTTAATTATTAACATCAACAACAACAACCTATCACTGGAAAGAAGTTTTACATTGTATATATGACTCTACTTGTCAATTTAACCATCAGCATGTTTCCCTGAATCCGTGTTTTCTTATTTCTTTCGACACTACATTTCTCATTGTAATGGACTTACCACTGCAAACTTACCGCATAGAGCAGGATACGGTTCTCCTTGTCTTCTTTAGGGTATAACATGTTGTTACTGGAAGACAAAGCCAGCGTGTTTAGTGTGTTACAGAAATTTTCGATTCTTTTACAAATGAAGACTTTAGCTCTACATTACGGGGTCATTATATTAACATGCGTGTAGCTTTAAAGCGTAACGTTTAGGTTACGCTTTAACGTTTAGTTAGCCTAGCAAGCTAGGCTAACTTGTTAAACCCTCTATTCGGCCACAAACTCACCATTCTTGACAAAACCTGATCCCAACAAATCCTGGTTCGTATGTTCCAGTGTCTAAATCCATTGGAAAAACTACGTGTTGATGGTAATTCTTGGCAAATACTAAATGTGACTCTCCTTCCCTTCTACTGCCGCCGATATGGCTTCCAGTTGTTTGAAAACAGACCATCTGCGCATGCGTGTGCAGCTCTGCACTCTGTGCTCTGTTTCCGCGGCAGCGCCTCTAGGCGTCGGAGGACAGAAAACACTTTGACAGACCAGCGCACAGAGGAGTGATGATTGGCATCCTCAGGGCAGTTGAAGATATTTGTATCAGGACTGTAGCCTCCTCCCTTGTTGAACAGCACGATGGCAAACTTCAGGACTGTGTTTTGGGTAGCTGTCAGCCTCCCTCAGCTTAGCCGTGAAGGCTAAAGTGCCGAGAGGGGGCAACATCATGAGAATTAGTGCAAGGACTTTAAAAAGTTGTTGAACTACATCTACCCCGTGTCTGTCACAACAAGCAACAAAAGCAGAAGAACTGTGCATTCATGATTGCATTCAAACAGTCCTCTGTAAGGCAAAATGTTTCCGAGACAAAATCAGTTGCATGAAAATTGTTGGGCTGGGGAGGAGGGCTAGATTTTATGTTTTTTTTTTAACGCAAGGCCCTCGCCATTATAATTAATGTTTCTTTAGGTCCTTTTCTTTAGGTTGTGTCATGCAGCTACGTAATCGTCAGAGCCGTCAGCAGGGGGCGGCACTGCCTTTCTAGGAACCTGTTGACTGTTTTCATACTACTTAGTGTGACTATTATCTAATTTAAAAAGTGGATGTATGAAATATTGAAATGTTTTTTTTTTGTTTAACCTAAGGCTATGACAAAGAGGTGATGATGACATGATGCACGCCTGTTAAAGATGATAATATAGATAAGGGCAATGTCTTGACGGTTCGCAACAATTTATCAGTAGCTTAACTGTCTGCAAGCCACATTTTATGTCGATAACACTGAACGGTAGTGAAATAAAAGATAAGTTTGTGATGTGGTAGATGCAGTTTACTATATAAATCACAGAGTAGGAAAACCACAAAAATATTTAGAAAGCTACGTTTTATTTCTCTGAATTTTACTGCATTTCTGTGACCAATGCAAAACAAGTGCATACTAACACTATTGTTGCAAGCCCTTTATTTTTTTATTCTATTCATCACATGAAGATGATGTAAATTTTTGTAAAAGTAAGTAATTAAATGAGGACGGTAACTTTATCTTGACCCTGACCTCATAACTTAATCCAGACCTCATCTTGCTCACACAGTGCTAATATTGGCCACCTGACTGTTAGAACTGAGTTTATCTGGCAGATAAACCTGAATAAAGCACACTGTCCACATCCATACACCGTCATGTGCACCATGAACCCAACCATGTCTCCTTCACACAGCTGCTCTGTGCTGCTGATGGTGGCCACTTGGCCACATGTATCAGGAAGTCTAGCATGATACTGAAGCCAGACTCTCTCCATTCTGAAATACGGCACACTGAGCCCGTCCCAGAACAGTGACATATTTATTTGTGAATCTTGGGATTACTACTTGCCACTGCACTTGCTTTGGGTTATCTGGAATAAGTTCTGTTAATACAATAATCATAATCACAGGCGCTTACTTGGTTCTGGAGCACCAGTGTGACCACTGTAGTTGCTGTGGATCTGGAACAGGGTCTGTTAAACATGATAGATTTTATAACAATATAGCATTTTTAAAGTATTGTGTTTTTGCATGAACCAATTTGTTTTGTGAAGGCGTCACATGCCTCACAGGGCTGCAATATGCAGCATTTTTTGTTCAAGTAAATGTAGTTAGAGTTACATTTATGTCACGATACACATTGCTCACTCGAAAGCATATTGTTGCTTTGTTTTTAAAATTTGTAAAACATTATTCTTTATAATGATTATTGTTGGTGCTCCTGTTGCTGAAACAATTGAATTACCATTGTCAATAAAAATATTTATGTGACTGTGTTGCTCTTATTTACCTGCCATTACACTGACACAGTGTCTTGTGTTGTTGCATTGTTTTGTTCGCATGTGTTTATGTGACAGGAAGAATAACACTGACACTGAATAGCAATGAAGAGCTGTGGGATTTTTTTAATATGATAATTAAAAAACTTGTTTACCAGCTTCACCAGAGCCACAACTGCACAAACACCACATGACTAAACATCCAGTGATGGCCTGGTGAAGTTCTGTGGAAAAGATACAGAAATTGGGTGTAGTGTCAGTGGTTTTTGGTGTAAAATAGAGCAATGCACTAATTTCTGTGACAACATTGTCTTGTATAACATATTGTAAAAATGCATTTACACAGCATACAGGAAGGGCCAGAGTCGTCTCTATTTTCTGAGGCGACTGAGGTCCTTCAACATCTGCCGGACTATGCTCAGGATTTTCTATGAGTCTGTGGTGGCAAGTGCTATTCTCTACACTGTTGCATGCTGGGGCAGCAGGCTGAGGATGGCGGACGCCAACAGACTCAAACTGATCCGCAAGGGCAGTGACGTTGTGGGGATGGAGTGTGACTCTCTGACGGTGGTGTCAGAGAGGAGGACGCTGAATAAGTTACGTACTATCTTGGACAACGTCTCACACCCACTTCATGATGTGCTGGCCAGGCATAGGAGTATGATCAGTGTGAGACTCATCCCACCAAAACTCAAGACTGAACGCCACAGGAAATCATTCCTGCCTGTGGCCATCCACCTGTACAACTCCTCCCTCTGAATGGCCCTTGGACTTTTCACTGCCTATTCTGATATATATTTTCCAATTTCAATTTTGCACATCCAATGTTCAGTATTTATATATATATATATTTTTTTTGTACATTTTATTGTGCTGTATATTTTGTTTTATATATATATATTCTTAGTATAAATATGTTGGTTTCTACATTGCTTTTATATATATATTTCTTTCTCTTTTCTTTCTTTTCTAATTTCATTCTAACTCTATAATTCTATCTGTATGGAGCACTGCTACAAAAACAATTTCCCCTCGGGGATCAATAAAGGAATCCTGAATCCTGAAAAGTTCATCGTTGCACACAGATGGATTTAAACCTTTCTTCAGTGGTCTTTCCATGTTCAGGCTGCAAAATGACACAATTACACCATACACATGCTGGCCTGTCAGGTAAAATCTGCCTTTCCACCTGTTTGTCTCTGGATCAAGTCATCTGTCACACACAGCTGCAACTCATGTGCAGTTAGCCTATAACATAGTTCACTGTGTGTAGAGAGAAGCTCACAGTTACTGCAAACTCTGAAAATTGATTTATGGGACAATTGTTTTGAGCAATTGTTAGACTACAAATATTGAACTGGAAATTTACCATGCCACTGATTTAAATATACAACAAATTATACATTCCAAAATTTTAGATGGTGTCGTTGTTCTGGATTCTTTTGTCCATAATAAAGTATTGATAATGCAGCAGTACGGTAATGTGCAAAACCAGCATAACAGAAGTTCTGCAGAAGCAGGATGCCCTTCACGTGGCACCAGCTCCTTTACTACCTTGTTCCATATATAGCCTACTGACTTAGGCTACAGAGGGGATTACACACTACTGTTAGCAGTGCTCTCTCTGTGTAGCAATAGTTGGAGCCTGTTATATATATATATATATATATATATATATATATATATC
>JBBMOE010000020.1:1696551-1714297 GCA_037975065.1 Chaetodon trifasciatus | reverse complement strand
AGTGGGGGGGGAGGTATAAAACACACTTAAAAGCAGAACAGCTCCATAACTTCCTGCTAGCAGTATGGCTACAACATCAGCTCGACCCGTAAGTTGAAATATCAGCCAAATCAGAAATTGAATTTAAATGAGATTGTTTTTATTAAGTATATTTTACTTACTTAAGATACATCTTTAATCAGATTTAAATGTTGGGACTGTTTTGGTCTAATTTAAAGGATTTATCTTTGTATCACACATTACAACTGTGAAAGTTCAAATTGAAATCTCTTCATGAAACATGATAAAAAGGTTCTCATGTATTTGACATCTTTTCCACCTGCAGCTTGAAGCACTCCTGGGCTATGATGACTACACTACGTTTGACTATAACATATCTGACTACAACATATCAGACTACTACATACTGCCGGAGATTCCTGACAATTTGACGCCTGCGATCCAGCCGATCCAGATTGTGGCTCTGCTCTTCTACGGTCTTGTGGTCCTGCTGGGTGTCCCTGGAAATGCTTTGGTTTTATGGGTGACGGGGTTCTGCATGCCCCGCTCTGTCACCTCAATCTGGTTCCTCAACCTCGCCCTGGCTGATCTCCTGTGCTGCCTCTCCCTCCCTCTGCTCATGGTCCCTCTGGCGCACGATGACCACTGGCACTTCGGCCCGCTGGCCTGCACGCTGGTCAAAGGCCTGTTTTACCTGGTGATGTACTGCAGCGTCCTGCAGCTGGTTCTGATCAGCGTGGATCGCTGGATGCTGGTCAGCAGACCCGTCTGGTGTCAGAACAACAGGCGGTACAGGCTGGCTGCCTGTTCTTGTGTTGCTGTCTGGTGCCTGGCCCTGCTCGGCAGCACCCCCCAATTCGTCTACACCAAGGAGATCAAGGCAGGTGAAGACAAGAGGGAGTGCCTGACGGTGCACACCCTGCTCAGCGCCTGGCTCATCACCTCCTACCGCTTCCTGGTGGGATTCGTGATACCTTTCCTGGTGATCGTGGCCTGTCACCTGGAGGTGTACCTGAAAGCAAAGGGCGGACTCTCCTCCAGTCGGACCCGCTCCAAGCGCACGCTGAGGGTCATCATCGCTGTGGTGCTGAGCTTCTTCCTGTGCTGGCTCCCACTCCACATCGTGGACTTCCTCATATTGGTGACCCCTCGAAATTCCCCGCATAGCCCCAAAATTTACCTGGCGCACGTGCTAGCGCTCTGCCTGGCGTATTTCAACAGCTGCCTCAACCCGCTGCTCTATGTGTGCCTGGGCCGGGGCTTCAAGGACAGCATGAACCGCTCCCTGCGCAACATGCTGCACTTCATCAGCGAGGATCCCACAACCAGAGTGACCATCACTAATACCGACACCAGGAGCACAAGCTATGGGAAGGAGGCGACCAAGGTCTGAGGGTGATACACTGTGGTGTTTGTATTAAAGTGCTCCAGCTTCAAAAAATGTGGCTGCGGTTCAGCAGGTGTTGGTTTAGTTTGGCAGGAGTGACCTCTGCTGCGCTGAAGTGGCACAACATAACCACAGGGGTTCACCATAAACTATGAGTGTCAGATCAGTCTTTTGACACACTCTGGTCACATAAACAGTGTAAAAACGGCAGCTGTTTTAATGCAGGAGGCATTGAGATTGCATTTAAAGATGTTATCAGGACTTGCAAATCAGGAACTATTTGCCAACTTGCAGTATTTCGTGTATGCATTCGTGCCTCGTGCAACAAAATGCTGGCCACTTCTGTTTTTTGTTCCCACACACGGATGATCTGTTTGTTATTAATAGAAGACGGTCATGTCTCTGCATTACAGTGTGAGCTGCAATTAAAGCTTGGTGTCCGAAATTAGACAATGAGATGCACTCGCTATTGTTTTATATTGTAAGAAATGAATAATTAGTTCTTGTAACACACACATTTGATTACCTCATGTACCATACCACTTACCATAGAGATGACAGCAACAGTCCTTTTGTGTAGTACTACGCAAGAACCGCATGAGGGAGCTGTACTCCAAATCTCTGATGCTGAGGGGCTTGTCGATGGCTCTTCCTCTGAGAGAGCCATTGTTTCAGTGTAACGGACCCATAAGGCAATAGATAAGAGAAGAGAAGTGATTTAAGTGAGTATGAGCTTTAGCCATGTTTGTGGGTTTGTCAGGTACTTCACACAACGCAGCATGTATCCAGAAGTCCACAGAAGAAATGTGCATTCATCATCATTTGTCTCTTGCGTAATGCACGCCTCATTTATGTTAATTTATGTTTTCGACTGATCTTCTTGCATTACAACATTTAAGAATAAACAAAGCAATAAAAATGTCACATACCAAAATTAAGAGCAAAATCGCCTTTATTTACAAACTACATTCATTCCAAAGAAGGCCACATGATGGTATATACAAAAATGTACATGTTTACAAGAGAGTTTAAGTCTGTGTACATACTATATGTGCATGCATGCGTGTGCACTGGTCCCTTACTATAGCCTCTACTAAACCCATTCCTGACTCACAGACATGTGGTTATACACACTGGCCCCTAAAGCAGCTGGCAGAAGAAGAGAGGTAGTGGACAGCTCACTTCAGCGTGAATCCACAGTTTACAAAGAGCCAGAGTACAATTACTGACACTCTCTGCTCAGAGACTAATAATCATCAAATGAATGTAAATATAGATTTGTATTGTATTGTACATGTTTGTTCACTCCCACACAAATGAGAGATTTTGCTACAGGATTGTGGATGTCCATGTGCATGACAAGGCCTCCCTCGAAAGCTTCAAGTCTTACCACACACTAAAATGGAAAGTAAAATTTAAATTTTAGTCCGAATAACATCCTCATAATTTATGAATCATTTCCAAAAAGTTGGAATAAACAAAGTCATTTGGTACTGATTTGTGGGAAAACAAAGACAGCATTCAAATGGTACACTCCAGTTAAATGGTACGCTCCATTCCAGTGATTTGGTGGTGTGGTCCAGTGAGGTTTTTAGCCAGCTAACCACACAAAATGTGAAAGTTTGAGCATAAAGTTTACAATAACTGAATATTCAATGAGTGTGCCTGGGTTTAAATTGAGCTGTTATTCCTCTTTGATTAGTGCCAAATTAAATTGTTCTTTCCTTGGAAATTAATGGAAAATTTTGGACCTGTCAAACTGACATTTCTTTGGAAAATCAGATCCATAAAACACTTTAATCTCATTTCTAGAGTGTTGCTGTTCAGAGAGACTTGAATCTTTTGACAATATACATATTAGTCATGTAGACTTGGATTTGGCCAACTCTGCACTATAAGAATTAATTAACCATAACTTTCTTGATTAATGAAACTGTAAGGCCAACAGACATCAAGAAAAAATGGCAGCATGTCAACACAGTGTAAGTTTGCATCACATCCATTATTATCAATTACAGAAGGAAAATGGCCATTAGTCTAGTGTCTGATGGTTGTCGGCTACAGGATAAATTCAACCAGATACAGACAAATGATCTCTAGCAGATGTTTAATCATTAGCATTAATGTAAATGTCTCTTGCTAAGAGCGTACTGTAATTAGAGGTAGGTGGAGAATAAAGACTGGATTGGTTAGTTAACATATGATTGGTGACCAAAATTTGGCTTTACAATGTAGTAGTACCGATATGAATTTGACCATTTCCTCATACGGTAGTCATCACTTTGAGGGACCCTGAACGAAATCTGAGGATCTTCTTTTTGAGAGCATGGGAGGCTTTGATCTTGACAAAGGCTTTTGGTTGAGAGGGGGCGTTGGCAGTGGCCTGTGGTGAAGGTGAGGAGGAGGAGGAGGTAGAAGCGAGGCGTGGTGGCAGCTGCTGGGGCCACACCAGCCCCCCACTCTCATCTGAGTCACTGGACAGTGAGCTGGAGGCTGGGGAATACACCTCACTCATGCTGGACTCAGACTCTGCGGGGGCGGCACCAGCATAGCCCTCCTCTCCCTGACAGAGAGGGGCCCTCTCCTCAAAGTCTGGGTGCCAGCGCTGGGTGTGCTGCTGCTGCTGGTGGTAGCAGTTCTGGGGTTGGGAATGGGGACAAAAGTGACCATGGCGAGCTTTCCGGGGAGGTCGTCTTTGTGCCTGCCCTGCTAGGGTCTCCCCCTCGTCCTGACTGAGCTCCAGGTTGGAGCACCAACGTCGTCTCCCATTGTTGTTGCCCAGGTGTGGCCCTGTGACTTGGCCTTGGTTCTGAGTGTGATCCCCTCTGCTTTGGTGCCTCTCTGTGGTGCTGTACCTGCGCTCAGGCAGCACTCGTTGGCCCAAGAGACTGTTTTCAGACTGGGATCGACTTGTTTTACTGCTTGATTTCTTGGCTCTCTGACGCTCATTGTGGCTCTTCTTTGAGGTTCTGGACTTGGAGTTTGGGTGGTCAGGAGTGGTGAGAGCTCGGATGGGCTTAGGCTGCTCTGGTTTGTAGTGTCTAGGGGAGCGCACGGGGGCATGGCAGCTTTGTCCAGGGATGTACTGAGCACTTACTAAATTGTGTTTGTGATCAATAGGAGGTTGTGGATGTAAGTAATGCTGGGGGGATGGAGGTTTGCAACAAAGGTCAAGAGCCCCAACACCACAGTGGGGGTCCAGGGAGGGCAGAGGTGATGGTAGCCTCTCAGTCAGGGAGTGTGGCCTGGGCTGGGGGTAGGGCAGAGCCAGATAGCAGTCCTCCTCCATAGACGGGGCTTCTCCTCCACAGGCCTCCCCCTCCTGCAGGTCACAACCCCAGCCGTGGCTCTTGGGGTTTGCCGAAAGGTCAACGTGGGGCTGGAGATAGGGGTCAGGAAGGCGTTGCTCTGTGGTCAGAGAGGGAGTTCTCCTGTGTAAGGAGCTGTGTCCGGAGGCATAGCAGTATGGGGGGTCGGGGCTCAGGGTGGTGCGAGGCAGACATGGCCGTGGTGCGAGGGTATGGCGCTGGATGAGACTTAGTATGTAACCCTCCACCCTCAAGGCCTGCTGGTAGTCCTCCTCAGTGATGTGATCCTCCACAGGCTGCTGCTGAAAGGCTTGGTTGTCTCTGCTGAGGTTCCACTGCCAGGAGTCCACTGCTGTGCCCTCCTCAGCGATGCCCTCCAGGGGTGGGTAAGGGGCGGAGAATGAGCGGGGTAGGGTGGTGCGTAGGACTGGCACATCCAGTTCTCCATTCGGCACGAGGGGGTCACCTAACAACAGAAAATAATACTGTTGTAGGTCAAGATGCAGGGGCATCATTGTAATACTGCAAACAAAATAATAATAAGACAAGCAATGTGCTGTCCTGATATATGAAAATAAAGGCAATGCGTCACTATCATAAGGCAGAGGGACTATGTTTAAATCATCATAAAGTTAATTGCGAGACAGTAGATACCGGAGAAAAGTAACAAATCAGCCATCTTTTTTCCGAGAGACGAGATGAATACATGCTCTGATTCAATGCATGCTGCGATTTCTGAGTGTGAAGTGTGAAGTGCACATGTACTTTTTCTTACCCACAGACTTTGGTCTGTCATTGGTGGAAGCCCAGGAGGAAACGGACTCTGTGGGCTCAGTGGAACAAGATCTTCCTTTTGGGGACTGACCCTCACTCAATTCATAGAAGCCTAGGACATACGATTAGAGAGAGAGAGCGAGAGGAGGTGACTATCTCATTTATCATTGCTCACTGAACATTCCAGGTCTCTATAAATATGCTGCTGGATGCAGGCAGTGTCTCACTGCATTTCACAAACAGGCCACAACACAAAACTGCAAGCAACTGGAGCATGAATGAACAATAAGAGCAGGAATAAATTACAAACTCATTGCATTTTAAAATGCAAAGAGAAAACGTTTCATTGCACTGAGAAAATATTTCATGGCAAAAAAAACTGCTCACTGGTTTAATTGAAAGTGAGTGAATTGCAAAATGCTCATTTTGAAAACTCTGAACTTCATGCACCTCCGAGCTGAGGCCAGAGAAAAGGTTTAAAACTGTGGAAGTACCAGAACTCGGTCGACTGTCGCCTGCGTCTCCTTCAGCTCCGTCATAGCAGCCATCATCAGTGTCGATCCTCAGCTCTCCCACCTGCTGTTCCAGTGCTTGCATCAGGCCCCATGGGGAACTCTGAAGGGCACTCTGAAACACACACACACACACACACACACACACACACACACACACACACACACACACACACACACACACACACACATTACATCAACTTGAATTCATGTCCTGGAGTCTTGCCCTAACACTAACCAAAGTCCTCACTCTAACAAACAATGTTTTACATTACGGGCTCCAGCGTTTTGGTCCCCATGAAACTGTTACATCCCCACACCGTGAGTGGGATCCTAGTTTTGAGACCCCGCAAACATAGACAAACAAGGCCACACACGTATACACTTTCAGCCTGTTTTTTCTTTTGTGTCTGCATTTGATTGCCTGTTGAGAAGTATTTTTAAGTAGACAGTAAGAGGCAACAATCAGTGATTTCAACAACAAAGCAAAAAGTTCAAACGGCACTCGCAAATCAAATTACTGGTTGGCAGAAGCGCTAATGACAGAAGCACAGCTGTGAGCTCTTCACTGCTTGTTTCTCCAGCTGCACACCAGCTCTTGTTTGGTTTGGCACTCACAGTCACCTGTTGAGATAAACTCGGAAGTTTGTGCGCTAGCGTATTAAAGTATGACTAGATGGGTCATATTTGAGTGTGTGTTGTCATGAAAATTCTTGTGATGGAGATGAATTTCACAAAGAGAGAGTCCTCTTTTAAGGGTTTATTGCAATATTTAGTCAATCATTTGCGAATGCGCCTCTGTGCTTCCTGAGAGAGGTTCAGCGGTCATATTTGTGCATACAGTCTCACAGAATATCCTCACCCTCAGACTAACACTGCTCTCAGTCCGTTCACAACTCCCATCCATCTTTCTTAAGGAGTTTCTTTCTCAGCCTCTATGTGCTGAGAAGGAAAGGTTGAATCTCACTTCTGATACATTTAACACCTGCTGGAAACTGGTAGTGCGATGGCTTCACACTAAACAAAGCAGACAAAGCATCGCACTGTGCACTTCACAAGACAGTGTAAAACAAGACAGCGCTCATAATGACAGACTAAGTTGCATTATGTTGTGTTAAGTCAGCCACTGACTTAATTCTAAACACTGGTATGAGTATCAGTCACTTTATTTCCAAAGATGGATAATTCATTCTGATGAAAGAGTGATGTACAGGAAGTAGTTTTTTTTAAACCACTGTCTCAGCTAACAAGAAAAAAAAAAAGTAAAAAACCCCAAAATGTCAAAACAGATAAAGACACAACTCAGATGATGTGATTCTCCTTCTCTAGTCACTGAAACACAAACATAGCCATCACAGGTCACCACTGTGCGTGACTACAGTGCATCCATGTACAGCATCCATATCTGTCACTGGGCTCTCCTGCTTAAGCAAACTTACAGGGGAAAGTCGGAACATGAATAATTCAAGGCTCTGTGAAGGGTGAGGGGATGTTCGATCATATGGGAGGGGGTGTGGGGGGTTTATACACAGACACAAGCAGACATGTGCTACCCAGATACACAGACAAATGTGCTTGTTCATAGATAAATAGAGAAAAAAATGTAAGAACAGATAGTCACAACACACTCATCCTTGCACTCCTATCTTGAACATGAGGACCCTTGGCCAATGATATACATTCTAAAGACTTCTCTCTGAAGATCCAAAACTCAGAATTGCTTCTCATAAAAACAGAGGTGCAGGAACCCCCCCCCCCCCACACACACACACACACACTTGTAAGACATGAAATTGGACATGCTAGCTCAGCCAGCCAGACAATTTGCACCGGTCTCATGTGGAAATCATCTAACACATGTACTGACATCTGCAGACACTCGCACGCACGCTTGTCCGCACGGCTTAACACACACACTCTCCTGCAAACACGTGCACACACCAACGCACTTCATTTTGTTGGAGGTGATGCTGTTGACACTCAAGGCTCATTAAGAAACTTCATTACCAGAAGATTGAGCATGTCCTCGAGGCAAGGTGACACTTTTTACATTACAAACCTGCTATGATGGACCACCTGTCAGACAACTGCTATAGTCGTCTGCACTTCCTGAGTGCTGTCTGTGCATTTGTGTGTTTGTGCCAATAAAACACTGCCAATAGAAATTCAGACAAACCCTGGTGTGCAAATCATGCAAAACAGCTGATGTTGGCAAAAGTCTGTCTCTTGGTCGGTCCACCACTTTGGTCCAGACTGAAATATTTCTAGTCCACTGACTTAGCTGATCCCCTGACACCCCCGCAGCGCTACCATAAGGTTGGTTTTTAGTGGCATGTTTTGACAATTATTGGATGGATTATCATATTTGGATGTTATCATGATCATTCCAACTATGTTAGCACGTTAGCATTGAGGTCAAAACACGGTGGCGTCCAAGTCCTTCCTGACACAACTGTTCCTTCCTCCTCATTGTCAATTTTCCCGGATCAAGACACACTTATATAATGCTTCCTTCACAACTCAAGCTTGAACAAAAAAGTCTGTGTTAGTGCATATTTTATCTCTTCAAAACTGTAATTTGTCAAGATGAAAATTCCTGGAAAAGAGGAAACTAGGTCTGCACTGCTGCTGAGAGTGATCTTTTGGTCAGCACACCAATCATTGATTGAGCTCTGATGGCTTTGTCTTGCAGACTAAATGCGGTCATAATGCAAATGCTGTTGAGGGCAACTGACCCAAGCTAACCTATGCTTCCCACACAACCTCTTCACCACAAACACTTTTCTTTTGTCTCAACAAGAGCAGTTATTGTCTTAGTATAAACAAAGCATTAGCATCACGACATCACTATGGTTTTGTGTGGCAGACATGAAGAATCAGAAGCTTTGTTTTAGTGACCGGCGTGGGTTAAAGAAAAAGCTGGGAGGAGGGGAGACTATTGGAAATCAAAGAATCAATAACGCAGATACACACAATTGATTGCTTGCTGCCATGCACACAAATGCACACACACATACACACACTATGGAAGCCATGGTGGCGGTAATCAAATTACAATGCTGCAGGAAACAGACAAACCTTTGTGGACTAACAAACCAACCAAATACTATGCAACATTTAGTAATGTGGCTTTGGAACATGTTCAGAGTGGAGTGGGGAGCATTTTGCAGGCTGGTCTTTGATTGCATTCTATTATTAATGGTCTCACACTGGTTCCCTGACACTCTGCACACTGTATCATTACTGTTTTACTGCATCCTCTGCCCCAGGCTGGTGGGGGATGGGGGAGACAGAGGACACGGTGCAGCCAGCCTCACCTCAGTCATTAAGCTGTAACACACTGGGTGTACAACACATCAAGACCACCTGCTCTTTGAATGAAAGCAACTGATCAGCAGGTGAATCCAGGACATCACTGTAACTGATTACCAGCTGATTCACGTGTTACATCCTCTTTGGCTACTGAGGAGCAAAGATAGAAATTGCGAAATAGCTTGATGAAAAAAATTTGAGCCAAGGAACACATAAGCTTTCGATTGTGTGAGAGAGGGGTGGTATAAAGACATTACAATTCCCCCATGCAAGAAAAAGAAATGATATGGACCTTGGCTGTTGAAAAGAGGATTTTTATCTGACTAGAACTGACCTCTAACCAGCCACCGGTTGAAGGGTTTTGAAACGATAACGCCAGGATAGAAAAATCTATGGAACAGGGCACACAAGGCATGCAGCCGCACTGCTGGACCTTGTATAATTAAAGCAATGTTGTGACTGGCTCCACACAGGGAGGGCTGTGGGAGGCCGGAAACACACACACACACACGCACGCATGCATGCATTTGATTAATATACTCAGACACCTCAATGCTTTATTTTAATAAGGTAAATTAAATTTTAATGATAAATTCTCATTTGAGGTTGAATTTGCACACACGCACACACACACAGGTGCACAGTGTTTACATAACCGTAGTGGATGGCCTTCATTAGCGTGCTCTGACTCAGTCATACGTGCACTCAGGCTTGCAGGCAGGGCAGCAGGGAGGGTTGACTGTGAATGTCTCTTAAGAGAGACGTGAGTCAGGCTGTGCTCATGCGATTGACATTTGAAGACATCGTGTTTGCAAATGTGCACTGGACAATATTGTTTGTCTGTGTGCGTGTGTATTAGCATGTCGTAGTATATTTTCAGAAGCTAATTTACCTGACTGCCTGTATAAAAAGCCAAATCACACACAGCCTGGTGTTTTTTTTTTTATCTTTGTGTGCCAGAACAAAGGGGAGGAAACCACCCAGTGATCCACTCGAGTGGCCGGTCACTGCTGAGCAGACTGACTGCCCTATAGTCTCACTAATGATGTGCTGCTGTCTTAACATGAGGACACACTCAACCTGATCGATGACAAGCCAGCGGTTCAGTGAAGGCACAAAACAAAAGCAGAACCTCCTGCAGACATACAATCCTGAATGAGGAAGGTGTCCATTGCTCTCATGCAAAGGCCTTTTGCATGCACCCACAGGCACAGGTGACAATTAAACACTTGATCTGAATCCATGAGGTCAATATTTTCCAGGGGAGATTATGCGTCACTCTTAAGACTTCTAGAAATCAAACTCTTCCAGATGTAAAGTCACACACTCATACACAGTTCATAGTATATTCCCTTCTGCTCTCTCCAAACATACGCATTTGGTAGCAGAGGGAGGTCAGAGCTGGATGCTTTCCCAGCTGCTGTCTGGCGTCCCACAGCTGTCAACACCTCCAAAAGCACACACTGTATGCAGGAGAGAAGGCCCCTCAGCCTGTCTGATCCGGGGCCTCATTCATGTCCACTGGCAGTCTCTCCCATGGGTCAGTTGTTTCTGTGTCACACGGTGAACCATACATTTTAGAGGCTTTAACCTACATGGAAGATGAGATTGGGGACTTGGCTCGGACGCAGATGGCGACCAGATATCGTGAAGACTCAATTTTGAGACTTCAATTAGAGTCCTGTCGGGCACAAAAAAAATTCCCTGAGGAACTTCTCGTGTAATTACTCACACGCTTGGATAAGCAAAACAGTTAATAAACATCGATCCACAGACGCGTTGCGTGGAAAATGAAAAGAGGAAATATGCGAGCCTGCGGGGAAACGCGTGTCACTCCGACTCCGGCCTTGAAAAAGCCTGTTTCCCGTCAGTGTGGACGAGGAGCCAGCCTGAAAAGCGCTGACAGCTCCGGCAGCACCAGGGGATATGAATTCACTAGACTGGTGTGTGTGTGTGTGTGTGTGTGTGTGTGTGTGTGTGTGTGTGTGAGTGACTGAGTGAGTGAGTGTGCGCGCATTGGAGCCGCTTGACCCTCGCGCACTCCTGTTCTGTAAAATTGTTTTCTAATTAAATTAATCGCTGTTTTCTATCAGAATACTAAAACACAAGCTCAGATCCATGAAGGCAAAAATAGCACAGTGCCCATATCATGCCACCCCAAACTGACGCCGGCGTACAATACCACCTATGCGCCTTATCCTCTCACTGGGGCCTCGGTCGGCATCATTAGTATTCTGCCCCATATGCGCCTATTGTTAGGCCCCCGACGGAGGAGAAGGAGGGAGGAGAGAAGGAGGTGTGAAAAGGAGGCGGCTGATTTAATTCCCTTTTCACCCTCTTTTAATAATGGCTTCCTATTGTCGCAATGTTGAGACAGCTTGCGCGAGAGCGGCGGCCAAACCAAACCGCCAGTCCCCAAAAAAATGAAACTTGCCATCAGCGGCAGCGTTACGATAAATTCAACATAGACCATATAAACCAGTATTTGCAGGGAAGAGCATGCTCAGCGGTGCGTAAAACTTTGTGCGGGAGATGCTGCAGCAGGGATGCGCGCACACACACACACTTTGATTTGTCTTGATTAACCCAGTTTCTAATTCTCATGTTGCCGCTGCGTCAAATATGTTTATCGCAACTTCGCTGGAGCTCGACAGAAAGAAATCATCATCAAACATACGGAGGGTAATTATGACATGGACATGTTAGCTGCAACCGCAACTCACAAGCCGAAGGAATAATTCATTCCTTTATGATCTGCAGAGAGCACAAATAAGAGCTTGTTAAGTAGTAAAAGCTACAAAAGTCCATGATGAGGGAACAATGGGCCATTAAACACTTGGTCTGTGCCACAAACGGCGGGTGCTCCACCCCCTGATTTCGTTACCCACAGGCATAAATCTCAGCCCAAAGCACAGAAACGCATTACATCCCTTCAAGCAGCGAGCCTATTAATCAAGTTGAGTAACTTTTTTTGCAGATAGAGGTCACATCCACACAAAAGGCGCAGCCCAGTCCAAGAGTCCATCCAACGGTCAAGCGGATTACAATGAGGACACGCTGTAAAGGCTCTCAAATATTCAAAACTGTGTAGGACTGTGGCACATGGGGCAAAAACGGGGTTTCAACCCAGGGTGCGGTAATACGGTGGGAGTCAACATGGAGGAGCTGCTGGAATCCAAACATGCAGTAAAAGACACTCGAACTTCTTACCAGCTGACGCCTCAGTGTCAAGTTTTCCTGCCCCCAGCTGCTGAAACATGCCAGCTCTCCTCTGGAGCTGTCCTGGGGCAGGGGGTCTCCCAGGGCCAGCGCCCCCAGCACCAGGCACTCCTGCCTCTGCTTGCGGAGCTCCAGTTCACACAGCCCGGCCAGACTCGCCTCCAGGCGCTCCTTGATCCGACTGCGTTCCACAGTCACCGGGAAGGAGAACGCACGGTGCATGCCCCCGCAAATCCCAGCCTTGGGTGCACAATGAAAGTAATTATTTCCCCTTCTCTGTATTTCTTTTCTCTCCAATTGGTCCAGATTTACGAGGGCATTCGCGGGCTATAAAAGGCCATGCTGCATCCCACTCCTTGTGATAGTGCGGTTGCCTTGGAGCAGCATGGTTTCCCAGACCATCTAAGCTCTTTACATTTTCTATTTCGCAGCTGTCAAACGCAGGCACGGAGCCCCGCCCTCTGCGACCAGCCACGGCCAGAGAGTGGGAGTCATCCTCCCCAGTGCACATCCAATCTCGAGCCTTCATTGGACGTGAGAGGCTGGTGGGGTGCTGCGCGTAACGTTGTCCCATCCCCCTTGATTCATTACAGTGACGCCTCGACCTCACCCATTTTCCCATCCTGGTCTAAGACTAATGGACTACTTCGGGGGACGGTTATTTCTGGGCGTATAGTAAAACATTGAGATTTTATTATCCTCAGGCGATTTAAAGCCATCGTGCAGCAACGACGCAGAGAATACATCTATAGCAAGACTGAAATACTGGTGAAAGAAGCTGTGAAAAACGAGGTTAGACAGGATAAAATATACCATGACATCAGGGGAGGCTGCTTAGTGCACAAGTACAGATGCTGCATTTGCAAGAAATTATAGAAAATAGTTTAACGCAATTGTGGCACCACATCACCATGATAAGTAAGACAGAGTGGCTACAACATGGAAATAGTTTCAGATTTTTTCCTCACAATGTCCAACTTGTGCAGATAGAAGTTTTTATGTGTCTCCATCTCGGTGCCAGCTGCTCCTCTGCTGTGTCTTCAGGAGGCTGAGGAATTTTAAACAGGCTCATGTTTGGAGAAATCAGAAATTGATAAAGTGTCTTTTATCTGACATCTGAGTGTTTAAATAAGTGACACATCACACTTCAGATGTCATTTAGTGTCTTCAGCAGCTCCTCATTCAGAATCTGAAATATTCTCTCCAAAACATAAAGCAAAGCTGAAGAAGCTGCATTCATTTCCCTTATGGGCATCTTCTGCCAGTCACCTGTTAACACTGTAAATGTATGCCTGTAATATATGTGTATACTGCGTAAAATAATATCTATAATTTAGTAAAAGGCATAGTCTAAGTTAGATATGTTCTACATTAACATTTGCACCAGAATGAGAATTTTTCTGTGCATATCTCAGTTGTCTCAGAGCTAGTCTCATCCTCTTTCTCTTCAGTGACATGGACTGGCATCATAGCTGCCATCTGCATCCACTCACTTTATATAACACAAACAGTGGTAACTAATATGACATTTATGCAACAGTGAGACAACATGAGCCGCAGAAAACCTATGAGCAGTCTGCTTTGAGCATACAGCAGGTTGTGAGGATCTCGTGCTGTATGTACAGCTCCCAAAATAACAATGCTTTCAATAGCTGGCATCAATATTTGAAAGTCTTTTGATTTGATTTTGCTTTTTCAAAGTGCAGTAACAGATGAATATTTCATCTTGGTGCCTCATGCAATCTTCCTCTGTACTACTCCACTGTAAAGTCTCCTGAGGTCAAACACACTGGCTCTTTAAGGATAACGACTCTTATTTCTCGCCTTAATACATGATATATCTGTACGAGACTCACTCATAACCTCATGGAAATGAGTGTGATCTGTCAAAATACAGTGTGAATGAAGTATCACCCCCAAAATAGCAACACTATTTGTATATTACATATATTTTTATTCATACTTCCAATCTCTACTTCACATGAACCAGAAAGCCACTTTCATCTTCAGTCTATGAGGCAAAGTCATCGGCAAGTCAGAACCTACGCGCAGCGCAGGTTGGAGTCTTTTGTCAGTGTGTGTGCACACACTGCAGATATACACAACATATACTTACAGTATATTTATCTCATGTATAAATTTCACTAAAAGTCTCTCTAGAGATCAAAACATTGTCTAAAAAAAAAAAACAAAAACAAAAAAAACATACAGTAGAATTCTTCTTGAACAGAACTACACCAGTACATATTTTATCAAGACACACTCGAAGAAGAGCATTTGCTATGAATCTGATCAGTGGTTGTTTTCAGGAGGTTGTGTGTGATTCCCACTGTGTGTTAACCAAGGCTGTTACTAGTACTGGGTTGTGTGGGTGGCACTAATGCCTCACCGGCTCTGTCGCAGCAAGGCAAATGCCAGTTAATACAGTCAACGAAGCGCAAATCTCATTAGTTGTCAGGGACGAAAGGGTGGCATTCAGAACTCTCGGGTCACCTTGGTTCCACAGCTGTGCAGCGATAGCAATCATACAATCAATTTGTGTAACACAGACGTGAGTGCACACTATAAGAAAGAGACAACAACGCAAAAAACAACACGTGGCTGTTCTCTGTGAGAGATCGTAGCTTAGATTTGCTTCAGTCAAAGTTGTTGGTGCCAGTGAGAAACATGGCTTTCTGAAGGGAATGGTGGAGGTGGAAAAAATACTTCATTTGCATGACTGTAGAGATTTTAGGAAATTAAATTCAAGTCTGCTGTGACAGTTCCATGGAATATTTAATTTGGGCTGAAGAAAATCAATCTGCAACTGTTTAGGTAATCAATTAATCGTTTCTGTCATTTTTCAAGCAAACATGTCAAACATTTGCTGGTTTCAGTTTCTTAAATGTAAGGATTTACTGCATTTCTTTGTCATTTATGATAGGAAATGAAGCGTCTTTGGGTTTTGGATTGCTGGATGGACAAAAGAAGCAATTTGAAGACATCATTCTGGGAAATTCTAATGAGCATTTTCCACATTTTTTTTGACAATTTATAGCAAAACATGAAAATAATCAGCATATTAATCAATCATGAAAATATCTGTTAGTCGCAGGCCTAAATTTCAGTGTCCCAAGGTTTAAGATCAGATGGTGGAGAGCAAAACCAACGTCATCAAGCATTTATCATGTCTCCTTCAAAACAATATGAGGAGGTTTGTAATTTGAAAAAAAAAAAAAAGTCAAGCATCAGAAAAAGAAAAATACATTTCATCATACACTCTGGAAAAACAAGCTCTTTAAAGCATTTCAATCACATTTTCATAGATGACATTTCTGTACCATCATATACACAAAGCATATCTTCATTATATTCTTCCAGTGTCGTCAGGATTGTGAAAGTGATTTCTATAAAACAGAAAACCTTTCCAACCACTCACATTCAGATCTTAAGGTTTCTCTGTTATCGTCACTCGATGCCTCCTTCAAATGTTAATACATACACACACACACACACACACACACACACACACACACACACACACACACACACACACACACAGAGCAGAGGTCCAATCCTGAAGCTTTGCTGCTGTTCTCAATAAGTCAGTCGATAACACACCCTGCAGGCACACAGTAAAGACACCTGTTCCCTCCTGAAATCACTCATTCTCGCCTCGCCCTTAGACAGGAGAGTGTCAGTCTTAGATCGGGCTTTGGGATGAGAAATTCAAAGAGATTCACATGTAATCATGTTAAATAGAATAACGCACCAATATTCTATTTGGAAGTAACACTATTTTTGATCAGTAACAAAAGAAGAAATTCAGCTATTTCCATGAGAGTGGAAGTTGTAAATGACCAGTGATTGTCAAATGAACTAAAATACAACACAAAAACAATTTCCTCAGCCCTGCATTCACCTCCAAACTAAACCACTGCAATTTCTTTCTGTCCTTCTTTACCTGAAAAGGCCTTAAAGTGCTTCATTTTCTCTCTTTTTTTTAACACAAGGAAGTTTTTTCATACTTTTGGAAGTGCTTTCATTGCTGAAGTCTGTCAGATGTCAGGGGCCTCTGTTGACAATCTCTCCAGAGATGCTCTTTACCGCATCAAATCCAGTATATATATAATACATGACATACATGATAAATACTTCATTTAAAACAACATGATAATTCGTGAAGGTACATTTCTACTTCTTTCTTTTGGTTCAGTTTAGTTGTGTAGAGTTAATACTCATGCTTTCATTGCATCCAAGACAGACACTTGAAATGGGGGAAGGAAGAGCAGAATATGGGTTGAAGTTGGTGTTTTTAAAGGAACAGTTGGACACTTTTGGGAAATGCGCTCATTTGCTTTCTTTCTGAGGGTCAGATGAGAAGATTGATCCCAACCTCACACCTGCACAGACAGTTAGCTTAGCACAGAAGAGGCTAAGCTATGTGGCTGCTGGCTCTAGATACAAATTTACCGTACAGACATGAGATGACACCAGTGTTCTCATCGAACTAAAATGAGCGTATTTCTCAAAACGTCAAAGTGTTCCTTTCAGCAGAGACTCGTCAGACCACGAATGTGGTGACATGGACAAAGAGAGGGCAGATGAAGGGTTCATCTCCAAAATGTTATATATCCACTTCCAAGAGAAAAATCATCAAGTTCAGCATTCAATTTTAAAAATTTAGATCATCTGTCTTCTTCCTTTTGTCAAGCACAGATTTCAGCTACTCAGCATGTGGCATTAGTTGATAGTTTAAGCAATCAATCGTTTTGTAAAAGTAGGCATAACTTTGTCTTCAAATGTTGGATATGTCATTTTGGAACAAAACTCTTCAGTTGTAAACTGTACCCTGGTGGGGCTAATGCAAGGCGGCATCCAAACGCATTAGCATTAAAAAAGGCAGTCTGGCTGCAGGAGCCAGAAAAGAAAAATTAAGAAACATACAAGTGTGGAATGGTAAAAATGTCACACTTTACAGCACACACACACACACACACACACACACACACACGCACTCACACACCCACGCACACACACACGCGCGCGCGAATATAATCGCGTGAATGCAGAATCATACTTGCACACTGGACATGTCACAGACATATCTGGCATGCATTTTTTTTTTTTAGAAGAAAACACTTTTTGTTAGAAATTCTTTAACTGGTCTAGAGCTCTGATAATTTCTTTATGTACATAAATTAACAATAAATATAGGTAATGTTTATATATTTTGAAATATATATATATTAAAT
>JBBMOE010000020.1:1588864-1696162 GCA_037975065.1 Chaetodon trifasciatus | reverse complement strand
ATTTTGAAATATATATATATTAAATAATGAAATATTCTTATATATTTCAAATATATTCATAGAATTCTTTCTAATTCGAAACATTTTTTTAGAGATATAGTCACAGTTTAGTAATAAAACATGTAAGAACACAGGTCTCCCTATTCGTCTGGCTGCAGCGTCCCTTTGTTGTGACCAATGGCCGGCCTTGTTGACCGAGCGAATACATTCTACTTCACTGGGAGGATGAGGAATAATGCAGAGGAGGGGAGCGAACACTGTGGCAGGGGCAACCCATGAGGTGAACTGTGATAGGGTTAAAAGTACTGGCTTAGGTCCCATCATTTTACTTCATAAATATTTCAACACAGAGGTGTGACAGGGAACCAGCCCTGACAGGGACCACACAGGCCAGCTTCAAGCAAGGCAACAGGGACTGATCTGTGAAGCTGAGCTCCCAGCTCCGACACTTCTTTTCCTTTTTGGTTGGATACTGTACTCTGATCACATGGGGGTTTATCAAAGGGACGCTGCAGCGAGGACCTCTTGGGAACAGTTGGTTTGGAACAGTCTAAAGAGCGTAGAAAGCCATTAAGACTCGAAAGGACCCCCCCTTTCTTTGACTGGATCGCTCCTGTTCTTCTTTTTTTTTTGACACACACATAGACTGGAACTGGACCACATTAACACTGACTGAGGGGAGCTAGGTTGTCTAAACGCATGCAGTAGTTTTCCTTCGTTCTCTCTGCCGCGGTCTGGTCGACGTGGCTTACAGTAGGATGCGCTTGGAAATAAGAGAGTAGAAGGAAACGGTTATCCCACAGCGGTAGAGAAGGACCAAGTCTTGCCCCTTCCGCTAATTGCTCAGTGATGTTGGGGAGACCTCAGTTCCTGTGTGTGGTTGGGGCGTTTTCTGTCCATAACTTCCTCCTTCTGGGGGTTTAACCTCTGTGCACTGGAGATGACTGTTCCTCTCTTTGTGTCTCTTGGACCAGCTCACTGTTGGTCCCGCCTCCCCCTCTGTCCTCTCTGTGTCTCGCTGCTGCCTGCATACTGGTTCACAAACAAAACAGGTCCTATATTGCACAGCATGCCCTCATGGCCTTGTGGTGGTGTGTCAGTGATAGCGACTTCTCTTCTCTTCAGCCTCTGAGCTGTAGTCCCTTATACCAATCCCTCGCTGGAGGTTCAATAAAGAGTCTTTCATCTGAAGAAGAGAACCAAGGGGAGAAAACAATGTGTTAGCTTGTTTACTAAAGACTGTAAAATGACACTGGTCTAGACTAATGCATGAAATATGCACTCCCTCAATCCCTTTAAGATCATTAAATCATTTTTCCTCTGGTGCCACTGGGCAACTATTGGTTATTCAATAGCTTCTCCTTCTTTACAGCTTGCACTCAGTCATTGGCTACCTTTGAAAGAGCAGCATCAGGTCAGCCTGTTGTCGTAGGTCACCCGAGATGTTTTCTTATATTATTAGCTGTTGATGAGCTTCTTTCTTGAGTCACTATTTGCATAGAAATTCCCAAATAACATTGTGAGAAATTCACTGTACAACATGCAAAATGACCAGTTTCTTCTCTGCAGAGACAATGGTCCATTAAGTTAATATAGAAATACTAAGAAAGATACAAGAAATTCAGCCCTGGACATGTCTGCTGGAACTGGCCTGAAACAGCCTCTCATGTGCACTCAGAACGACAGAAAGACACAGACTGGGCTGGAGACGGAGAAGAACATTATAGATTTTTTGACAGTCCACTGGCCCACCGATCTGGCGGCCAACTGGGATTTGTTTCGATATACCAGATTCTCATTAACCACTGCACAAGACAAGGTGTGGCTCTTTTCTTCGATCTCTGCTGCTACTGTGTGTTATAGGGTTTGTGTGGTGTGTACTTCCACTTCCACAAGGCTCCTGTCCATCATTCCTCCATCTAACATAATGCATTGCTTAACTCAGCTCCCATAACCCACCACAAAAGCAGACTTGTACCTGGTCTAACAGCACTACTGACGACTTGATAATCTCCCTCCACTTCTGCAGCTCGGCTTCATGGTAACGCTGCTGCGCCTCCAGGAGCTGGGCCCACTCCATCTGCGTCTGAGGCAGTTTACTGGGACACACATACACACACACATTAGCAACATCAGGGTTCAGCCGCTGAAGCATGACTTCTATTTTGAGGGACTGCCAACAGTTTGGTAAATTGTGTTTCAGCAAGCCAAGAGCTATTCAGGGGTAATTTCAGGAGCTCAGTGTTTTCCTGTCACACACGTCATCTGACATATGGATGTAGTTAAGTGTGTGTGTTTAAAAGCGTCTGTGAGCATGTGTATGTCTGTAGTGGTATATTTGTGAGTGATTGTGTGGGCAAACAGCAAATAACCACAGCTCCATTTATTCTCATCTCTGAAGCCGTCTGTACTCTGAAATGCCCAGAATCTCAATTAACCACGCTGACTCTCAAATAAATGAGTTTTGTATAAATGGGTGCTAAAAGAGGTGTGTGTACACTTGTTTATGTGTGTATGTGTGTGTGTGTGTGTGTGTACCTTTCATGGAGTCGCAGCCCTTGCCAGGTTGTTAAGGACTGTGCAGAGTACTCCAGCATCCACAGCTTATAGAAAAGCATCATGTTGAGGAACACCAGCAGGACCAGGCTGAAAGAGAGTCAACAAATGAGTCTTTGCATTTTAGTCATTCATAATTCCCCTAATCTGTATTTAGCAATGACACTACGTTGGGAACTCTTCTATGTATACATCTGGCTATGCTGGCTCATCAGATTATGTACCTTAGACAGATCCTACGGATGGCAATGAAAGGAGAGGAGAGAGAGATTACACTCAAGACACCAACAATGAGATATTTATAAAAAGGCAAAGCAAATGTTTTCATTCCAAATCAGACAAAAAGTCCACAGAGTCTACTGGGAAAACTGAAATCATGAAACAAGTGACTCAGACAAAACTGTTGCAAGTGAGATGAACATGTGTGTCATGTCTGCATGTGTCAAATTTGCATTTGCACCCTCATAGCCAGACTTACAACCATCATCTAAATGAGTGATTGTGCACTCGTGTGTGTGTGTGTGTGTGTGTGTGTGTGTGTGTGTGTGTGTGTGTGTGTGTGAGTGTGTGTGTTGTGATCAGCTGCGTACACAAAGCTGATGATGAGCAGCAGTTTGGAGACGCTGTAGAAAGCGAGGCCTCCGGGCAGGTGATGGTGTTCTGGACTCTGGTGTCTGGTTTGCGTGGAGCCTGCCACTTGTTTGATCCTCTGAATCACTTCCTCGTCCGTTGGCGTGGTGACGGGGCTGAGGGCCTCGTCCAGATGCTGGCTGCGCATGTGGGGGAGGGGCCTCTTCTTCCGCCTCACCGTGGAGTTTTTCACCACCTTGGCCTTCGGAGACAGCTGGTGGGACTCGGTCAGAATCTCCTCTAGCTTGGACAGCGCCATCTCTGAGAGGGAGGAAGAGGACGACTGTCACGCATTCATATCTGATGTCTTCAAGACTCAGTTAAAGATAGCTAGCCTCGTTGAAAATGTTCACATGCCACAGTGGAGAATTAGTTCATCTCTCTTCAACAGTAGCCTAAAAACACTCTGATTCAAATGTACTGACTGTATACTGTTGACACATAGTCACATATGTGTTTAGAATAGTCTAAACATACAAACAAACTACATTCATGTTTACCTAGATGGCGGAAGTTCTCTTCGATCCCACTCCAGAAGTTTCTCTCAATGAAGCCTTTCACCAGCCCCCATGGCTGTTTCCTGTAGCGCAGCTCCGTCGATACCCTGACAGACAGACAGGAAGCAATGCATTTACACATACAAGCAGACAGTCTATTATATAAGATATACAAAATAAAATTGAAACAAAAAATAAAATAGGACACATGATTTAAAAAGCACGCCTCATTTGCCAGCTGGGTCTTACTCACCGTAACCGACACTTGTTCTTGGCCACCCTGGTGAGCATATAGTGGTTGAGAGTGTAGAAGTAATCGTGGTAGGGCACGTCGTGCGTGATGACCTCAGCGTCGATGATGTAGCACTCGCTCTCCTGGCTGACTTTGTACAGAGTCTGAGAAAAGGAGGGAAGAGTGGTTTCATTGTTTTTTTGAAAGCTGTCTCGAACCCAGATGGCGCAAATAATGAGAAAAGGTTCTGTACCTGTGTCTCACTGACTGTGGATGTTTTAGGGGCCAGGGGATTGGACAGTGAGATGGTGTACATGATCTCTCTGGTCTGGTTCCCAGCCTCCTCCTTCTTCCACGGGTGGTACACCACATCTAAACAGCAAAACGATGCGAGAGAGAGAGAGAGAGAGAGAGAGAGAGAGAGAGAGAGAGAGAGAGAGACGTGAATGGATTAATGAAGCCTGCAGGGGAGCATATTGCCTTTACTCCAGGGAGGTCAGAGCACAGCTGTAGAAGCATCAAAAATACTGACCTGAGATTCGTCTCTGCTCCATGAAGTCACTCATGAACTGCGACTCCGTGAAGAGGATGTCGTACAGCTTGTCCACACTGAACTTGTAGACCTCATTGATGTGCTGCCTGCCATTCAGATCCTCATGGAAGGCCTGGACTTCCCCTGCTGGTCCAAGAGACACACAGTTCAGTAAAGGAGCAGACGTTCCCCTGGGTTATGCATTTATGAAAAAAGCAAGGCGTTGACTCTGATGTGTACCCTCGTCGTGCGTTTCGGAGGAGTCGCTCAGCTCAGTAGGGATGTCTTCGTTGTCATTGAAGTCCAGAGAGGGTGAGGGGACGGGACCACCAGGCCCGCTGGTATCATTGTTCTTCTCTTCCACCACCAGTGGCACAGCGAGCAGCTCGCCGTCTGGTAGGAAGTCTGCATACTCTTCTGCTGGGAGGTCAAACTGTGGAAGAGACAAAGCAGTAAGAAATACATCACATCCCTGTTTAGAGGGTCTAAATGGGTTTAAATGTGTGTGTATGTACATATGTGTGGGTGTTAAAGACAGCATATGAGACATGCCACTCACTGTGATGGGTGTGTCATGGTTGCCGGGGCTGGGGATGGTGCTGTTTGGGACGACCTTCTTGTGCAGCAGAGGAGGGCTCCCCTCAGGCTTGGCCTCAGCGCTGCTCTTGGACAAGCTGTCATTGTTGATCTCATTCTCTTCATTGGGAATCTCTTCACTGAACCTGAAGGCACCACAGAACAGTGGCAAGAAGGCCTTTACTCCCTCCTACTCATCTCACCTCATGTCATGGGCGAGGTTCTGGTAAAAACCTGTGACAGTTGTGTTCACAGCCTTTTTATGGTGTGGTTTGGCTGAGTTAGGTGCCAGGTGGGCAGTATTTGAAATGAGGTAAAAATGAAATGAGAATGTTTGGACAATCACTGCAAAATTGGCTTTGGATACTTGCATTTGAATCTGTGCAGATGAAAGATCCAAAAACCCATAAGGTATGGATTTATACATGTGTGGCAAACAAGTGAAAATGATCTCCACTGCACTTTACTGAGAGGTATGTGGACTATTATGTCTCATTAGCAAAGCCACAGTAACTTCAAGATCATGATGGAGCATCTAATGTGACCTCAGATCAGCCTTTGAAGTACATCTTTCCCTCCACATTAGCAGTTTGAGAATGCAACCCACATACCCTCAAAGGCAATTTGACAGATATTGGGAGTGCACTTGAGTCCAAACAGGTTCAACCCGTGACTGTATTGATTTCACCCAGTAAATCCACTTCAGACATGGAGGGAATGTGTAAATGGAGGAAGAGAGTGATCTTTGAGGCCTTTGAACAAACACTATCTGCTGTGTTGCATCTTTTGCAGCTTTAAAGATCTCCTTGTTTGCTGAACAATATGCAATCTATCTGGTAAACCAAGGAGTTTAAAACAAATGCAGCAAATTGCAGTGTTAATCAGTAGAGAGTTGAGAAGGATGCAAGTGCATATTGTGTATGTAAATTGCTTAGTTGAGAGAGCTGGAGAGTGTGCATGCTTGCATGTCTCTGAGTATTGCTCATTGCAGCTCATATTGGACTCCTATTATTTCGTATTTTGGGTACTTCGCTCATTGTCTCAAATATTTACAGCGGTAACCACAGTAACCGATGCCAGCACAGAAGTAGACTCACCCCATAGTGTTGAAGTCATCATCAGGGGGAACGTAGTCCTCGTCGTCACTGGTTAGGCCAAGCTCGTTGCCGTAGCACTGATGGACAAAGTGCCACAGTTCTTTTGGGCACAGGGGCTGCAAGAGGTGAAGACCAATCAAAGTAAGAGAAGAGAAGGCTCTGTATGAACTACCTGTGTGAACATCATCCTTTGGACGAACACGAGCAGAATGCCAAACTGGCCAATCAGATTTGCTCACCTTGTCCAGCAGTGCATTCTGCCACAGCCTGAACATCATCATGTAAGTCCTGTCCCTGGCTCCAAATGAGGTGAAAAAGTGCTGTGAAAAACAAAACAGTGGTTATTTTTATGAGTGTGGTTCGCGCTGCGATGAAATGACACTAACTGTGGAAGCTTGAGGGCCATTTTTGAGGAGCACGGTTTAAACCCTTTGAGTCTGAGATCATTTTAATTATGTTGCAGTAGTGACACGGTGGTCACAGTGGGCATTAATATGTCAACAACCATTCTCCAGACACCCATCTGTGACGAGAATATATCCCCACAGATAGTATTAAAAATTAAATCATCAATCTTCCGGATACCAGCCAGACTTCTAGGCTTGCCTACTGTCTCTTTAGGCGAAGATGATTAGATTTAAAACATACTGACTCTTCAGTCATAGCTATGCCTGCATTAGTTACCACTCCCTCTGACATATAAATGCTTGATGTTTCGTCAGTTTGGATCTTGTACCTTCTCATTGTCCGTGCAGACCTGGATGGCATTGGGAATGAGGCGGGCAGTCTTTTCTTTCGTCATTGAGCAGATGTCTTTTAGCCGCACTGTCAACTACACACGAATGCACGCAATTACACATACAGACACACATACGTTATGGTTCCAAGTATGACCCAATACTGCCAAAATAAAAGAATATGGGAATGCACAAAGGTCCTGAGCATTAGCAAGCATACCAGTGTTTCCCAGCGGAAGATGTTGCTATAGAAACAAATCCAATTCTCAGAGAGGTAGAGTCGTCCCTGCAGGAGGATGTCCCGTTGAAGAGCACAGGAGTAGTCTGGAACATAAAGACGTCATAATAATCAGAGAAAGAAATACCACCACATACTTTTTATTCGTATCCTGGTGATGTAGTTTCTCTGCAATTTGCATCACAAACTACGTCATCAAGATACACATCATAAAAAGTATGTCCATCAATATGGCAGCCATAACAACATGCTGATATCCAACTCTTTTCACTGTCACCACCTCACTGCAGTCCATATCAGCACTTGTGCTGTGTGAATATCTTGATTCTGACTCTGAGCTGTGAACCCTTCATTGCCAAACCATGACAAAATCAAAGTCCCACTCTGAGCTCAGTTTTACACTGCAGTTTTAATTTTCAAGGCATTTCAGACAATGGCAGTATTCACTGGGAAAATCATGCAACAACAAATCAGCTAAACTTGTGACACTGTGCATTCATCCCACAGTGTGGAATCTAGCTTAAGGCTGCTCCACTGACTGGCCATTTATAATCCATCAATACAAAGTTTTTTAGCATGTATATTCATCACGGTTGTCTCTAAAATAAGCTGAGGAAGGTGTCTGAAAACTGTGGAGTGTTTCTAATATTAGTGATCTAGACATATTCAGATCACATCATGATGTTCGATGCTTAGGATGTCCTATCTTTGTTGGAGTCTTGTCCTAGCCCTGTAAGGATCGATCATTTTCTAATTAGTAATAGGTTAGCTGCGCCCTGTCGGCCCTCAGCAGGCCCCTGTTTGTGTATGGCATCCACTCACCCACAATGAGTCTCTCTGTGTCAGGGAGCTGCTTGAAGAGCTTCCTAAAGTCCTCATTGCGCTGTTTGTATGTCGGGCTCAGCACCTGCAGTGACAGGCACAGTCAGAAACACCTCACACACATACACACACACACACACACGCTTCCAAAACTCATACTCTTCATGCTCCCTGCTTGCTCACTTACACGAGTTGTCTCCGTCCCGCAGCCCGAGTTCTTTGTTTCCATGAGCATGTGAGATAACCTTGTTAAAACCACCCACAGGATTGATCAGGATGTCTGGTTTACTCTGATTAAACCACGAATTTCATTCTGTGGGTGATTTTCACAGGCACTGGAAATGTATTTATAGTGAATGACAAGCAGAGGTGCGTGGCCTGAGTTATCTTTACAGCTGCATCATTAATGACACAAAGTGATTTAAAGCCATAGACTGTATAATAAATAGTGGATGGAGCCACTGTGACGTCACCCAGTGGTTTGTGGACTACCGTTCTGAAGCCTTTGGCATTATGGCCGTTACCATCTTATTTTTTGAGCCAGAAGTGACCATATTTGGATGAGTGGGTAGAGCTGGGGAGGATACGCATTCCTATGCCTCTATCCTGATTGGATCTGACATGGCGTATAGCCACTTGTCAATCACAAGGTAGCCATGTCATAAATCATACCCTGATTCATCCTCTATTTTACTCTAAATGGGAGCATAAGTTACAAAATTAACATCACGGTGTATTGAAGAAGACTTGAAACCATAAACTCACTAGGAAACTGTTTACTGAGGTAAGAAGGAAGAAGTAGGGTCATTTTCTCATAGGCTTACATACAATCAGACCTCTTTTTGCAACCAGTGGAGTTGCCCCCTGTTGGCTGCATTTCTGCATTGGTTTCACTTTTCAGACCCAGAATCTCCGTCCACTTATTATACTGTCTATGTTTAAAGCGCAATTCCAAAACATCAGCCTGCTGCACATCATTCAGTACACATGCTGCTATGAGTATGAGTGTTTCTAATATGAGTCACAATCTCAGATTCGCATAACAGAGCAACATGTGACAAGGGGTAAGACAACTGACGAAACCTCAAATGCAAACAAAACTATACATAGAGGATGGATTGACCTGGTCAAACACAAACGTTTCAGCACTGGGAAGGAAACTGCATTCAACATTATCACACTTTGCTTTGCTTGGCTTCAGCAGACTGGATTATTTACAATGAGAGCCTGTGATGTATAAAATCTCCAAATGTGTGCCAAAGTGAGGGTTCTCACTGTCTGCGCCAGATGCTTTCCTTCGACAGGAAAGCTTCAGGAAACAATAGCTGCCAATACAGTAACAAGACGTACACCGAGACAAAAGAATAATAATATTCCATTGAATTAGGGCTGGTGGGAAAAGAACAGCTTGTTCACATTAAAAATCGCCGCATGTGCCTCCCTTGTAAAACTAAGATGTTGAAATACTGAAATACTTGGGGAGTATCGGTTTCAACCTTTTCTCGCTGTTGAGAAAAGTGCGGTGATGAGAAAAACTGTTCTGAAAACATGAGAGTGACATCTCTAAAAGCCCTTCCTAATCCTCTGGAATTAAGACCATCGACATCCTTTTTACTCTAATCTGTGACCACAAACAACCAAACACACCTTCATCGGTCATAGATCAAGTTCCTCTCACAGTAACCCGATGAACGCTCCAAACAACAGGCCTCTATGGGCTCTGGAAGAATTCAAACAGCTATGACTCATATCCAAACCAGTTGTTTTCTTTAGTAGTGGGGAATTACCACAGAGTGCTCGCAGCAGCATACAACAAAGCCTTTCCCCTCTCTTGTAACTTCATCTCTGCACCAAAAACAGCTCAACAGTCATTTTTAACCTCTCCATATTTTGTTCACTCTCTCCTCGTGGTTTGCAGCGTACATGTGGAGGTCAACTTACAGCAGGGATCTCCTCAGAGTCACACTCAGGGTCCTGCAGGTCCGAGGCAGCCCAGCCCCACTCCCAACCCCACTCCCCTCTAGCTGGACCCTGCAGAAGCCACCCTGCCAACGCCTCATCCAGCTCCAGCACGGCCTCCCAGTCCGACATCGTACAATCCTCGCACAACTCCATATTTCACTGCGTCAGATCCTTTTTGGCGCCTGGTTGGAGGCAAATTTTCCAAAATGGGGGCCCCAGTGGGCTCTTCTGACGTTGGAGGACCTGTCAGTTACAGTTGGTTTGGAAAATAAGAGTAGACAGAGCTTGTGAGTCCAGAGGTTTGGGAGGTGCAGTATCCGCCCCCTGTTTTGGGTGCTGCTCCCAGTTCAGTGTTGAGCGGTGGACACGGCACACTCCAGCCACATGATCCTTGTCTCGCTCTGTCTTTGCCTGGCTCTCTCTCTTCCTTTCACACACACGCACACACACACACACACACACACACTAGGAGAGGAGTTATGGCTGTTGCCCTCTAGTAACCCCCAGCGAACAAGTCCTTTATTATCATGCCAGTAGCTTTTCCCCTTTTCTTTCTGCTTACTCCTCCAAGTAAGTGTGTGAGCTGAGTGTGTGTGTGTGTGTGTTTGTGCTGTCCAGGTCTGAGTGCCTTGTAATTACGCAGTTTACAACCAGCAAAGAATGAAGAATGAAGTTTACATTGCGGAGAGGACTAATACAAACCAAGATATGGCCGAGAACAAAGAGGCTTCAGTACAAAGAAAGAAAACAGGACTGCATGAAAGAGAGAAATTCATGTTTTCAATCCGCTGAAGTGTGTGTCGAGTCCTTCTTGTTGTCCGACCAAGTGATTGAGTTACAGAGAACAGATGTGAGCATAACCTCCAGTTACCTCCGTCTGCAAAACAACACCATCAATCTTGACAGGGTCTGCACTAGTTTTTGCAGTCCAGAGCGTAAATCGCAGGGTGAAGTAACAGGACCAACATACCGCACATACTTCTTCGTCTGTTTCCTTGGATCAGTCATTTAAGGTATGAAATGCTGCTGGAATTCAAAATAAAGGCAGTAAAAGTGCTGATCAGCGTCTATCCCCTCCTTTCTCCCTGCTGTGGTATTTGCCATTCATGTACTCGCAGCTCCTATTTTAGCAGCGCTCACAAAATTGGTGTGCATGTCCTCCCACTCTTCTTCACTTAAAACACTTCAAGAGTCAAGAAGGTGGGCAAAGTGATGGAGGTCACCACAGCAAAAAAACCAAAAAAAAACAAAAACAAACCCAAAACAAGAACAGAGCTCGCAGTTCATTGACTCAAATGTGTAGCCCACATTTATACACTCAACCAGGCCATGACTTCCTCTGCTGTCATTTCCCAATCCTCACTTTAACCATACGCTGTGGAGACAATCTGAAGCAGGAAAAATAGACGAGACTTGGAAAATAATCTTCAGCAGCAGGTCAGTTTGGAAAACAGAGCGGATCATTCACACGCAGCTCGAAAGCGGCCTGCGCCCTTTCGAGAATGCCTTTACATCATGTGGATGAAATTTCAGTGGAACGAGCGATTCATCCGCTAAAAACTCCCGCCAGGACGAACTGACCCTCGAAATTTCTTTGTGGCGTCCGCGCTGAGAGCAGCCCTTTATTTCCTGCTCATTCAATTCATTTGTTCCAATAAATCAAGCAAAGAAAGAAGCCATTGCTGACTGATGCGGCATCCAGCGTTCAAGTGACTGTATGAGACAGGAGGACGGGGGAATACACAGTGATCATGTGGATCGAGTTAACAATTAACTTGCTGGACAAACAGTAGGGAATGGAAGAAACTGGTACTGTCAACCAGGGTGGGGGTTTCAGTGTTTTAAGGGGGTGAGGGCCTAGAGACAACAGTCCTTTCAATTGGCTCGTTTTCATCTGATAGAAAGTCAGGTGAAGTATGCAGGTGTGTGCTTCGATCCGAGGAAAGCGTCGGCTCTCCGCTGCGTCGACCTATGCAGATCTAAACAAACTGACAGTCCATAGTGGTAATCTCACATATCTACACACTGTTTGTCAGCGTTTCCGCTCTCGTTGTGAACTTCCTGGAGCCTGTGGGTATGACTTCCACAGAAGCATTGCGACGAACTTGTGCTGATGCAATGTGAGTGAACAGGCACTGCTGCTGGAAGAAAGATGGCCACTGTGCACATCTCTAACAGGCTCAGAACTCACATGAGGACGGATGGACTTTTAATCATTGTGGTTTCAGTGCCATGGGAGGTCATCATTGCCATGTAGAGGAGCACACATATGCACTCGTATGCACACACACACACACACACACACACACACACACACACACACACACACACACGCGTGCGCGCGCGCGCACACACACACACACACACTGTCCTACATGCAGGTCCATACACATACAGTCACAACCAACTGAAGTAAAAGTACCTATTAGACATATTTCACTTGTTGATTGAGCTTCAGTACTTATTGTATGAGTAAAGTTGAGTGTACAAGATATCAGGAACACAGTCCTAATACTGAGATGACCATTTTTTAAAAGGTAAAATTCACCCTCCTGAACCCATCCTCATGATAAGTTCCACTTTCATTCACACCACCAATACCACACCACAAAAATCATGTATCTAAACAAGCCATCTGGCCATTGTGGTTTGGTGATTACACTTACTGCAAGGCAGTTTGCGACACATGCTTTGAGAAAATGACACTTGATTTCAGCTTGTTTTTAAAGAAATACACACTATATTGCTCTACATTTTTCCTATTGTGACTTTGTGACTTTCCTCCTCGATCAATAGAACTCAGCCCTCTGGCTCCTACTGAAGACATAAATAGGTCACATGTTTATAGTTTCACCGCAATTTTGAGCAACTGTTACTCAAACGGTGGTAAACAGTGTATTTGCGGACTCTTTTCAGCTGCAGATTAATACCCATGATATGCTAGCAAGTATTTCTGGGAGCAGGATGATGTATGTGGGATTGAGACAAAACTCAGTGCAGTGTGTGTGTGTGTGTTCATGATGATGCAGGAATATGTCACCCAGTGCAACAGTGCGGCTCACTGATTTTTTGGACAGCTATGGAGCTCTACATTATGTTACTTGACAATACGTACTGCTAGAATCAAGCCATTGCTTGTTGGACTTGTTGGCGATGAGAGAAATATCATACGACCCACTTAACCCTTTAAAAAAATAAGACTTTGGGACTAACAATATAAGCTGGGGGTATAAAATGATAGTTGCAGTGTATTAGAGGATGCGCCTGGTATCTTGTACACTGTGCTGGCAGCCAGCTGTGATCTGTAAACATGACATTTCCATCTGTTAGACATTAACAGCGTCAGTGCAGCATCGACTCTAGATTGTTACTTATTACGCTCCTTTTCTAGATAGCGGGTCAGTAGAGGAAGTGTGAGTGCTGAGTGCATTAGAGAAGTATTTAGGAAGCTATCTGGACTTTTTGGACCAAGCCTCTTTTGACCTCAACAGCATTTCTCTATTTTTCCTGTGTTTTCTTCTGGACCATAAAGCCCAAACGTCGCAGTGTCCATGTCTGTCAGAGTAGGACACGGACACAGAAAGTCAGGCTGTGGGGAAACATGCCACGACATAAAGCACCATGCTCCATTCCCCTGTTGTTCAAAGGCATTCAAGGCTCGTCCAGAGGCCCTCGTGATGGTTTGCTGATTTGTTCAGTACGGTGAGAAAGTCAGTCGGCTTGTTACCACCTGTTGCGTGCCAGACTTAGAAGTTTGAGTGGTGACAGGCCTTTGACCACATCTAAGGGACTCAAGGGACAAGGAAGTCAAAGGCAGAATGGGATCTCTCTCTTGCCATCAATACAATTTACAATTTAAACTACAGGGCTTTAGTTAGAGAAGCATTTAAGGTGTTCATTTCAACATGTTATAATGACTTTGCGTGGCTTTGCTGTAAAGTGGTAACAACACTGACTGAAGTCAATGGAATGAGAAACAGGCAGGAGGGATATTATCATTCCACCGGTCTGAGAACCAAAAGACAGAGCAAGAGAGACAGAAAGATACCCAGGGTTGCACAAGAATACAAGTCATGCTTACTCTCAGGATGTGTTGTCTTTCATGCTGGGGAGAGAGGGGGAGAGTGTATACACAGGGAATAAAAAAAAAAAAGAAAAGAAATAAAACAACACAAAATAGGACAAAGTCCAATAAAGACACTTATGGAGAAACTAGGGTTTCACACTGAGAAGTGCAAAGTCCGACGCTCTCATTCTTTCTCACACTCTGGGCTTAATTAACACAAAAGGCACCTTTACGGTGTTAAAGTTGGTTGGAATTATTATCAAGAGTTGTTCAGCAACTGACCACAGGTTAAAAAGAAATTATAGTGGGGTCAGAAATAGTGTTAGCACACCATCTTGTGGTACAATATAAAACTGCAGTCTAAGCTGTGTGCAGCAATAAGTTTGGTAATATTATTAAGTATCACACCTAGACTGTAGGCGCCCCTTTGCTTTGCATCAGAAAGGTCCACCTGTTGTTCTTTTAAGCCCATGCTAATCCCTGCCTGGAGGCCCAGTGACCTTGGCGCTCCAGTTCACAGGGTCAAGGACAGCAACCTTTCAACTCGTAAGCAGAACTTGCCACTAAAACAACTGCAGGAGACTTCCAGGAGTCACCCACATGACATCAGCTCACGCCAGTACACATATACAACAATAAAGGACTTACAAAAATCACAGGTGTTGATAATGTGAATAAAAAGAAGGCGTGACTTACGTTGTACCAGCTTTGGCTCTTCTGTGGAGAGAGAAAGAGAGACAGAGGATGTGTTTAACTGCGTGATACTCGTACAAACGGCACAACAGGCTTGAAGGCTCACAGACATACATAGGGTGTGGCATCAAGGTCATACTCTACCTCACGCTCTGTCCTGCAGGGAATTACAGACGTTATCCACAATGTCTAAAAGCCAGAAACCTTTCAGCTGGAGTTGATTTTGAACCTCTGAGGTAAAGACAGTGAAATTCTCTTTCAGTTCGCTCACCTCGGCACTCAAATCAGACTCATATTTACAGAATGACGCAAAGTGCTCTGATTCAAGCACTTATAGGAATCTTTCAAAATAAAAGTGTTTCTGAGGAAAATGCTGCTTCTGAAAGTAATTTCACTCCAAAACTGTCACTTATAATGTGTCTGAAAGTTGTTCCATCAAACAAGTGTGAAATGATTGCAAGAAAATTCTAGAAATTAGAGTTTTGAATACTATACAATATTTTACAATTCAAGAAAGAGCGGGTGAATAACAAGCTCAGCCTCTTAGCAGTTTTGTGACTTACTGACTTGCTGTCATTTATAATTTTTTGCGCTCTTCATTAACAACAAATTGATTCTGTTGCAGCTCTACAACAGCAGAGGGCAGCAGAGATATCTTAATCATGACTACAACATTACAACAATGTCCAGTCACAGAAACACACTTTCTGCTCTAACAGTCTAAGAGCAAAAGTCCCAGAGGGGAAGACATGCAGGTGATCATTCAGAGGGTGAAACAAGGAAGAGGGGATTCAGGGGAAGGAGAGGGGGAATAGAGGGGTTGAAAGTGATATCCAGTGTCTGATTCCAGTGGTACAATAAATAAAAGCACCAAATTTTCAAAGTTAAAGGGAAAAAAAATAGCAAGAAAATCAGATTTATTCCTATTTTAGAGACCTTTTTTGATGATCTTTCCTAACAAGACCACTGTTTAACATTTTTACATTTATGCAAACTTGATAATTGTAATTATCCAACTGAAGAATTTATCTCAATCATGTTCTTATTTTGACCTGACAGATAATCAGCCGTACACACTATTTACTCCATAAGCTACACGTAGCAGAGTTCATTGAATGTTTCTCTGAAACACGTTCAATTTCTCTTTTGTGCCTCGGGTCATCTGAGTCTCTGACAGGGTTCAGTGGTTATCTAGTGTGCGTGGCGTCAGTGGACAGTGAGCTGCAGTAGCAGGCCCGAGGCCTGGCTGTGACGATAGCTGTGCTAATGTGGGCTAATCTGATCTGAAGGTGACAGAGACATGAGAGAGGAATTACTTTGAGGCCACTGTCTGGATAAGATGTGTGTGTGTGTGTGTGTGTGTGTGTCTGTGTGTCTGCCATTGTGTTTGACTTTGTGAGTTTGCCAGATTAATGCAGCATTGTTTACACGGAGATAGACTATTTATTGTGACTGTATATGTAAGGAGAGAGAGAGACAGAGAGAGACAGAGAGAGACAGAGAGAGACAGACAGAGACTATCCAACAGTTCAGTAGAGTTTTGCCTCCTTTTGACTGCGAGTCCTCTGTGATTTACTCTTAAATATATTGGTTTAAATGTCAAGTTGTCAACACACATGGGCCTGCGGATTACAGAAACATGAACTTTTTGCTGGATACACAGCTTCAAAAGAATGAATAAGAACCAAATTTCAAATGAAATCTTTTTTTTTGTCATGAAATGGAAAAAGTGAATTTCAGGGAAGAAATCAGCCCAGAGTTCAAAACATCAAAAATGTCTCTCTCACGATGGCAAGCAGACCTTTTTAAACATGGCTGTCCTGTTGTTACGTGTTCATAAAGAAAGTAAACTGTGCAAGTGATGGTCCTGCCCTGTCACTGAAAACAGGCATCAGTTTTTAGATTACAAAAAGAACCCTGCTTGCGACAAAATGCAGAATCTTCAATATTAAGACATTTTAAAATAAGCAACTTTACACAATTCACAAATCTCTGTCCTTTCACAGAAATCGGGGGATGGAAAGCATGGGAAAGGACACGAGGGACTGAAACTGTCAAAAGGGATCCTACAGTCGCACAGCTACAGAGGAAGTGGAGGGCCAGGGGATTTAATGGGGGCCAGCAGGGATTGTCAATGGGTCAAATGAAAACAAGAAGAAATGCTTACTTTAATCAGGTTTAGTCTGTCATACTGAAAGAAAATTAAAGAGAAAACAAAATGTTAACCAAAGCAGTGAGCAACATGAACACAGAAAGAAGGAAAATGAGAGAAGAAGCTGACGTCTAATGGCTCTTAAACTGAAATGCGCAACTGTCATAACAATGCGACAGTTTTGCGAGGTCTGATGTTGAAGATGTTATGAAATGTGGCTCTCCACCTAGCTTGCATGCTACATCAGAAGCCTGCCTGATTGTTGCATCGTCGTCACTGTTATCATCATACGGCCCTCGCTGCAGAGAGGCCCTGTCGCTGAATGCGCTCTTTTATTTGGATTGCATTAGGGCTAGGGTGATCAAGCTCACGTTGCCAGGACGACCTCACGCCATGTCTGGGGTCATGTGACCCCTGCTGGCCGCAGAGGCTCACATGGGGGATTGCACTGGGGTTGGGGCGGGGGCTTGGACTGCAGTACAGAAATGAAAAGTGATGTGATCAATTGGGATGTGTGTGTACGTGTGTGTGAAACAGAAACGGCATAGCAGCACACAGAGCATCATGAGGCTATTCACACCAACCTCCCATTTATTATCTCCCTGTGTCTGACTGTCCCATTTCTGCCTGTGTCCATACAATTTGGACATGGATGAGACCCTGTATATACTGACACTCACTATACTGACAATACATTTAATGAGTGGCAAAAAAAGTGGGATGAAGTCTGGCAAGCAGCAAACTGGATGGATGAAAACGTGACACCAGCCTGCAGTATATTTACAGGAAGGGGGACGGGGTGTTTTAGGCTCGTGGTGCAGGAAAAAGAGCAGGAGGGGTCCTCTCATGAGGCAACAGAGAGGCTGCTCAAATAATGATGTAGTCCTGGAGCTCTGGACTGGGATGCTGGCAGGACTTTTAAGAGTTTATGCCTCTAAAGCCGGGCAGTTACACAGCATGACAGATAAAAAGCTCTCATTACCAAAATGTAACAATGGGATAACTTTTCAAAGAGAGGGAAGGGGCACAAGCCAGAGCAGAGAAAAGGAAGAGGGAAGGAGAGAGGATTTTAGACCATTATTTGCAGTGTTTTTTTTATTAAGAATTTGCACCAGATATGTTCATTTCTATTGGAAATCTCAAAAATAAGGCTCAGTTTCTCCATTATGTGCATATTTTCATTCACTTTCTTTTATTTCTCTACATCTGAATAGCAAAAAAGAGCATATTCTGACTATTTGTGCATAAGCTTGATACAAATATTTGAAAATGTAACCAGGAACTTGCTACATTGCATATCACCAGAAAGGAAAAGAAAGGACACAACAGGAGAGGAGAGGAGTGGAAGTGAGTGTGGTTATGTTGGGGTCGTCTGTTTTAAGAAATGTCCATCTGCTATGATTGTGGGTCCAGATGGGGCTTGTAACGGTTGCAGTGTGCACAGGAACAAGCTGGGTTCAGGGTGAAGCATTGCAAACAGGGTTCAGACATTTCCACAGAGCAGCTCACAAGACAAGAGGTGGGGCAGAGGGGAGGTGGGCACAGAGATATTTGAAAAACAGAAAAAAGAGTAATGCTTACTTTGGAAAGTCGCTTGTGAGACTAGCATGCAATCAGGAGAAGAACAAAGAAAAATCAGATAGAAAAAATGAAAATAAAAAGAAATCAGCTGCAAGAGGAAACAGCTGAAAGTACAAACAGAAGAGCTGAACAGTCATTATCAGATGGCACACGTTATCATATGGCATGTAGCAGCAGCAGCAGAGAGAGAAGGCGTGCACACTGTGTCGTGGAGACAAAAAATGATGAAAGAAAAGGAGACAAAAACAACACGTGTTTTAAAACAGATGAGGACAGAATGAGCAGGTAAATAAGGATGGGAGTGACATGGTTTGTGTCTAACATTTTGGAAGCTCAAATGAGTGCTGAGCATACAAAACATTAGAGCCCCATGCTCCATCTGTGAAGTAACCTGAAAGATTCAACCCGTCGCTAAGATCAGCTGTAAGGGGCGGATGCAGATGAGCGGGAGGACAGCAACTATGACTCCTGAACTCTTCGCTAAGTGTTTGGGATGACAACAGATTAACAAAGCTAACGTCCAAACGCTGTCTCTACTCAGGAACCAGGAAACAACACAGCAAACCACTAACTTCTCCAACTTCCTGTTAAAGTCTGCCTTAAAACAATACTGACATGCTCATATGTCATATGTCATCCAATGTTAGATGATGATGCTGAAGCTTAGCTCATGACCTGTCTGTGCATAGTGTGTCATGGAAATCTGTTCACAAGTTGTTGGGAGATCCATCTAACAGGTCAATAAACCAGAAGGGCCCAAAACAAACCCATCTTCACTGAGGCAACAAATGCATCACTAGTTTAGGAAGGAGATGCTGTGCAGCACGGCGGCTTTAGTTAGCATGGTCACTTTTAATAAAGTGCAGAAACGAACCTTTAATAAAGACGTGCTGCTTGTTCCTGCACCTTATTTAAAGCTTCAGCTATAACTGTGCACACCAAGCCGTACCCCTGCAGACCCTGTCTCAATCACTGATTTGACCTCATCCTTGTACTACATCACCAGTTTCCCCCCCTAATTCTAGCGTGCCATTTCGAATACATGAATATATAAAGAGCGCTTTCACTCCAGCATTTCAATATTGAAACTATCCTATCATTTAATTCTAGCTTTAGGGAAGGGAACAGAGAGTAAAAGACTAGGGGGTACATGGGATGTAAAAATGAAAGGCTGGAATGAAGAGGAGGGTGCAATCTCTCCTGTGGTGGGAGAGTGATAGCTGCAGCTCACTAGTTACATATCAGTATGTACAAGTCAATAACCAATCACAAAGGCTACGTCACTACGCTGCGAAAAAGGGAACACAGCCGGGATGACTCCGACTTGTTTATGCTGTCACAGTTTATGACTGGCTGCCATATCATCTCGACTACAGTCTCGTAAAGTCACTGTGATGTGACTTACGATCGCCATGAAACATGAAAGAAAAACAGCTGCTAACCTTGCTTTGCTGTTGTCTTTCTGATTTGTTTCTACTTTACACAAGAAAGGGGTAACATGTCATATTCTCACCATCAGTAAACATGGAGGTTGTATAGCTGTTTCACATGCACTCTCCCTCTCCTGCTTTACTCCTGTATTAGCATTAATGTGGATGCAATATGTTCTTTAGCTTCCTTAACATGCTTTGTGTCCTTCTGCCCAGTCATCACATACAACAGTGTGTCGTAATGCGAGCTGTTTTTGCTTCTGGTCAGAGACAAGTTACAGTTAAGTGTCTTAAGCCTTATCCTGACCAGTCTAACAATAATCCACGTGTGTGAAATTGGCACCTTCTGTCCCACAGTGAAGCCTTTCACAACAGCTATTCTGTGAAAATGTTAGAACGGCTTTGTGAGGCACAAAGTGACCGTTCTCTACCGGGAATCTCTCTCTCTTTTCAGAGTGCCAACTCATTTCAGTGTAGAGGAGGCACTGTTGAGCATTCCTGACAGAGCTGAGAACTTAATGTGCTTTTAGCGTTGTTGCTAAATGTGTTTTAGCACTTCAAACCTTCATGTCTATCAAACAGGCACCAGGTAAAAGAGTCAAAAAAGGAGCATCTCCTGGTCACTCACCTTTGAGTTCTTTCCCCCGCTTCTTGCTGACTGCAGGGAGTATGTTCTCTGGACAACCTGCTCAGGCGTGGAGGGGGATTTGTCAGAGGAGTGGTCTGAACCCTTCTCGACCATATTCTCACCCTCCTGGCTCTGTGGTGTGGGAGAGCGCGAGCGTTTACGCAGGACTGGTGAGCAGGCAGGTGTGCTCTTGTTTGAGTTACTGGCAGTGCTAAAGGAAGAGAGAGAGAGAGAGGGATGAGGACATCATCTACACATTCATTCTAATGTCAACAAATACAGATACAGTACAATCTTGCCCTGCATCATAGCAATCAGATAAATATTTCTTGAATATATGAATGTAAACATGATGCAAGGCAGTGCTGTTTACAGATCAGTGTAGACAGCAGGACAGCACATACACGCTTTCCTCATGCTTACATCATTTGAGGCTTAATAAGCTTGAGGCACCGTGTGCTAACCTGGCTAATAACAGCTAAGCTAATACGGGAAAGCAACAACAACAGCAGCAGCAGCGAGGGCAGCAAGTGTAGTAAGACACATGCACAAGCTGAGGATTTTCTCACTTAATGCCGCACTTTGAAAGCAACAAACAAATTGATCTGTTTGCTCCTGAGCCCGTTGCTAATTTGATAAGAAACGCACCGAGCCTGGAAAAATATCCAGCTTACATTGTCTCCACCCTGACATTTATTGAGCTGTTTACGTCAGACCCTGTAAAATATGAGGCCTTACAATAATTAAGACTCTTTTTCCCTGAAATGCTTCAACTGTTTTCTTGGCTGTAGTAAAGCCACTCTAGACGACAGAACACGGATTAAATGATCAGAGATACAGTGCCAGTCGGAAAGCATCATTCTGGGTATTGAGGCAGTCCTATAACATATGATTCTATTATCTCAAACAGAGGTACACGTTGACATGGAGATTTGCCTTAATACCTCCATTAACAGCTCTCTAGTCAAGTGGAAGGACTGTTGTCTTAATACGGGTCGTCCCTGTCCTTCCATTGTACACAAAGTTCCTATCAGGTATCCAGCACAAGACACTCTTTTTTCTTACACACACACACACACACACACACACACACACACACACACACACACATCAAAGACCCAGCAAGAAGCCTTCTCCTCACAATGACAGAAGCTAACAAAAGGCTCTGTAAGTGATCTGTGTGGCAGGGCGCCCGCCAGGCACGGTTACTTGACATGGCGTTATGCAAGCCATTACGTCACTGCCAGCCAATGGCTGCTGTTTGTGGCCATGAATTACTGATCTACTGTTACATTTGGGACTTCACAGCAGCTTAGAGCACTGAATGATGGAGGGCAGCGCTGACAGCTTCTGTCTGACCGTCAGGGTCTGCTGTACCACTCGCTGGTTGATTTAGAAGGCAAGGATAACACAGAGCCTGCACATCTGTTGAATGCACGGGGATAGATGCACATCTGGTATATTACGGTACCTCTGACATCAATTTATATGATTACCAAATGATGTGCTGTTCTGTGGATCATCATGTACATTGTGTACTGACTACTGATTAGTCCCTGCTGACCTGATTAGGAGTACATTTGCAGAAAAATCTCTCTTTGAAAGAACTTTATTATATGAAGCAGACAACTACTGGCAGGTGAATGCCTTACTGCAGAGCTGCAGGTTAAAACACCTTTTTATCTATTCTATACAGATCTCTGGATCAGCAGGTGGTGCACATCATCCATCAGGATATGAAGTCTGAGTACAAATGCTCGCTATGATGGTAGAAAGCCGAGTCCATTGACATTCAGCATGCATGATAATCTCTGTCTGAGCCAGGACACTGTCTGGGTTACACACACATGCAAGCTGGTGATGATGGGGTGTGTAAAGATGTCAGCATCCCTTGATGAACAATGAAACTGTTCCTGAGATCCCGTTACATCTTGTCTCACGATGATTTTTCCTCAAAGGAATCAATGTATATGTAAAAAGTGCAAAGTGTGTAAAGTGTTTTTCTTTTTTTATCGTGTAAGCAGAGGTGGTCTTTATTTCAGGTGTGGTGGCCTGCCTCTGCTATAAAACACTGCAGGCCAATGGCTGTTTGCATAGCAACAAACAAAGTTTGAGAACTGTAAATACTAAGTACTACAAACTCTAAGTTTCTTTTTTAGTTTTGGCCACAAAATGCTATATTGCAAAAAGAGAAACTTTGTCATCCTTGGAATCATCCACACGAAAGGAGGCAGATGAACTAAATCAGGCTCCTACTGTCTTTTGATATCAGAGCAACTCGTGGTATCAGAGTGCTCGATTTAACTACCGATGTTACACTGCTAACGAGGGCAGAAGGGTGGGTGTAGCACTGAGTATTTATGGAGACTCTGAATCTGACAGTACGGGTGTGGGACAAAAGGTGTTGTAGGGCATGTGTTGTGTTGAGTCACAAGAGACTATTGGTATTTGGCTTGAGCTGTCCATCTGTCCTCATCATGTAATTATACATACAGTATACGGCTATAATGTGAATGCCTGCCATTCATTGGCAGTCAGCGTGCAGTACGGCATGAGAGAGGGAATTGTTGCCACATCCTCTACATGTCTAGTGGAAGCCCTCTGGTTCTGTTTGTCTAACATCGCTGAACCGTTTCTTACACTGGGCCACAGTTCTCCTCGGGTCAGCGCAGCACATTAAAAAATGGGTTATCTCCTCCCAGGATAATTCCTTCATCATATGCTGTGGCCATCTTATTAGACATGCTGTATAGTGTATTTGTTTGTGGCCATTCTGACCGTCTTGTCCAAGGACATCAGTTTACACTTGGGAGCAACTTTTGGGGTTCACATCCATCTATAATTAAAAAGTACTAAGAAGTACACTCTCAAAAATAATGCAACAGACATTTTGTGTACTTACAGTAAATTAAGTAAGCTTAAAGAACATTTTTCAGATGAAACAGAGGGCAGATGTGTGTCTTTTAATGCAGCATTGAGGTACAAAGAAGTTTCTTTAACATCCTGAATTAAACCTACAGTTAATTACAACAGCTGTGATCGCAAGTCAGTTAAAATGCCCTGATGGTGCAGCTTAAGAAACACTTCACCACTGCAGAGACCTGAGATCTTTCCATACTGCGTCCTTCTGCCTACACTCTTCTCAGATGACAGAGGGAGTTCGCATCAATAAGGACTGCAGTGGGGACAGTTTGGCACTGCAAATTACAGGGAAAAAGGAAAAAACATCTCAATAGTGAATAAGGGCAACGCTTCTAAAGCTTATACCATTGCTTAAAGCTACATTTTGTTACCAGATAGGGAATGTAAAGAAGTGACTATGCTTCACAAGTGCATGTTTACTTGCACCGTGTGAACCTTGATTTGGGGAGGTGGTGCACACGATGTAGTGATCAGGCTAAAAATTGGCCACCAGTAAGTTCTGCATGTTGGTGACCATTGGCATTGTCTACCAGGACAGGATGCAAACTGACAAAAGGAGTGGAGCTCTGAGTGTCTCAAATCACGGTTGCTCAGTTTGTTGTGTTGTGTGCAAATAGAACAAATACATGTATCGACAATATATCCATAAAAATATAATGATATCATCTGCAAAGGATCTATTTAGAGAAGTTTAAAGAATTTAAAGAGCACAATCTCACACCTTTCCCAAGAGCATCTGAGCAGGCCAGCCAACAATAACCTGGTGATGATGCCATTCAAACACCGACATACTGCAAACACTGTGTTCCCACCTCTCAAGTGACTGCATCCACTTACACCACTGCATGTTCTCCTGCAAACCATGTACAAGCACCACCCAAACAAACACATTATTCTGCCTCAAACAAACAAAGATGGAATCATCATACAATGTGCAAGTGTGGCTCTTTTCCAAGTCAAATCCTAGCTTGGTTAATGATGCATCAGTCAGCTTTCACCATATAACCAGAAGCACACACGTTCATGATCAAGCTAAAATCTTTTGGTTGTACTATCATGTACCCACATAGGTTTATATTGTGGTAAGTAAAGTTACTCAAAGGTTGCCTGAGAAGCAGTTCCTTTTATGATTAAGAACTGTGTTTGGGTAACAAATCCCAACTGAAAAAATACAAGAGAAACAAAACTGTGTTACACAAAAGAAAACATTAACAGGAGGATCATCCCTCATAGCTTCCGTCTGCGCAGAAACCGAAAGGACTTCATCACAGGAACCCCCACTTGTTGTTTTTCGCAGATGAGGAATTCACGGATCACCTCGCCTTTCCAGATACATGGCAGTAAACAATAGGGACACGGCTCCATCATCAGCAAATGGATGACTAAGCCCAATATCAGCCATTCACACAACTGTTTGCTCTCTGAACCAGCATGGCGGTGTGGATAGAGCGAACACGCAGCTGACACTGGGCTGCAGAGGAGCGGACAAAAGCTGCTATCACAGCTGCTTTGTTAGAAATGGCTTCATGAGACAAAACACTGAGAGTTTGACATAAAGCAAGAGTACCTGCCGAGGCTTTATCTCTGGACTGTAATGCTCCAGGCATTAAATGAAAACGCACAATGAGTTATTCAGCTGAATAACAGACACGAGGGTTGGGCCATGTCTACTGAACTGGCATGTGAGGATTCACAGCGCATCCTCACGTACTCCCCCAGTCTGTTACAGCCCTGTTATAAGAGTAGCATGACTCCTTTAAGGAACAGGGCAGTGTGTGTGTGTGTGTGTGTGTGTGCTGGGTCTGTGGTTGAGTGAAGGCTGTATTCAGAGCAGACAGGTGCTGGCTATCGAGCAGAGTTAGAGCGTTAGCAGTGAAGCTGTCTGGTGGCAGTAAGCAAGTCTGCCCATGAATAAACGCTGCAGCTTCTCAATACTCAAGAAGTTCCTGGTCTCGCTTGTCAGCTGCTGGGTAAAAGTGAAGGTTCGGGCCAGCCCTGACGCTGACTCTTGTGCTTCCTGGCCACGGTCTGGAAGCTGCAGCACAAACACTGCTTAAGCTACCTCATCTGATTCTAAAATATTTTAAATATCAGACATTATGATCAATTACTCTTGTTTGCTATTTAATTGTAATGCTTTTATTGCACTTCCAGTGACAAGATTTTGGCGTTCATTTTGGACCCTGCTTGTGTGTGTGTGTGTGAGACAGGGTGGGCCCTGGTGTTAGTGTGGCTGTGTGGGTGGTGTTGGGGAAATAGATGGTATGATGGTAGAGGGCTTATTGGTCATCAGTGATGGCATTTTTCCACCAGCCCAATGCTAAGAGACACAGCTGTAACTACCTGCACAGTAGCTGTGTATTGCTACAGACATATGACATAGAAGTCAGTTTTGATGTCATGAAGGACAACACACCTTGGGGTGTACTGATCAAAACAAACTAACAAAACAAATTCAATTTAAAAAGCCTCATTGGAATTACACGCAGCAATCAGGCAGAGCTGGAGTCAGCGATGTGAGCACGTGCTTCTCTCATGGAAACTGGCGTTTTCAGCAGAGCTCACGTGAGCTATCGAGTTATGCAGCTGCATCGATTAAGTGGTCCGATGACTTCCGTGCCGTTCAGCAGAGAGAGAGCGAGCTGACAAACAATTTAACAATTAAAAAGCCATTTCACTCCGAGCACCGCCCACACAACTACCAAGCTCAAACAAAGCTCAGCTTAGAATGAATATCTCTATAGCAACAGTGAACAGAGAGAGTGGTTTAAATATTCAGAGTGTGACTAAATATACTTCACCAGCTCCGCCGGTAGAGATGCCGTCTGAGCGGGAAATACAGCAGGCAGGCAAAGAGACAGTCCATGCATCATGGCACATCAGGGCTTCGTTTTTGCACATTTAATGATTGATTTCTGAACTTACTTAACACATATCCATCATTCAAATGCATGGATATTAGTATTTTAAAAGCTGATATTGCACCTTAAAAAATTCTAACTATGCTTTGTGGTATATAGCATTAACTTCAAATACGAAACCAAGTGACAGAAAACTCTTTGTAACCCAGCGCTGCCATTTAGCTCAGAAAGATGAAAAACATTACAGGGTTACAGACTGTAAATCACAGCTTATTCTGATCCAAATGTTCTACATCTCGCACTATTAGCATCTTACTGGATTATTAAAACACTAAAATCTAACAGTTTGTACAGCACAGCATGTTCATTTGCATACTGTGTGAGAGGGATCGGTCCCAGAGGCTCAAGCACAGAACTCATCTGCATCACAGCGCTTTGCACACACAGAGAGACGGCTGACTTAAAGGTGTTGATCAGGCAGGAATCCTGCATGTCACTCAAAGCAGGTCAGGTTTGTACATATAGAGTAAGAAAAAAAAAAAAAAAAAAACTACAAGAGAAACAAGCATGCTGCTTGTGCCTCTTTGTTACAGTCTTTTCTTTAAATAAGCTCTAAAGCTCTAAATCCAGCCGGCTCAAGCTGTCCAATCGTTCAGCTTCACAATAGAACAGAGTTCCGGGCCTTTCTAAAGGCCCTGCTTGTTTCCACAGTATTGCTGACCCTGGAAAATACCCATCTGGCAGTGGCCCTTCAGCTCCGCTTGGTTTGAAAAGGCCACGAGGAACGCCATGCTCACCAGCAACCACTGCGCATGCACATATGGGAATGCGCATTCGGTACACACACGCAGACATAAACACGGACATGTGTGTGGACACATACGCCCACGTACTGCAGAAATACATGACAGCTCAGTCTGCTTTCGCTTACATGACAAACTCAGTAACGTCACACACCTAGTCTAACAAATACTACAAACTCAACAAGGGCTGTACATAATATGCAATCTCACCCATGCTACCCCACCCATCCACTCTCTCTGCACACGCACACTGGCACAAACATGCATCACAGAGCCCGCCATACCCCGGCTGAAAGACACAGTCCCTCAACACCTCGCCGTAGCAGCCTTCAAGGCAGCGGCAGCCCTCGTTGGCCACCGTCACACACTCAAACACCACCATGTCCTCGTAGTCAGCCCCCAGTAATGAGCTGTTCACCCAGCGGATCATTCCAAGGACTGCGCCCCGCACTTTCCTTTCTCTCTCAATGTAAAAGAAGAAAGGTAGCTGGACAGATAGATGGAGAGAGAGAGAAAAGATGGAAGTGGCAGGCGGGGAGATTTTCTTCAGCAGGCTTAGGGCCACTGATCTTCCCCGGCCAGCTCTGATCTCCTAATAACCAGCTTACAGCGCCCTTAACACCACCTGCCAAAGAAGAGGCATTGGTGGTCTGAGATGCAGCAGCCCTCCCCTTGGACTCTCCTTCTAAATAGTATACGTTGATCTTCAGGCAGGGAAACTAATCATTATGCAGGCTGCACGTCATTCTGCTTGAATGCAGGCAGGTAGGCAGCCTTTTTGTTCCCAGCACTAACCTGGTCGTAGCCATGTAGAGAGCCGCTCCGCAGCGATCAGCCCTTTTCAAACGGCTTCATTCATGCAGCGGGATGAAGCAGAGGAGGAAGGAGAGGAGTTGGAGGAGGAGGAGGGGGGGAAGGAGAGAAGAGAGAGGGATAAAGGGGAGGAGGGTGGATGAGTTCTGGAGCATGCCAGGAGGATGGGGGAGAGGAGGAGGAGGAAGCAGACGCAGCAGACGGAGATAGAAAGAACGTATTTTCCTGGCAGACGAAGAGAAACCACAGAAGCTGGAGCTCAGGCTCCGTCTCTTTCTCTCTCTCCTCCTATCATCCGCTCTCTTCTCCTTTGTCTATGGGGGCTGAGCTCCTGTTCTCTCAAGCAACCTGCACTTTTCTATTCCCCCCTTTTTTCTTCCTCCGCTCTCCCAGCCGTTGGATCGTCCGCCCGATTACTGCATCCGCTAGTATCCAAGCAAGGCTCTTCTCTCGCGATTTCAGCCCCCTGTTCACAGAATTTCACGGCTGCAGACTGACAATAGATGGAAGGAGATTGAGGATGAATGTGCGAGTGGATAGAGAGAGAGAGAGGGCGAGAGACAGAGACAGAGCAAATGAGGAAAGAGATGGCTTTCACTTTGCATTCCACCTCTACTTGGTGCTGGTGCACTGAGCCTGCTGCTTCCTCAATTATTCATGTGTTTCATGAATGGAGGGGCTGACATCACCAGCATTCAGGTCACTTTACATTCGAAGCTCCTTCTAAATCACACAACAAGCTGGACCAGGCTTTGTGGTAAACATTATTCGTAGTTACACAAACTCTGTTCTCACACACACACAGACACAGACACGAGACTAGAAATGAACTAGCCCTCCATAATCAACAAAAGTAAATGCAAAGGAAAATCTTCTCAGGTATTCATAGTGAATACATGTGAAAGAAATGCAAGCAACACGTATACTCAGGCATGAGTCAAAATAATATTTTCAATGAGGCAGCACACTGTGTCATGTGTTTTCTCTAAATCCAACTATTGCAAAGCTTGTGGTGCTAGATGTTTCCTTCCAATATCCAACAAATAATTAGAATGAATGCCCCACTGCAAAACCAATATCACCTGACACATCCTGCGCTTTCAGCTGTGTGGCATGGTCCAATAAAGACAGATGACAGGAAAAATGAAAGATTATCCACTGTGCATCCTTACCATCTATTTCAAACTGTGTCCTCCAGACCCGGAGGGCGATCCAACTGAATTTTAACACATCGCCAAGCACAACTTTGGTCCTTAGTCATTCCTGCCGCAGTGTAACGTGCCTACTTCAGTTGATTTCACTGATATTTATTGTGCATAAAGGAACGACTGCAACGTCAACAAAATGTGCTCCTAAATACATATAGTAATAGTGAATTCAACTTCTGATGAATCAACACTCCCTGTTGGCACTTAAGGTATTTAATATAATATATTACATATTATATAATATAATATGATCTTTCCTTTAGCATGTTCAAACTGAGCGAATTATCCAAACCTGGTATTTTATCTTATGGCAGCTCTAGTAACAACAGATGATTTGAAAATGCAATCAGCCTTTTTCATGGAAGACATTTTGATGTGTTGCAATGACAAAAGCACAAGTGTAAATAATAAAATGAATGAGGGCTGCTTCAGTTGCAGGGTCCAGGCATTGTTCCTGCTGGCTTCCATCCACTGCCAGGCAACGCCATAACATTTATCGTTATTTCATGAACTCTTCTGAGGAACGTTGCAGTTTCCTCTCCAGCAGAAGCTTGTGATACATCAGTCACATGCTTCATGTATGTCAGGATTTATCATTTTTTAAGTCTCATTTTGCTTTTATCAACTTCTGCTGCAGCTGAGCATAAAAACCTTTTTGTTTATTGTCATTTCTACTTCTGGAGTTCCTATTCTGGGTTTTTTTTAAAATGCACAAATTATAAATGCACATTAAAAACAGGTGGATGGAAGTGTGCTTAATGTCATGGCTTACTGGGACAGTTGAAAAGAACGGAGCCACCACTCATGTTATTAGTAACGCCTGTGCTTTACCTACTGTAAGAAGGCAAAACATCTGCTGTGAAAAAGGTCTATTACAGTACATACATTAAAGCCTGAGTGTATTGAAAAATACCATTTGAAACATTACATCACACAATCAGTCCCTGTGTGTGTTATTAAATCCTCTTATATACATAATGTGTTATTATATATGTGGGTTTAATGCCAGAAAATGTAAATAATTTCACTAGCTTGGTTGACAATCTAGAAAATATAAGGATGTTGGATGGGGCCTAATTTCGAACATTCACAAACGCAAATTAACTCTTGCAAGAAAATGTCACCCATCCCCTGAAAGGCTTTATCCACAGGGCTGGAACTGAGTGTCCAACACTGGGTTCCAAGAGTTATGGTGGATTACACACTTACTGCAGCGTTAATGAACTAAGTGGTATTTCCAAATGCAATCAAGGAACAGGTTTATTAAAAGATGACAGCTACAATATAATTTATTTCCAACTACTATCAAACAACCTGCTTTATTAAAAAACAAAGTGTGCAGCATTCCCACTGCTCATTCTTCTCTGAGTGACATCTTATCAACCCTAAACCAACACTGATTATCCTCCTGAACATGCCAGGAAAAATCATTTTAAAATACTCTATTCACACGCACAAAAAGATTAGCACAGGCAGTAATCACCTCTGTATCTCCATAAAGAAGCCCTGAGCTGTGCTGCTGGAAAGACCTGACCCCGGGGCTGCAGCATTGCTGGCTGCCTCTGTGGGAGCGCTGAGCAGAGCCGTGCTGTGGAACAAAGGGAGCTGGTCCACTGAGCCGAACCACTGTGTGCCCAGATAAGCCTGCCCGGCCTCACACCAACAACTGACCTACTTAGAGGACCTCTGTTCTCATTGTTGTTGCAGGAGACACACAGATGGTCAAACTGACCACACACTCTGAGACATGTTACAGTAGGTATTGAACTGCCATGAGCACTGAGCTGATGATTCACTCATCTGATTCACTAATGACTGACACGCTTGACAAGCTTGAATAGCTTCAATTTCATTTTTTCCCAATTAATTCTGGTGTTGATTCAAGCCAAACGTTAAAGACTCCAACAAACGTCTCCATCTTTCTGAGAGGAAGGCGTACTGTTTACTGAATTGTCATGGCAACATCAATGTGGCGACGCCTGGCTGGGTCGGAAATGTCTGTCAGCCCGACTGTGTCTCGGCCGTGCAGTTGCCATGGCAGCCAGTCAAGCCATTCATGTGCACCGCCACTTGAAGCGTTCCCAACTGGAGGGAGAAAGAGGGAGCTGGAGGGGGGTGTGTGTTTGTGCGTGTGAGGGGGTGATGCTGCTGCATACAGCATTAACACACATAATTAGTGATCTACAAAGTCCTGGACTCTAAGTGCACTTTGCTGTGAACATGTTTCAGAGTGAAAGGAGCTATATCAGTGGGGCCCTGACGGGTGATATCTTCATTTCATTCACAGCGAGAAGATAGTTCGAAAGGTCAGGGCACATCAGCCAGTGCAGGACGAAAACAAGCAAATACAGAGTGAAACCACTGCATGTCAGTGTATACCGTTCCTAAAACTATTTCAATCCAATCCCACAGGCATAACTTTAGCATTGAGTCCCAGGCTTCATTAAAATGCCCAATTATCCTCAATGTGTGGCAACCTAACATAGGCAGGCCTGTAACAATTTTTGGGTTCTCATTGAAGCTACGACCTACTGCACCTCTGGGTACTAGAACCCGTTTTAAAAGCAGCTATAATTAAACACACTGATTTAAATTCAAGAGCGCAACTCGTCCCAGTGAGGTAATTCAAGGACTCGGTGGAGATGTCAGAGGGGGGCAGGAGGGGACAGGAAACTGGCGACTGGAATAAGCTCCTGGGGGACACGTTGTCCCGGTGGGACGGGACACAGCCACTGCCATCTGCAGGGGATATCAAGATGGAAGGAAGCAGGCTGGGTGACAGAGAGCGGCGGGCAGAAAGAGGGTGAAAGGCGGAGAAACAGAGTGTGTGTATGTCAGCTCAGGGCGAGGGTACTTTGTTTTCCTCAAATTTTGCAACACTTGTCACATCGAGAAAAGCTGCCACGATGCGTTGACAAGAAGCATCTTTAAGAACGATGTTAATGCTGCAGCTGACGGTTTCTGGTGAAGCAAAAGTGATCTTACTCCTGAACAAAAAGGTCTATCTCTGTAGAGCTCCTATCTGAGCCTGTTTGTGGCAAAAAACAAACACTTTTAGTGGATGTATTGTGACGGGCACATTGGCTGTTGTGGCCTGTTTTGCCAATTCCAAAACTTTTGGTACCTATTAGTCATTTAGAGCCTAAAATGCTTTAATGTACAGTTTGCATATTGATGCTCCAACATCACAGCTCATCTCTGCATGCTATAGTCTGGTTGTAGGTCTATCAAACTGCATCCAGAGACAATTTGGTCAGTGTCTTGGAAAACGCATCTACCTACCAGGTGTGCATTAGATAAGAATTGGTTTGACATATAGATAGAGTCTAACTAAGGATATTATCTGATACAGTAGCTCTACTCACAAGATGGTATAATGTGACTTCACTTCTCATGAGCAGTTATTCTGTAATGTGTGCATTCTTTTTTAAAAATTGTCAAATAATGTTTTTTTTTCTAAATACAATGTACATTGCAACTTGGAAACACACTAAACGGGAAAATATGACTCCCTTTTTCCGACAGTTATGATGTCAACACTTAGCTGCTACAGCTACACATTAGCTAACTAGTACGTGGCACCCTGATGTACACAGGAACACAAGTTTACAGCTCTAAAAGGAGACTGGTGAGCAGGAAGTCATTTTTTTGCAGGTGTACTGTAGCGTTAGCGATTCAAGGCAGGGAGGAGGGGAGCAGGTTCTGATTGTGCTTTTAAAAAGCTTAATGGAAAATGGTCTTATTGTTTGAACAGGCTTCATTTGAGAGACAAGTGTATGGAATGCTAATGTGATGTCCTTTCATCAGACATCCATCAAGGAGAGGTACACATGACTGTCTGTCCCTGAACGCAGTTTGCAGTCCATTAATAATGAGGCGGATAGAGACAGAGGGAAACAGGGACATTCCCTCCCACAGCAAGGCATGAACGATGTTTTAAAAGTTTTCTGTCTCCCAAAGTTAATCTTTTACAAATCCATAACATTTTATAATTACTGTAGGATTATTGCATTATTGCATTATTCCCAGTCTTCCTTGTTAACACTTAATGCCAATTTAGGCACAAAATTCCTTCATAATTCAGTGCAATGCAAACATCGTTTTCTTCAGTGACTTTGCAAAACCAAAGGGTCATCAATAACACCATCTCAATCCCAAAGACAGAAACAAAGTGGGTTATATCGGGAGCAGGCAGGGGAGTGTTTCAGGAACAATATAGAGCGCAATCAGCAATGACAAATGGCTTGTGGGAAGGATGCAGTACTAAAAAAAAGGAAAAAGGGGATAAGGGAGAGAGAGAGACAGACAGACAGAGAGAGAGAGAGACAGAGACAGACAGAGAGAGCTAATAAGCTGTGGCCAGGAGGGAAACAATTCTGCAGTTTCTCTCCACTGCAGAGCCCCTGCTGTGAACTTTCCCAAGTCCATTGTGGCCCAGTCTGATGGCGCAGTGCTTTATCTGGGAGGCTGCAGTTGGTTCCAAGCCTCCAAGCCCTCTCTCTCTTAGCTGTGGACATTTCACGATTTTGTTTTCAGGGCAAGTCGAAATAGTTTTGCTTGAGGGAAGGCATTTAATAATCACTCCTGGTGATTACAGTAGATCTAGAGGACCATCTAACCAAGCAGCAGTTCACCTACAGTTAATGCAGAAGGTCTGTTCCCTCTCCCTCTCTAATACTTTACATATTGAAATGAATCTTCTTGGTGCAGAGGCCTGGGAGCTACAATTTTCATGTCAGTCTAAAATAGCCCAGAGAGACATTAGTGGCTCGGCCCTGGATAGTACACGCCTGGGGATGTGGTTAGTATGCATGTATGTATGCGAGGATCTGAGGCATCCGTGCATATGCTGGTGGATGCTGTGAGTTTCCAAGAGTCTTTGATGTTCTGTTTGTGTGTGTGACAGCATGTACGACTCATTGTAGATGCACACAGTACATGCGTATGAGAGTGTAGACACATGCACACTTGTGGCTGCGATGGAGCTGCAGTCTCACGGGGATGGAAAGGCAGAAACCACGGATAAAAGACTTCACTACTCCTTTGCTCTGCTGCTCTGTGACCATGACATGAAACACTGCAGTCGCCTGCTCTGTTTGGCACCGACCAATAAGATAAAGAAGATGAACAGTTGACCGGACAAGTTTGGGGAAGAGATGCACACACGCATTTGTGCATGCAAGTCTGCACTCACAGTCTGTCTAACTGTCCTGCAGCAACAACCGGCCTGTCCATGGTGCCACGTGCGGAGAGTAAGCTCCAGCTCTAGCCTGCTGTCAGGGCCTTGCTGTTGCTACAGCTGCTGCTGTTGGCTGTGTGTGCACATCTGTGTCTGAGTGCATGTGTGTGTGTGCGTGTTTGTGTGCAGATTTAAGTCACACCAAATGTCATATCAAGAGCAAACATCCCCACACTGGGGCCACTGCCAAATCCTGAGCAATCTCCCTCTCACACGCATGGATGTACGCACACATGGCCTCTCTCTTCTTATCGCTTCCTTGTCTTCTGACAACTAAGTAATGCTGCAAAAATATCGCCCCCCACCCCACCCCACCCTGGCTCTCAATCAAAGCACGCACTGTGACAAACATACACCCAACAGGGCTGCCTGGTTTCCAGTCTGAAAACTCTTTGACACTTGCTTCCCCTGACATCAACTCACAGCACATCGCATGAGATGGTTTTTTTGTTGTTGTTAGTGTTGAATCATGATCTCAGCTATTCTGTCTTTGGTGGCTTTTGATGCAACTTTAGTATATGTAAAGATATTTTTTGGATCATATGCCTCAAAAACAGGTAATAATAATAAATATGTATATAAAAAAATTAATAAAATAAATAAGAAAAACTTAACACAAGGCCTGACCACTAGTGCAAATCTTAACATTGACCAATTCAGTCACAACGTCGTAAGCTTTAATTGTACCGTTGTAGTTGAGTGCCGTTGTAGACATGAAGGTCTGGAGATCTGATTAAGTAAACGATGTGAATTGCTACTCTGCATTTCTAGACTTTTTGTGCTCATATTTTGTAATCATTTCAAAGCACATGTGCATTTTGGATCGTCCTCACATTCATTTGTGGTAATCTTGTAAGCCTAAACACTTTTGTTGGCATTATGCAATAATCAGAAGTTCATCTTTAGCTATCTTGTTTGCACTGATAAAAACACCCTGAGAGCCTCCAAGAATCTTTGTCCAGTTCAATCACCTAAACCAGTTAGTGCTGATAAACCACTGTATCCAGCGCAGATAAATCAGCTGCTCTTGCCATCAGCAGCTAGTGGTTTATAACACACAGGATAACAAATGTGCTGATTGAGGTATTGATTGATGGAATGACCTCTAGGTCACACTGTTTTGCCTACGTAGCAGATTGTCCCTGGGAGAACAGAATACAGCTCTAAAAGACACGTAAGATTTCAGCTAGATCGCCCCAGTGATGAATCTACGAGTGGGAATTGATACTTTATCATTATAATTTGCTCCTTGATTGATTTTTTTCTTTATTTCAAGGTGGACTGAAACACAGCTGAACTGAAGCTTTAGGACCATTTTACATGTTTAAGACTTTCTTTTATAACACTTTCTTGATAAAAAGCTCAAAGCATTGTAACATTTTGTACTTTTGGAGTGTAACTGCAAGCATACATACGAACATAGTGTTATATAACATGACAGCATGGCAGCAAACTATGGTGCTGCAAACAGATTAAGTGACGACAGACTCAGGTTTAATAGTGTGTCTGTGCTGCAGAATGATAAAGAGGCCCTGGAATGGTCACACACACACACACACACACACACACACACACACACACACACACACACACACACGAACAGGAAGACACATTGGCTGACACACACATACAGTATGCATTCACTCTGATTAATCTTAAGAAGCCCTGAGAGGAAAATTTCAAAGCTACAGTCCACAGCCTAAAGAAAAAATGACTGGAGGATTAAGTGATTGATTTGAGATTTGAGAGGCATAAAAAATATGAGGAGAGGAGAGAAGAGAGGGATGCAAATGAGAGAAGGGCACAGACAAATATAGAGAGAAAGAAAGAGAGACAGAGACGTCAGGGAAAAGAAGAGGTCCTCATGAAAGTGAGAAGGAAGCAAGCGGGACGCACGTTGCCGAAACTGCTCCCCCTCTCATTTTTTTCCTCCTGCAGTGCTCTGTAATTCGTCTCTAAAAATATCAGGCAAGAGGAGGAGGAGCATAAACAAACACAAGGGGAGGAGAGCAGAGGAGGAGGGAGGATGGAGGGAAAAGTGCACGCACTGTGGCGAGCAACACAGGTTAAAAAAGAAAGTGAGAGAGGGGCCACCTGGATGTGGATCTGTTTGTCCATGTGAGACAGCGAGGGGAGCGGGACAACAAGCGAGGAAGGCAGCGAGAGTGAAAGCCGGGGAGAGACGGAGCGAGCATGTGCCTGCTCTTTTCCAGGCAGCCACGTGAGCGCTTCTCCTCAGCTGCTCCGCTCACACTGAGCCCGCCAGAGGGGAGCAGAGCGGGGTCGCCACAGCCACAGTGAGAAAAAAAAAAAAAAAAAAAAAAAACACTAGCCCACACTGGATATACACACTCTGGTCACAGCTTAGCAGTGTCCTGATGGAGCCGTTGTTGCAAGTGGTACATTAGAGATTTACGTAACCATATAGAATCTGCACAGGTGCAGATGGACAGATAAACACAAACATGTCTAATGTGCTCTTTGTTAAAAAAGCACTGACATTTGACAGTCCATACAGCCTTGCAAAGAGAGCACGTAGCTTTACATTGGTATATGTCAATACAGCCACAATCTGTCCAGAAAATGGTCACAGACGTCAAATCCCTGCCTGGGTTGTGCTTTGCATACACGACAGCCTTAAAGCTACACAGAGAGAACAGATTACACAATCAGACACACAATCAGGAGAAAACATCCATCTATTGAGCCTTACCAGGCGAGCTTGAAGCCTTTCATTAGTACAGCGAGGAGTGTCTGACATCCATAGCGTGTTGTGGGCACTGGGCTGCCCGTTCACACCGCCGCATGCTGACTGACAGCCTGCCAAAGCCTCACCTCCCATACACAGAGCAGGAGAGATGCACAGAGGGAAGAAGGGAGGAGTGGATGCAGAGGCAGATGGATGGTTGGGGACTTAAGTCTGGAAGGGTGCTCTTCGGCTTTGCCCACCTTTCCTTCCTTTCCTACATTCTTTCGCTCGTATCGAGGTGCCGCAGTGCTGAACAATTGTGCCAGAAATTCACACCTCCCTGGGGTTCTTCAGTTTTCCCAAAAGAGAAGGAGGTGACCTGTGCTGCAATGATCACCGCGCAAACTGCAGCATGCAGCAGAAGCAGGAGGGCTAGCGGTTGCAGATAAACGCCGACATGGCTGGCTACTGCTCCTTTTTGACTCTGTCTTTTCTACCGAGCTATCACACTGTCTCTCAAAGCTCCCGTTTGCTCGCTCAAACTCTCTCCGTCTCTCCCTCAGTCTCCGCTGCGGATGAAAGCTGCACTTGCTGTGCTCACAGTGAGCAGGCGCAGGATCTCTCCCCTGTGCCTCCCTCCCTCCCCCCTCCCTCCTGTTCTCTCTGTCCTCTTCCCTAGATGGCTCTCTTTCTCTATTTCTCCCCAAGATAAGCCTAGCTGGCCCAGTGTGGAGGACTAGAGCAGGATTGTAGCCTCTGGCCATAACATCCGCTGTGCAATGACCCCCACCCCAACCCCCAACCTTTATGCTATGTATGAGAAGAGTATTAAGTGGGGGGACCTGCTGCAATTCTTTCCTCTTGTATTGGACTCCAGCCTTGATCAGCGTCAGCAGCTAACCCGGTTAATCTCTTAATGCATTGAGTGTACTGGGGTACTCCCTGTGTTTGGAGCTGTGTGCTGCGTATGTGTTCTGCATACATAATGAATCAGATGGACATTGTGGTGACTCAGCTTGCTTAGTTGGCTGCTAAGTGCTTTATAACTGCAATAAACTGAATTTCAATCTAACCAGGGACTTTTGTTAATCATCCTCATTTGCCTAATTGACCGGCACGGCTGGCCTGTCAAGCTGTGGATTTCTCCACATGCCAAAACGGTGTGTATGGCTCTCTAATTACAGTGATACTGTGTATCTCAAGAGTCAGGAGCATGCTGTCTTTTTTCTGCCTTTCCAAAAGACAGAAAACAGGTGTTAGCATGCCTAGCTAACTGGCTTACTACTCACAGTAACAGCCGAGCGTTATGTCCAAGGTAACTCCATTATTTGGAGGGGTTACAGGTTCTGTTTGAAAATCACAGGACTGAACACCCACCCTGAGGGAGACAAAATGCTACTAGCAACTGCTGCAACCCCTCCAAACCCCGCTTTCGCTTTGCTCTGAGGAAGTCTATATTTCAGCATAGCTTGCCACGTTATGTTTGCCAAACTCACTGCCTTCAGCAAACAAGTTTTTTCGTATTATATCAAGCCGCTCAATCAGAGTTCAACAGAGTTTTAGCTTTAGAAATGCTGGCTAGGCAGATACAGTCTAGAAAACCCCACGGCTTAAACTGTGATTTCTCAAGATAAATTATTCAAAAACACTTGGGTACAAAAATCTGAATCAATAACCAGTAATCTCATCTCAGCTATATTTGCAATGGATTAACCTTTAAACTTTTGTAGTCCACTAACGTCTGAAGAATTGGTCGTTTAATCCGTTCCCTTTGCCACTTCGGACCGCAGGGGTCAGAGAGCAACTGAGCGAGCCTGTCATCAAAAACAATGGCTGACCTGACCGCAGGCACAGGGTCAGTTTGCAGAACATTCTTCCTGTTTAAGCTTCTTAAAACTGCAAGTTACAAATTACACCTCATTAGGGATGGCTAACAATACAGCTAATGCAGACCCCTTTACACCATCAGAGCTGACATTATGGTTGCCTGCATGCACACACACACACACATACACACACTTGCATGTTCCGATGATGTACAGATTTCATTTATGTCATTTGATTGATTGATTTACTTTATCTGTCACTAATTGCAGTAATTGACACTAATTGTTGTTTGATTTTCTTTGTTCTGTGATGCCGTACAAACCAAAGCACTTAGCACAGAGCAATATAAAGTTGTTGTTATTATTGTTATTGAGCTCATCCTGCTGAGTCACTGAGCTCCATTCACTCACTCTGCTTTTTTCAGATGCAGATGGTGCCAGGAGAGCGTGAGCGCAAGGCTGACTGATAGAGAGGCAAGCAACCAAAAAAGATAATGGCACGCAGACGATGCAGTGCACTCGGGCTCTTGGCCTGAGAGGACACGTGAAAGTGGGCCCCGCGCCAGGTTCTGGATGTGAGATCAGTAAACAGCCCTGAGCTGACCCCGTACCTTTGGTGATGCATACAGTGGCACGATCTTGTGACTATCCATGTTACATTAATTTTCCAGAGGCTTTTGCCCATGGCCTTAAACAGGCCAAGGAAAGTGCCTCACTTAAAACACATTTTACCAAATTATAACAATACAGTGCACTTATGTGGTCTGATGTATTATTATGCTTCTCCTCGGTTGCTGATGCATTCATTAAGTAGCATAGATTCATGGGATTATTCCAGGTAGCTGAAAACATATTCTTAATCATTACTTTGTGATTATTACTCTTAGTTTAGTCTATTATTCCAAAGTTGGCAAACACAATCTAATGTCTATGTCTGTGCTGCACTGTGTGTAGCTACTGTACATTTCAGCATGTGCGTGTGTTTTATTTTTTCTCGCATATTTTGACATGTGTATCTTTAGCTGAGGAGGCCTTCATGAAATAATCTATAACTAGCAATCAATAGCTGGCAGCTGCTGATTCTTAAAAGCACCTCAGTCCATATTGTGATTACTTTCATTATGAAAACCTCTCAGGGAGAAGGCGATCGTTCATCTCTGTGCGGTGAGGCAGGCGAGAGTAGTCAGGAGGACACAGTCTCTCTCTATTGTTAGCCAGCTTTGCCTCTCCCCATGGGCTACTGCGAATGTGGCGGGACTGCGGGGGGAAAAAGTGCGAAAAAGAGGCAACGATATGAGAGCGCTCTAATCCCTTCCCAGGATGAAGCAGGGAGCGCTGCAGCCTGAGCTTCAGTCAAGCAAGAGGACAGTAAGTCATCTCACACAGAGTCCATCTGGTGCCCACCTAGTCATTGCTTGCAACAATTAGACTGGTGATGGCCATGATTCCTGGGAACATCCACATCACTCTGTCATAGACAAGCAGCCCATTTTGACCCAGCGTCCTTTACTAATGTGACTGATGCAATAAAAGAGCACGTACTGTTATTTCCATTAACGCTACTTTATAAAAAAGACTGTATCAAAGCAGCCAGAGGAGTCATTGTGATATTTTATTACTTCTGCATCCCAAACAACACAGGTTCAGAGTGACTGAACGGTGACTGTCAGAAAGAAATATTGGGATTTGGATGTGTCATACCTAAATGCAAATGCAGAGTACTTAAAAACATGTTCTCTACATTTGCAAACACTGCAATCAGGAGGTTGTTTAGCTCAGGTTTGGCTCTGTGTTGCATTTTGGTTAGTCAAACTAATCCAATCCATAAGGAACAGGACGTGGGTATGATGCAAATAATGCCATGCCTGATTATTCATAGGTGGATTTTATCCAACAGCACAAATATTTATTTATATCAGAGCGTTTTGAGGCCTTTGCAGCCTTCCCTTCTTCATTTTGTGTCAAATTCCTTTCATCTTTCTTGATGTGAACAATGGTAGCTTGACTCCTGCGAGTGCTCTGTCCAGCCTCCGGAGGAGAAGCAGCAGCAGTGTGGTGCTGAATGGACAGCTCCAGAGCTCCAGAGTCAACCACTGACTCAGAGAGGCTCCTCTCACTGACGCCCCCTGCTGACTACACCAACATCTACAACAGTGAAATACTTATACAAAAAGGTGTTCCCACTGGCTTCTGGCAACAATAAAAAAAGAAGAATAAATGAATTTACTGTCATGCTAAAGTAAATAAATTTACACTCTGATTTCCTTCATACATGCTGTGTTAAATGTGTCCTTTAAAGCACAGAGCATAAAAGAAATAGGTGATTCTCTGGGCTGCTTTGCTTTAAAGTTTGCTTAGAGAAAAGACAAAAGAATAAAGGTCCAAACTCAACTTTCATGGAGTGAGTCATGCCCTGACAGATAGTATTCATTAGTAATAGTCTGAAAAACAGCAGTCATGTGAATTCTGCATCAGCTTCTTTTTTGGCATCCTTAAACCCTAATCTGGCCCAGAGATTTTTCATTTATTTCTAAGAATAGCATTGGCGGATAATCTGGATTAATCCCTCTACGCTGCTTTGTGGGATTGGATGCCGTGGCGAGTTTGACTCTCCCATTCTGCCTGATGGGCGTTCCTTACTCTGTAACACAGTGAGGATTAAACTGGCAATGTTTGTCTATTCATGCTGACTAAATCCCCATAGATTGATCTCTACCGTCTGATCAGAGAGGGGAATGGGTTGGTTGTTTGGTTATTGTTGACCATGTTAGATAGTCCAAACCCTCCAGGCCACAGAGGGGAGACAAAGAGCAGAATCTCAGCCTGCAAAGACGGGCATATACAGTATGCATGTGCGTGAATATACACTCTGTTTATTGATTAAAAAAAAAAAAATGACTGTAGCGTGAAGTATGATGTAAAAAAGGAGCAAAAAATACATAAAATGAGATTAATTTACTTAAATCTAACTTTCATTTAGTCAAATAGGTGGAGTAAGAGCTGCGATTACCAGGTTCTAAATGTTTTTTCATGTCTTGATTTAAGGCAGATGGAGGCGTAGAACAGACTGGAATGATTGAGCAACAGAGTAACAGGCGACAGATAAGCAAGATAAACATGGAAGCTGTAAGAACAAGGCTAAACAGGTGCAAACGTGGACATCAATGCACAACAGAAACTGGCACATTAGGAGGCCAGAGTAAATTTAATATTATGCAGAAAACACAGCAGCAGCAGACGTCCCACTGAGGACAGAACAGACACGGTGCAGACAGCCAACACTGACTGAAACATAAAAGCAGCCCAGGGAGGGGCGCCATGATGACAGAGATGATGAATGACAACATTGTTGAACGATGTTCAACAGCACAAATGAGCAACACTGCGAGGGGATAGACATCATGTTCAATATTAGGCCAACCCGAAAAGTGATAAAGTGAAATACAGATGGCCTTCTGCGCGGCCGTCACGTGTGCCATGAATAAAAGAACAAAGTACCGCACGTGCTGACATTAAAGCGCTCATTTAAAAAAGCCCTCCACTTCCTGTTTCTGCTGTAGCAAGCAGGATGAAAATAGGCCGAGGTTTCTTTCTCAACAAACCTCCAACGCACACACATGCTCATAATTACTAAACAAAGCACAGCGAGAGGGAGGAGCACAGAGAGGTGGCGGAAAACGGAGCTTGGGATTATCCTTATTAACCTCAACAATAGGTTTAGGCTTGAGAGAGAATAGACCTCCACTGAATTCAAATATCTGGTAATTGTTAATATTAGTCTTGTTAAGACTTAAAGATTATTTGAAAACTCTCTGTCCTCCAATGTTTTCATAATACTCTCGAGGTTACGTATAGCGGTGCAGTTATTTGTCGATATTGGCACCAATACTTTCACTAATAGGCGGGTTGTGTCGGTCCAGTCCACCGATATGTGTTAAAACTCCTCCTCAGTCTCTGACATTCTAAAATTCAATGATTTCACCTTTATTCAGCTGCAACAGAGCACAGCACCATGACGCCGTTTGATTTATTGATCAGACTTATCCTGAAATAGCACTACGCCACAACATAAATATCAACCCGTTTATGTTACCTTATGAATAGAAGAATGATCCCACTCACTCAAATGTAGTGATGTTCATTGATTAGAACACCCCTGCATCTGTATACCCACAGTTTAGGCGCTGCAATCAGTATCAAGAGAGAACAAGTCAGATTGGTGCATTCCTAGCTTTGAGCAAATACGTATGAAGTAACACAAGCAGCTGCTTTCCAAGTACAGCTGACAAACACTGAAGGCCCAACACTGAGACAATGTAGTCAAAAAATAAATGAATAGATCAATATATAATACTATTAGTTAAATAATCAAAATTGATTCATTACATAAAATGTATTTAACTCTATCTCTTACTAGCTACATTTCAACTTTTTCATTTTGCTTTTTAAAGGACTAGTGTGGAAGATTTAGAGGGCTCTTTTGGCAGAATATGACAGAAATGCAAAATAATATTTATAATTCTGTTTTCATGAGTGTGTAATCACCTGAAAATAAGAATCAATGTGTGTTTTCTTTACCTTGGAATGAGCTCTTTACAGCTACAGTGGGAGCAGGTCCAGACAAATTGGGCTGAGGCGACGAGTATTCACTTGGTTGCAATCCAGTGTCACCAAATCCTACACACTGGTCCTTTAAACTAGCTTAACTGAAAAGCAGTGTTGATCACGTTACAGAAAATAATTTAGCACTTCTCTTGCTAATACACCATAGCTTCATCATTTTAGTGTCAAATTAGGAAATTGTCAAATTTGATCTGTGATTGACCCCATTATTACTGGGTACGATGACAGATAGACTGTTTGTCTGCTGTCCTCTGCCATTTGTAAAAGTAATTAATTATGTAAAAGTAGTGGAATTGGAACTTGTTACTTTGTGCTGCATCAGCTCCCAGCTGGCTGTAGCTAACATTTATCATAACTAGCCTGTGCATGTCATGTTAATCATCCACACATGGCCACTGCATCACCGCACAAAATCAGCATTTTGGTCAATAAGCTTATACTAACAAATGGAGTGTGTGGCTTTAAGTTTAAGAGACTGTTAATGGAGTGTATTGTCTTATAAAAGGGATATTTAAAGGGAGAAGTGTTTACTTGCCACCATGAATAATTACTGCTTCAGTGGCATTATACAATCATAGAAATATATGATTTTACACTAATACGACGCCATTCACTACGTTTGTGTTATCAGTGAGTGAAAGACACATTCAGATTCATGACAAGTGATTATCAGTATTAACAAACGGATCATCAGAGCAGCATATCTCTATGGGCTACCTGCGAAAAGGCACGAGAGGTCTGTGTGTGCATCTCCAGCCCACACTGGAGCTGGAGCTATTATGCAGTACATCAATGACTCATCACATCCATGACCCTGAGCTCCTCCAATACACAGCCGCTGTGTTCAGGAAAATGATGTCACGACACAGAGAGATCAGGTTCAGCTGATCGCTCCAGATCTAGTCCACAGCCAGGTACGTATGGTATACGGTTAAGCTGCGACCGGATCACTGCACTGCTGACACTGCTGTCTAGGGACAGAAATGTCAAAGTCGGTTGAAGAAAGCTGTTAAACCATATGATGGAATTAAAATTTTTAAAACAGATTTATAGCTGAGTGGCAAAAGCCGGCACCAGCCCTCTGAACACTGAGCTGGAGGCTGCAGTTTGTATTTTTTTCTCATCCTTTGATCATTTGGTTTCAATGCCAAAAACCCTTCCAATATCATCAACACCTTTTTCCACATTGTTCCCAATTACATAACTACACGACGCCAGCTCAGTCGTCACACAATTATGAAATCGCTCCGCATGACCTCATCGTCAGCGAGCGTGAGATGCTGTGGTGTGGAAGTCAGTGCAGTCAGATGTGCCGTCGCTGAGGGCTTGTTCACTGTTGGTAACACTCAAACACAGACCTCAGTGAGTGGAAGAATAACCCCGTCTGTGCTCTCATGCTCTGTCCTCAGAGGAACCTTTTGTCTAACCTTTATTTAAAGAGGAAAGTTGATTAAAAGCACAGCTGCAGCATGGATGATGCGGTCTAAATTAAGTCTGTGGACAGTTTGTCTTGGTATTTAAGTGGCACTGACACTCGCTCTGAAGCAAAGGCTTGAAGGTAGAGTGAGGAAAGCTATTTTTACATGAAAGGACCGAAGCGGTGATGGGATAAGGGATTGGGTGGAGGGATATTGACTGACCCCTCCCAGACAATCCTTCCATCTCGTCAGTCAGGGCTGTTGCCGGAGAGACGACCCTGCCATTATCGAAGCTGGGAGCCGTCCCAGCCCGCAGCTTCAGGGCCACATGCAGACCTTGCTCTTTTCAGTCAGATATACAGATGTAAACAGTGAAAACACACCACTAAACCCCACACAAACACACACAAACACACTTTACATTTGCTTTCCACTGGTTGCTATGCCATTATCACCCACAAGGCCTTCAAGGATGGCACTTGAGCTATTTTGAGCTCCACAAATGATGCACGTCACTCATGGCGACAAAGCAACAATCACTCGGCAAGGCCTCAAGACTTTCAAACACCTCAACTTTGCACTGATGAAATCTGCAAAGCTAATTTCATGAATCACGACGAAAACCCACTGGTTTGTCGACATCAAGCCTATGCAGTGGATGAAAACCTGAAACCAGGAGGAATGTTCTCCAATGTCCTCAGACGACAACAGGCCTTAGCTGTCTTACATGATTCCTTATGTCGTCCAGCAGATACTATTCAAGTTAATGACACTGATGCTGCATACTTCCATACTTGCATAATCCCAGCCTTTAACACTGACATCACTTTAAACACTGCCCTCTTGCCGTCCCGCTAAAATAAACTTAATGCGAATAACCCAGTTCAATTGCATGCTTCCTTAATCACCCCTGCTGTTACCACACAGTACAAGCTACCTTCCCCAGCCAACAAGCTGCATGTGTATGTAACATTACACCTCCCCATGATTTATTTCTCTGAAATTAGTTTTCTACTAATACATCACCAATTCACAAAGTATCACAAGTGACACAGTGGTGTCCAGAATGCTGAAGTACTGTCAATGAAATGTAATATGTCTCTTACATTAGGGTGTAACATTCATTCATTCATTTTCTATACCCGCCTTATCCCTTTCGGGGTTGCGGGGGGCTGGAGCCTATCCCAGCTGTCAGCGGTCGAGAGGCGGGGTACACCCTGGACCGGTCGCCAGTCGATCACAGGGCAACATATACAGACAGACAACCATTCACGCTCACACTCACACCTAGGGACAATTTTAAGTCACCAATTAACCTAATGAGCATGTTTTTGGTCTGTGGGAGGAAGCCGGAGTGCCTGGAGAGAACCCACGCAAGCACGGGAAGAACATGCAAACTTCACACAGAAAGGCCCCCTCCTGACCCGGGGATCGAACCGGTGACCTTCTTGCTGTGAGGCACGCGCACCGTGCTTGCGTAGAGAACCCACGCAAGCACGGGAAGAACATGCCGGCCAGGGTGTAACATACAAACACTGAAATCAAGTATGTGAGGAGGCTTTCTATTAATATATTTGATAGTGACTTCCATTTCATGAAATGTATCTTGAAGGAAAAAACACTTTAAAAATATCTTCAGTGTTTAAAGGGGTACTCTGTGATTTAATATCGCACTTCCAGGTGGAAGTTGGAGGACTCACCAGAGAAGGACTGAAAAATAAATGGTCAAAATCAGTGCAGTAGAAGCCGAGATATCCTGACTTTAATCCCTAGTATATGTCAACAATGTCCATGTCTTTCAAACTCCAAAACTCCAAAACTGATAAATATGTGGTCTCTGGGATGATCATTGCAACATCTTGGTGTTTATTTTCTCAGAAATGACAAAGTTGCTCTGGAGGCACAGAATATTACAACTGTTTTCACTGGCTGAGAGAACTCATCTCGACGAGTAATCTGATGCTGTAAAATCAGTGGAGTGCCCATCATCTGTTAACGTTTTGACCTCATGTCTCGGCCGAGAGTTTCACCAGCTCCTCTGCAGTCCTTGAGGAGTTATCTTTTACGCTACAGATGGGCCACACTGGACCTAAAATGAAGATTGTGTCCCCACCTCTAACCCTGCGGCGCTCCTGCAGAGGACAATGCTGACAGCGTTTCAGTGAATGATGGTGCAGCAGTTTTATTCCCGGATCTCACACACTGTGAAATCTGAGGACTAGAAGAAGTGGACAGGAACTTGATGCACTTGTGGGATTTATACTCGTACAGTGTGTTGTCCTGGAACAGCCTCCTCTTTAGGTGTGCATGAGTCTGGCATTCTCAGATGTGATGAATCACTTTCAGGCTCTTTAGCACCATTGATGACTACGATACATACATTTATTAAAAAACGGGGGAGTATATGCAGAGGATGAACAATACTAGAATGTGCCACAACCTTTTAGACATCTTTTCTTGAATGTCATGAAGCACTAAGCTGCCATATAATGGCACTGCCCGTGTGTGGAGTGTCTTTTGCTTGATGAGTTATAGCCTACCTTTGAGGTTTCCATATCAGTTTCTTCCACTTCTTTTGCTTGGCCTATCAGTGAAGGTAGAGAAGAGTGAATGACAGGTTGTGGCAGGTTATTTTCTTTACTTTTCATGATATGATTGTCCTGATGACAGATGATGCTTACTAAAATGCACAAGTATCGATGCCTCATTTCTGGAGCCCTCAGACTAAAAAACCAAGAGGCAAAACAACCCTAATGGGTTGTACTTTTTGTTAGAATCTGTTATCTCTGGTCTTCTTTCATATGCTTCCTGTAGTTGCTTAAGATGACCTTTACACTGGTAAGAAAACAGAGGACCAAGAACCGCACTTTCAGTCATCTCGATGGTTATTTGGTGAGCACTCATCCTGATGTGGCCGTAAATATGCTCTGACTTCTTATTTCAATCTGGGCGATTTAAAACAAAAGATAATTGTTTGCTAACATTTCACACAAAATTACATGTGCATTTGTGTGTGTGTGTGTGTGTGTGTGTGTGTGTGTGTGTGTGTGTAAAGCAATGGGTAATTGGATTTGCAGAGTGCCGTCCTTTCACTCCAGTCACTGCTGCCGCCAGTGACTCAATACAAAGCGCCCACATGTACCATGAATCACTGTGATCAGAGGCCCTCAACCACTCCTCCATCTATTCAATCAATTCATTTTTGCTGTGGCACCTGATAATACATTTGCCTCTCCAGTCAGAGCAATTTATTCCCACTCCTTTACCCCTGACTGAGCTTCCCAGCACCTATTGAGAAGTTTCTTTCGGCTGTGCAGCACCTTCTCCAGATCTCATGTCTGTCAGTGAGGTAATCAAGCTTAACATTTTCTCACTGAGAGAAATTGATTAACTGAGGATTTTCCTGTTGGGATTAAACACAAAAGCAAGAACACTTTAGCCAATGCTGCGTTGCAGATTGACACAAAATGTTTCCAACGCTTCAATATTCAGTCAAGACTATGGAGGAGCTGAGAGTGACCCTTGGCGCTTTGTTCTTTTGTAAACGTAGGATACAGAGAAAAAGAGGAAGCCCTAAGTAAGAATAATTCATGGCCCCTTTGGATCAGCTAGAGGGGAAATCAATCATGGCTGCTACTGAGCAAGGCAATTCAGAGGAGACAGATTGCATCGCTTGATTTATGAAACCTGAAAAACAGACTTTCCATTAAAGACGAAATATGTTTAAGAAAGGCTATCTGGCACAGAGAATTAAATTTGACTGTTGAAGTCTTTGGACTTTAGTGTAAATCTTCAACAGCTCTGCATTGCTAAACCCCTGGACGGACCTGCAGTATTCAGCATAGTACAAATGGTTATAAATTTTTGCACAACAGATGGATCTCCACCTACAACATATTTAAGTTTTATCCCCGTGGATACGCGTTTGGATAAGACTGCTTATTTGCAGAAAAAGGTGCATTAAATGTTGCCCTGCTGGGGTGGAGATACAGACATAAAGCGGGATCAGCGGGATTGATTTACTGATGAACATATGCGACTTATACTGTGAGTCACCAGAGGCCCTGTGATTAGTCACCAGTGGAGGCCTGCTGACAGACACATGGCCCACTCAGATACAGTAGATACAGTGGGGGCTGTAAGGGGATGTGAAAAACCTGCATGTACATTATGGCTGGCTGTAGTCTGCTCCTCAGTACCTGTCTCCTCATCCTTGCCCACATACTGTAAGTGGCCCAATTTACTACTTTGAGCAGTGCAATGGATTGAATGAACCCCAGTTTCATTATCTTTCAGAACTGAAGCCCCCTCTGCAACCATTATTCCATTAATAGGACAGTACACTAAGTGGGCTCTGGACAAAGACAGGTCTAAATTTAGTTTAGTTCATACCATTAAACAGCATATGTGCATGGCATATCTCCTTGTGTAACTCTGCAGTGAGGCAGACGTCCACACAGCATGAAAACAAGACCTTTCACCTCACGCGGTAAGTGGGTGTGCCAGTGACAGACACATTTTCTACAGACAGGAGTGCTTAATGAATCACCTTCAGTGAGACGTGTCAACAGCTGGCCCAAAGTACAGGCTGTGATATGATAACAACTCGGGCACAGATTGGTGAAAATCTTAAAAATAGCTTTGTTTGTTTCGTTTGCGGAAGCTTGATTTTATTGTGAATGAGCGAGAATGCACCCTTTTGAAATTCTTCCAATCAATCCATCCAAAAATTGGAGTCTACAGATAAGGAGCCATATGTCCTGCTTTGAGGTTTGTTTCAGAAATTCAGTGGTTGCTGTACCAACTGGGAAAGGGTGCCACAAGATTTACCTCTTCTTTATTTGGTCCCTCCTTAATAATGTTTAATCATCTAAACACTGGGCTAAATTTACATTTACTGCAGCTGATATTACATTTTTAAACACGTCAAGGTGAACAACATTTAAACATGCATGGTGAATTTGCATATGTGCATTTGTTTTACTCATGAAACTCACATTTTAGGGCCATAAAATGAAAATCCATAGAGTGTGTGTTTTAATTTGAAGCAGTGCAGAAAACAGCACCAGATTAAAGTTCACTGTCTGACCCGATTCGGCTTTTGTGTGGCCGACCTCACTGATGTTTTGCATGAAAGCTGAGAGCGGGAGAGCAGAGCACACCTGGTGCGAGTGATGCAAAGACTGGTCAGAGTATTCTTAAACAAGAAAAGGTGGGAAAAAACAGTAATGCTTATATGTTTTAGCATTCTGCAGATATTGAGTAGTCAGTAAATATAATGTAGTTGATGCAATTAGTAGCAGCTAATTCACTGCTTGGCATGATAGCTTGTGAATTTGCTACAACTTGTTTTTCATTTTTAATTAATTTTAGAACAGGAAGGTATGAGCACATGAGAAAGACAATGTACTCAATACCAACACTTTTCAAAAAGCAAAATAATATTAATATCATTGCATGTCATGTGATATAGATCACCTCTTCTTTGCAGTTTTCTCTACGGCCAAAGGGTTGTGTGCTCTCCAGTGTTTAACTTCACACTGTCAACACTCCTAATAATTTGAATAAACCGTGCAGCTGGAGGTTTGCTGGCAGAGAAACAGACAAATGTTCCAATAAAAAATCAATAATCAATATTTGATGGATTTAGTGAACTGCAATAGTAAAGGAAAAAATGATACACATGACTATTTGCAGGTGTGGCGCAGTGAGCCCATTTTTTAAAGAAATTGGAGGCTTTAATCTCCTTTTTTCCCACTAAAGCAAATGAAATGAGCCATTTTTTATTGTCTCATAATAGATGAATAATAATAATGAATCCAAGTGTGCTTGAGCTACTAGCACTTCTTTCACACTTTAATGACTATCACTCATGATTCATTTAAGGGCTAAAGAGATAGTTATGTGAGGGTAACACAGTAATACCTGCCAGGAGTATTTATCACAGAGCGGTAACCTAAAGCAGCGCTAGGACTGCCCCGTATCCCCATCGACAGCCACAGTAAATCTAACCAAATTGCCCTTAATGGACCTGGGGAGCAGAGATCACGGTGGGGATTTAGGACGCCCAGAAGCCAGCTGGAAAATCCCTTCCACTCAAATGTGTGTGTGCATGTGTGTGAGATATATTGCAGAAATACTGACAAAGGGTGATTTACTCCACCACACCCTGCATTCATCAGGTTCAAGTAAATGCATGTTACTCATTTTGACACGTTTCTCCTATTTGAATGGAATGCAGACTAAAGCGAAAGCTGATGAAAAGTCATTCAAACACTGAAACACGCTAATATAAGCCCTGCCCCACCCATGAGAATAAACATATGGAATAGTTAACGCAGTCACAGACTTACAGCTTTTCAGTATGGACTGACAGTTCTCTGTGTATAAATGAGCTAAACATGTCACTTTACATTATTCCTACGCTGTAAAAGGCATGTTTAAACCTTTCAATGTTACATTTCACGAGCAAGCCATTTGGCATTTGAAAGTCTGCTGTGGACAGAGAGAAAGCAGATGCATTTTTCTCAGCAAAGGTCAAACAGAAAAGGGTACAGCTGCAGAACAATACCAGGGTCGTCCAGGCTGTGTGATTTAGTCAGTGGAAACTACATTAGCGCTTAGTTCAGTAGATAATCAAAGGGCGACTATCAGACAGCCAGAGGACCAATTCTGGATTACACACTATATAATGGATTGGAGAAGTAGTGGATATCACAATATATGTGAAAATAACAAGGGTGGGGTCTCTTATACACTAACAGAGCAAATCAGTGTTAGACATGGAGAAATATGTCAGTTCAACATTTAACACTTGCATGTTATTAAATCTTTGGAACTTATCTCGCATCCTAACGAAAAGTTTACAAATGCTCACATACCAGAGCTACAACCTTTTCAAACATAAAAGGCTATTCATGGCATACATTCACTTGCATCTTAATCTTCTATGCATGTCAGGTGACGTGCAGTTTGACCGAACTGCAGACTGCACAATGAGAAAGTAGCAGAGCTAACAGAAAGGTAACAGAAATCAGACCTGACCTTATGTTTGTGCATGGTGAACAGGAAGACACCATCCTGGCCTCTCTCCTGGCTCTCATGGCCTCTCTTCAATCACTGTCTCCTTGTCAGATTGTCACTTGTCCAGCGTGCTTTGTCATCATTGCCAAGCCTCATAAAATCCCTCTTGTCCTCCCCTCTTACACAGCACATCCAAAATCAGTCAGAGGGAAAATAACGTCACCGGCTCAGAAACTGAAAGTTGCAAAGAGAAGTGATACAGACGACGCTTCTGTATTTCCAAGCTGCAGGCTGTACAGACTGACTAGAAGCCACTATCCTGATATAAATATATCTAAACCAGCGTTCTCTTCCTTTGCTTGCATCACCTCACATCTGCTTCGCTGAGCCATGGATGAGCAGTTGTACGAGGGAGGACGGGTCAAGGATGCGAGCGCTCTGATTGGCTGGCTGGCCATGGTGTGTGTGTGGGGGAAGGTCCCTCTGGTAGGCTCCCTGGGAACGGCTATGCTCGATAAGAGTGGTCCTCTACCTCCTTTCCTCCTCTCCCTGCTTTATCAGCCTCCCTCCCCGTCCCCTCCCCTGCTCTCCTCTTCTGTCTATCCTCCTCTCGTGACTTCGCAGTGTCTGTGTGAGGAGCAAAATCAGCGATATGGTGCGCACACACACACACACACACACACACACACACACACACACACACACACACACACACACACGCGCGCACGCACACACACACACACACACACACACACACAAATATGGAGAAGGGATAGCAACTATATCATGTATTCATAGCGGCTTGAAGACATAACCACCCTGGTGAAGCACATGAATCAACCCCCCCAACAAAAATGAACAAAGAAAACACACATACATGATTGTCATCATCATCATCATCATCATCATCATCATCATCATCATCACCACCATGTGGACATGCTGATATGATATGGAGTGCAGATGGGGCTGGACTGGTGTGTAACTACAGGAATCATGGGGGAAGACTGTCGAGAAGGATCAGATACTACTAACAATCAGACAAGATTAGAGAGAAAACTAGAGTTATTGTGTGCCTCTGCCAATCAGTCAAGTCACCAGTCGAGGTCACAGTGACCTTGACCTCAGACCAACAAAAATGAAGTGACTGTTTGTGTGAAAAATTGTAGAAATTCCCCCGAGGTGTTCCTGGGATCCTGTTTATGAGAATGGGACGCATGTACATACACACAGGGAACATAATGCCTCTGGTCACCTGGTGTTGCCGGTGTGGAGGCTGCACATATACCCATGTAAGGCTAATTAAGGGAAACTGTAGCCTCATCATCACATGGACATCTTTCCTTGTCTGAAAGTCATCTGGAATGAAAAACTGGGCACTCGTCGTCTTTGCGAGTATCACCTTCTCAGGATGTTGTATCCTTGCTTTTCTGAGGCTGCTGCACAAAGTAAAGAGTGAGATCAGATTATGCTGACCTCCATCACTGGAAGCTAATGTCTCAAAACCTCAGACGATGATCGATAATCCAGCAATTGAGATGGCAGAAGAGCAATGCGGACATTAGAACAGAGACAGAGAAGCCAGAGTACAATACAGCACTGCTTAGGAGAATCTGAGCAGCAGGACTCTGGGATAATCACAGTCATTATCAGCCGCAGAATACATCAGGCCTTCTTTCTGCTTGTAGACACACAAGCCATGTTTCCATCTAACTGTCAAGCTGAGTGTGAAGCAAACTTTTGAAATGTCATAAAAAGAGAGAGAGAGAAAAAAGAAAATGTATGAGCTGGTTTGGAGCGAATAAACTGGGCCACACAGAGTTTTGTTGCCAGATTTTGGTGGTATGGGCTACGTCACACATGGCTTTATAAGAAGTAATAGTAGAGGTCAGGACAAAAGAAAGGGTGTTTTCATCTCCTGATGAGCGTGGTCACTTTTTTTCTTAAAGGCCAAAAATCATCAACCTTATCCAATGAGATACTTCAAAATGCACATTTAAATATGTTGATGGAAACACGGTTACTGTCAACAACTGACTCTTTCAAAACTGCAAACTACAGAGTTTCTGATGCACTTGCATCCTGCCCACTTAATCCAGCAGACGGCATTTTGCATGAATTATTTACAGATGGTTTTATCTAAACTATCGATCTAGTGAAGTTTGTGCGACTCGTGTGCACTTAGGACCTGCAGTGGGGCTACAAGGGATACAGAAACCAAACCCTGTATCAGAGATGTACTGGAGTCCAGGCAAGACAGGGATAATAAAACACTACGTGGATCCAGGAGACACAGTGTATTCATGTATTATTGATTTGGTAATATGAGACAGAGGTCATAGGGGATAATACACAGATCTTTAAAGGTCATTATCATTTTCTGAAATGCTGCAGTACTGTTACAGATGGTTTTGTTCTGATGGTTTCACAGACTGTCATAGATGGATCTGCACGGCCACCACCTTTCTAAAATACAGGAGATATGGATGATCATTACTGTGTCACTGTATGAAGCTGACTTCAGTTCCACAGTCATGCATTTAAGCTGCTGATTTCACTCAAAAGAGCTTTGCTCACTGTTGGAAAAAGAGACTCAGCTGAGTATAAATCAGTTTACAGTTTAATTAGAATTTTTACTTAACAGGTGATTGATACTATGTCAGCAAACGCTTTGAATCATCTTCTCTTGTGAGGAAATATTAACCCTGAATCATTGATTTTCTCTGATTTTCTCTCAGTACACCTTATTTTAAAGTAAGGCAGATGGGGTGCAATGTTGTAGGAAAATTCACTATACAGTCACTTTCAGTGCCAGAGCAGCATAAAACTGGAATTTAGCAATACATTTTTTGACATAAAATGTTAGTTAGCAAGTCAAAAATCCTCATTTCGAAACTTTAACTGCTTAAAATGTCTCAGTGCTCATTCTCAGTTTATGTAAACTAGAGACTTTAAATTTCATTTGTGTTTACTTACATACTGAACCACAATGTGCTTCCACACGAGTCGTGATGTCACTGAATCATGCTTGTAAGGTGCAAGTTTTAAACTCGGATGAAAGGCGAGAAACTTTCTGCCTTCAGCTGATGAGTGTGAAACAGCCATCTGGTGTCAAACACACACACACACACATCATTCTGCACAGTGAAGCTCAAACATCCAGCTGAAGTAGCACATGACGACAAAGTGCTGATAATACCCTCAATACCCAAAAACCAAAAGAAACATCACTGCGTCAACTGGCTGACTTTCATCCAGCATATCACACTCAACATTAGAAAATTCACTCACTGCAATGAAAGTCTTTTTTCAAACTGAACACTGTAAAAGTCACATATTTGATGTGACTTTCAGTCAATCTTGCATCTTCATTCAGAAGCACTTCAGCAAAAGATTGAAACAACTGGATTTTAAACACTGAATGTCCATGAGTGCTGCAGAGAGACTAAACAAACTGCATTCAGTAAACCATCTTTTGCTTGTGTGTTGGACCACAGAGACAACTGGTGGTTTAAACCTGGCCTGCTAGTCGCACAACTCGCATGACTGACCACTCAAAGCATACCAAACCAGACACACACACATACCAGGGTGCATGCACACAAATACACCAAAACAACAGTGTCCACTCAGCTCTGACAAGGCACCAGTCAAACACTACATCTCCTGACTGATCACTGCACGCACACCACACGCACACACACCCTCCAAAAAGCAAAGGGCATTCATAGAAAACTGCAACTATTACATCTCAAAGCCAAAATTAATCTTAAATAAAGCACAATATGTAGTCAGTGCTACTACCAGACATCATCTGGGAAAATTCTACTATGCCACTCATGCACACATAAAGCAAAAACATGCAAACCCACACGGACTAAATGCAGATATCATAAAGGAAATGATGCAAATCGAGGTAAAAGTTAGCTGTTATTTATTCCTATTCTTAATTCTACAGTATAGGGTACCTGTGTTCAGAGTATGAGCTGCAATACTACGTGTATATTCACGATCTCCTCCACCAACTTAACCATTTCCTCATAAAATTCTAATATTTTTCATGTGTTGCACCACTAAAACCATCATTACCTATCACTCACCTTTTCAGCTTGTGCCTTGCACCCCTTCGCTGCAGGACTGGCACAGCGTCCCTTAGACAGCAAAGCCTTCACACCCAGAAGAATAAAGTGTCTGTGCCCACAGTGTGTGTGTGTGTGTGTGTGTGTGTGTGTGTGTGTGTGTCCACGGCCCTGACCTGCCACCGGCTGGTGAGCTAAAGGACTAAAAACTCCACAATAGCGTCCAACTCACAAAGCCCTGTTTGTGTCTGATGTTGTTTGTCCAATAAAAGCAAACAAAGGCATTCCATGGCTTGCAACTGTATTCACTGCCGGCCTCTCCAAATGTAAAGCGCATTCAGACACCTTGGTTGGTGGACAAAGGCGTGAATCTGTGTCACATGCGGGGTGGGAGGGCGGACGCAAATGGGGTGACAGTAGGGCCAGTCCCACTGGATCGCAGCTCCATAAGCCCACCAGCATATGGTGCATGCTCACACTTCTATCGGTAAAAGATGAGCAGTCAGAAGGTGCACTTACCTGATTTTGTCCGCTGCACTGTCAGACCTGCACAGGAGAAAAGACAAGAGAGAATTCAGTGACATGGCAGTGAATCTGTGTGGTCTTACACACTGCACATACTTTAAATACCCCGAACAATAGTGATGATAATAATAAAAGAGAAAAGAATATGACACTTTATTTAGCATTTTAAGCAGTATATAAACAATCAACACATGGTTTCTGATACATTATAACCTATCAGCAACAACTGAGTCTACTGTATTGATCACACTTAATATTTAGGCGCACATTCACCTTTAACTAGCTGCTTACTGGCATGCATAGCAGTGTGATATTGGCTCTTTATTAGTCATTATAAAGCACTAATTAATGCCTTATTCTGGGAGTTAGGGTTATCAAGATCATAATTCATGTTCAACAGATTCCTTAGTACGCAGTAGTTTGGAGATTATTGTGGGAAATCTCTTGGTCATGCAGAATAAGGCATTAATAAGTGCTTTATAATGACTAATAACAAGCCAATATGCTATTACATGTACACAAAAAAGCAACTAGTTGATGGTAATCATGCAGCTTAATTTAAAGTCTTACCATAATAATACTGTTTTAAGTACATTTGCAATTATAATCACTGACAAATACATGAAGAACGTCCTAAGAGCCACACTGCAGTGTTTTATACAGCAGTGTTATTACGCCTGCTAATATGCCGCTCCATTCTCGGCTGCTTCTGTTCAACATCGACTGGCTCCCAATAGCTCCGATTATAGAGAACAACAAAATGTCTTACCGTGATTATGCAGATGACACACAGATTTATATAACAACATCACCAGGTGACTAACGGTCACATACAAGCACTGAGTAAGAGCATCAAACAAATCCATGACTGGACGTTCCACAGTTTCCTCCAGCTAAACAAAGATAAAAGTGAAACGGAGCCAAGGAAAAACCGAGCCAGGAAATCTTGGTGCAGTCACGGACTCAGATCTAAACTTTAACAGCGACAACAGGACAGTTACAAAACCTCATGTATGAGCAGGACTTAAAAACTGAATTTATTCGGGCTGGTCTACTGTAACGCTTCACAGGTCTCTCTAAAAAGTGATCAGACAGCTACAGCTGATTCAGAGTCCTCACTGAGACCAGGGGAGCAGATCACGTCTCTCCAGTTCTCAGGTTTTTACACCGGCTTCCTGTTCGTCAAAGAATTGATTTTAAACATGAATGTTGGTTTATAAAGCGTCAAAACTTGACACAGAGAAGCAGCATTCAGCATTTAATCTGAAACAAACACCCAGAAAACTTTCTCTCAGTTTGTTTAAATCAGGGCAGAAGACTTCTCTGCTTGTCACTGCATTTATTAAATAACATTTGACCCCATTTTAACTGTAGCTGTAGTTGTTATTATCTTATTCTTAGCTTACTTTTTATCTTCTATTTCATTGTTTTGTCACCTAAACCCTTTTTATGAGTGTCTTTATAGAATACATTTTGTTAAAGTGCCTTTTGCTATACAATTACACTTGCCTTGCCTTGCTTGTACCTGATAAAAGTAGAGTGCCACATGCCTTTAATTGACAACCTAATGTAAAATGCAGCAATTGCACTGTAGTTACATAAATATATACTCTATACTATAAAGTGACCCACTGATGGCATGGCTCGCAGTGTGTAATCCAGACTCACAACTCACAATCATGCTGCGTCATCTTCACTGATGAGTCATATTACACTGTCTCAGCAAAGTCACATTGTGATATTACATAACCCTATCTGCAGTTATAGTGGGGGAGTTGAATTTGGTAGATGTAAATACACGCAAATGAGCGCAAATGAGCAAACTTGTCCTCATGCCTCCATCCGAACGTCTCTCCCTGAACCTCCGCGGCTGCCCCGCTAATCTGGCAGAGGCAGCCAAAATCACAGCTAGGGGTGCACATTAGCCGACAGCCTGCTGTCGCTTCACCAGAAAACGCAGCTGCACACAGCACACCGAGCAAACTGCAGCACACAAGACAAGCAGACCGATGCGGTAAGAGCAAAACAAGACTGACGGACACGGAGGCGGCGAGACAGGTAGAGAGGCAGCGGTGCAAGCCTGCAGGCAGAAATGCAGCTGTTTTTTACCTGCAGAGGAGACATGACATTCCGTGCCCTCTAAATCCGGCTACAGAACGCTGCTCTCCCTGCAGCTGCTGTAGACACCCCTCACTTGCTATCACCAGCACAGCAAAGAGAAGTGCAGCAAGAAATCCCATATGTTTGACAGGTACTGCTTCCTAATTCGAGCGAGTGGAGACACTGAGCAAGAAGAGTGCGCGGGAGGGAGAGCCAGAGAGAGAAACATGGAGAAGAGTGCAGGACAGAGAGAAAGAGTGGAGGTGTAGTGGCCGGTAGACAGAGCACAGAGGGAAAGGCAGCTGTGTGGGAGGTTATTATGAGGCCGGACGAAGAGGGTTCCAACACATTTTCAGTTTGAGAATTTTCCACTTTTATCAGAATCTTTCCTCACCATTTCTTGGATAAATTAGGAACTACTATAAACACGTGCATGTTGACAAAATCAGCAGCTCTGTGCAGCCTGCAACTATTTAACTACAGGAATAATCTGGATTGCATTCTATTTGTGTCTATTTTTTATGTTAAAGAAAAGTTCATTTTGTATCACCCAAACCAAGAAATTAGTCAGAAGAACAGAGGAAACCTATAAAGCTGAAGCTCAATACCTTTGCCAAGAGTTGAAAGTGTTAGATTTGGCTGAGACTTGGTGTACAAGTTGTCCTTTGTCCAAAAAAACTGTTTAAAATGTTGTGGTGATCTAAATCCAACACCTCAGCCATTTGACTGCGTTCATTCATGTGCTGGTGGCAAAATCTAACAACAATCTGTGAGCTATCAGCTGCTAAACAGCATTAATCCAAGAGTCACCCTTGTTAAAATTCAAACACAAAAGACAGAGCAGACCACACACAGGGCTCTATCTTTAGAGCACTGTTAAGTAGTTGGAGACTGACTTCTGCCACCTTCATCTTACTCTGATAATTAGGTGGACAAGCAAGAAGAGACACCCCTGCAACAGTGCAATGCAGATCTCATTAAACCGCACTTCATACCATCTTTCATGTCACTATATTTCAGGACAAGACAAAACTTCAGTATTAAACATACTTCTACTTTCCAGATACATCTTCTCCTTGGTCTCCTGACTAGTTTCCTCCTGGCTACATGACTTTACTTCAGGGATAAAGTATGAAACTGCATATCATATCCCAAGACACCAGGCACACATCACACACACACACACACACACACACTCTCTCTTAAAATAGACAGGTACATACACAGACACACACACCAGGTACAGTAACTAATTTAATGTACAGACCTGTCACTGGTGCGCCTGTGACAACTGCAGCACTGCAGAGCTAATGATACAGCCTGTCTCTCAACTCAAACTGAGCCATGGGGAAGCAGAGGCAACAACTGCTCTAAGTGTATACACACATGGGGCATTATTACATGATTATTAAAGATCCAGATACCTGGTAAAAGGACGGCTCATGCTGACAAAAAAGGTTTTTTTTGTTACAATATGCCTTTAAAGTTTTACAGTCAACTGCACAAACACCACCTATGTTATTCTGAAGCCCTCATTAAAGTCACTGACATGACTCCTTTTGCACAGAATAAGACTCCTCCAAGACAAATCATACCAGCTGGTTGAAGGCTTGAATTTGTAGTTTGAAGAAAAAAAAATAAATCAATTAAAAGCAGCAATGAAACAGGCTTTACAGCAAGGCCTTTGTGTAAGAATATGAAGAGGAAGTGCCCCCTGGTGGAGAATGTATGCAAGGCACAGACTGGAATTAAGGAATACATTGACATTTTCAGCATTCTTCCCAGTAGCATGAATCTACTCGTGACTAGATGGACACAAACTGTATTGTGTGTGCTCGCCCTCAGATTCATTGTAATATAGATATAAAAATACAAATAACTGTAATACAGTTCCAACATTTACTGTACATCTCCAGCTTTCAGTGCTGGGGCAGTCAAACTCTCACACAACACACGCACACACACACATGGCTCACCTCTCCTCTCGTATTAATGGAGTCAAGAAGCGAGTGTTGTCATCTTCATGGCTGCTCTGGAGGCTGCTCTGTTGACTGCTCTGCTGGCTGCTGCATGGCACATGAGAGAGAAACAAGACAGAGGTGAGGCGAGCATTATGGCATGGTTCTGTTAAACTTGATGGTGTATAGTAGCCTACATCTTGCGGTGCACACAAGACACACTTAGTGAAAAACATGCATGGCATAAATAGACCCTCTTGTATAAACTAGACAATTATATTTTGACATTACATTTATTTTTGCCATTTATACTATGTTATCCAGGGCCCTGCAGGGCAAAAATGCCACAGTTTCCATCATGAAACTGTTTCTGCTCGGCCTTACATCAACTCCCCACAATCCTAGAAATTAAGCATCAAATACATACAGTCAAATACACATGGTAACTGCAAACATGTACATGGCAACTTGGTGCACATATCCAATGTGAACACTAGAGGGGGCTATATGACACAGGCTAGGCAAAAGATATGGCTCCTGATTTTAAGTTAGAAGGCTACAGATGTGTAAAGGAACATAGTCCACAGACAGAATTTAAGATGCACACATGAACAAGATTTTTTTCAGTGAATGATTTCCCTTTTTTAAGATTCTGCTGTCAACAACAACACTTTGACATTTAAGAATAAAGCTGGTCTGTCGGGAAAGGTCCTCATGAATTCACACTCTGCTGGGTGCCATAATCTGCCTCTAACAGTAGCTGCTCTGCTCAATGCTGGAGGGCTCGAGAGTTGAGGTACCTTTGATACACTGTAGATGCACTGCGAAAACAGTTTTTGAACTCTAATGCTATTTGAAATGCTATTTTTTCCCAAAATTAAATAATATGTCCAATATTTATCTTTACTCAAATGAAACAACATTGAAATTAAATGACCTTGCCGGGCTGACAGTGAGTTTTCTCATGCCTCCAAAGAAAGAAAATGAGGATTTCACATTGTGACTTTAAGTAAAAGTCAACTTTAAAAGGTCTTACAGTGTAAATGAGTGACATGCAGTGAAATACAGCTGCATTAAGGCTGAAAATATGTTTTAAAAAAAGACTTTAAAGGTAAGAACTTAAGTGCAGCCTGCAGTATAATTCCTGTGCTTGAGCAGCTGTGATGGATACATATGAAACTGTACATGTATGCTGACTCAGGAGAAAGACGACTGTGTGTTATAAGAGGACATTTTTTGTGGAATATCACTTCAGCTCCTCTCCCTTATCCTCTAGCTGAGGCTTCCTCTGCAGCAGGTGCAGCATGTCTGCAAGCTGTTCTCTCAGAGGGAAAACAGTGCGCTGTACAAGCAGACGTGTTTGTTGGGGTTTATGCAAGTATTTGTACTTGTGTCCCCATCCTTTAGTGCATGTTCATTTGAAATCACGAGGACAGAAAGTTGACATGTGACCCTCACCGAATTATTCATTACTCATGCACAATTGATGGAATATGCGCTTTGAACATGATAGCAAAGACGTGGAACAAAGTTGCAAGGACAACCATCTGCAGTACACAGTAAAGATCTCATTTTCGTTTTCAGTGATGGACTTTATCCTGTCACCTGCTCTGTGGGAACTGGCGGCACTACACAGATGCTTTTTTCATACAATTTATGACCATCATAAAAGTGAAATAGCTGAAAAATTGTGAACTGACAATACAAGCACATTTTCATCATCTTACTGCTGCTGCAATGGAGCAATTTGAAGAGCTTGCCGACTTAATAACATTTCTTCAAATGGTAACTTCGTCAGAGGTTGTGTGTCTGAAATATTTAAATGTTTGGGCGAGGTGGAAGCAGCGAAGCCTGGCGAAAGATACTGCATCGCTTCCTCAAAATAGCCCTGCTCTTATCAGCCTGCAGAACAGCAGATTCCCTTGTGCCTGCGAGCTTCCAGTGCTCCCAGACACACAGTCCTAAAAACACGCACACATTTAAAGTCCACACATGCTTTGCATCACAGAACGTGAGGCAAAAACAAGAATGACAAGATTAAGAGAGAGAAAGGAAAGAAGACAACAGTGACGACTCCGAGCACTTGAGCTTGATAAAGAATGATTTACTCACCAGAGACCACGCTCCACTGCGAGGTCAGAGCAGATTAAAATCCAAATATTCTCACAGTTTTACACGGCATCACAAAAGCTTTATAGAGTTAAACCAATTTGAATGGAAAAATAACATCATCTTCCATCTCAGTGAGCGCTATCAGAGCTGTGTCAGAAAACATTTTAAAAATCTCTGAATACTGCTTTACATCATTCACTTCTGACCGCCATTAATCATTACTGTATACCTCAAAGACAAACTGTAGCAACGATTCAGTTTAACACCTTTTATTATTAATTAATTAATAAAATGTTTTTGAACACTTACTGCATTCTAAACTGCTGCTGTGAACAGAACACCACGTTAACAGTGTTCACACTGTGTCAGAGACAGACCACAAGTATTCCGTTAACTATAAATGCTCTGCCATGTTTGTATATTAACAGGGCAGTGACAACGGGCGTCAAACAAACTTTTGACTAAACTGCTCACGAAACACCATATCCAACAACAACACTTGTGCATGTTCAGGGTCATAAAGCACAGTAATGACAAAAAGGCAAAATAAGAATAATGAAAAACTATACTTTACACATTTTTCAGGACCTTTAACCAGACACGCATCATGAACTTTTCAGCTGAGGAAGTCCATGGCTCAGAAAAAGCTAATTCAGAGGGTCAAAGTGCTGGGCAGCCATGAGTGTTATCCCTGCTGGAGGCAAAGGTCCAGTGTCTTCAGTGCTTTAAGAAGCAGAATTGATAGAAAAACTGCAGCTGGTAACAACGTGCTGTAAGCATTACATTGACTCAACACAGAACAGTGACAAATACATAGAGTACACAGGGTGACCATACATACGATAAGCGTTTCTTGCCTCGAGTTGATGCCAATTTCTGGGAATCTGACACTCACACCAGCTGTGATTGGTCAGGAGGAGAGAAAGTAAGCAGTAAGCACGTCCCTCATCAACAACTGAGTGTGACACTCTAAAAACTTTCCAAGAGAGACTGAACATGTGCACTTGCTATTCCTCAATTTAACAACTGTCCCGTCTTGCCCCTCTCTATGATGGTCTGCCTTTGAGTGTGACTGTTGTACATACTTCTGATTTCCAGCATAGTCGGGCCACACGCTGTACGACCTAGTTCTTTTTGAGTATAACCTGGCCCTGAGACCAAGAAAGTGGAACATATCAAGTTCTCAGATCTTTGCAGTGGCTTCCTGTCTCACAGTCGATTTTCAGACAATACTTTTACTTTGTAAAACACTGAATGGCTTGTGGACCAAACTGCCTCTTTAATCTGCTGCTGTGTTACGAACTGTTCAGACCTCTCAGGTCATCTGGGACACATTTGCTTACTGTCCATACACCTCATATCTCTGCTCCGACTCCCAGTTCTTTTAAATGTCGGCTTCAAACTTTTGTGATGCCTCTGCCTTTTATGAAGTTAAACTTGGGTCTGTTAACGTAGACTGTCGCTGCACCATATTTCCTCCTCCCCTGTTTAGCCTGTTTCATACCATTTTAGCTTACATAGCATTTATTATTATGGTAAGCACTTTGAATCTCTGTTGAAAGGTGTTATCGAAATAAACTTGCCTTGCCTTGCACAGCTGCAGGTGCAGCTTGTGTTAGAACAACAGGACCTGAATCTAATGTGCTACATCAACAGTGAGCATCCTTCTGTTTACTTGTGTTGACAGATAACCATGCTCCATATTCTGCACGGCTGTAACACCAGAGCCAGTGTGCATTCAACTAAATAAGATAGGCAGACTGCTATTTTTGTTTTCACAATGATGCTACTGTGAAACAAAAGAAAAACAAACAAACAAACAAACAACAACAACAAAAAAAAATCAAGCAGTTATAATAAACGGATGTGGGCAATGGGGCTGATAATTATAGAAAATACGTATCTGCGAGGACATGATGTACAACTTTCCATGACAAAACCAGCTTGTTCTGCTTCATCAATAATTAACTGAGGATAAACATTAAGATCTGGATTATTTATGTCACTCCCACACTGGTTTAAGCCTGGAGATTTTTTCATATACCACATGCAGCTAATAACAAGCTGCAGCTCGAGGAGGAGCCGTGTCAGCTTAACGCCACAGTATGGTATTAAGCTGAGGAGCGCTTGTTAGAACAGTCCACATTACACCCTGAAGGGGAGCTGGGCTGTGCTCATGTCGTGCTGGATAATGACAGTATTTTACAGTCAGGGATGCTGTCGGGGTTATGAACTCATCCCTCTGGAGAGATGCTGTCTTCCGTTCACAGACAGATAACACACTGATGGAGTGAGTAATGAACTTGTTCCTATCAGCTATCTGTTACCAGCGATAACTCTCAGGACACAGCAAAGAGAGAAGAGAAGTAATGACCAGATTTTCTAATTTCCACCTCAAACAACTGCCCTTCTGAAAAGAGGACATTATTTCCCAGAAATAGTAACAGTGGTTCACAGCTGATCAATTTCCCCACGGCGAGTACAGTGAAGTAGATGGTTTAAAACTGAAATTGGTATACCGTGTGAGTTCTGTCAATGGAAAAAAAAAAGGCGCTGTTTGACTCAATTTTTCCATAACTGCAACTCAGTGGTCTCTGTGCTCAGTACATTATCTTATGGCAAAAGGGACTGCTCAAACTTTGTTCCCAAACACAAACATACACATGCTTGAGAGTAAATTCACAAGTTCATCTATAGAACCAACTTGATGGAGTGAGTTCAGAAGATTTCATACATTTTCTGAAGATTTGTTTGGCTTGATAGAATTTTTTTTAGCAGGGCTGAACAATATGAAGGAAAGAGTCACATTGCAATGTTTTTGACAGATGTTGAGACTGAGACATGAGTCATGATTTTAGTAGGAATGGTATGTTTTGCATTTCATTTTCACTGAAAAAAGTAATCTTTAGTATATCCATATACAAGTACTTCTTAATTACACTTAACTGAAAACTGCATTATTATCCCTATCTCTTGTCTTGCCTTTTTATTGCCCTTTAATCTGCATATGCTCACTTAACATGTTTCAATAAGGGAAGTCACTGCGCTGAAATTGTTAAAAAAAACCTAACTTTCAAGGTCCTGATTTACTGTACTGACCGTATGACCTCCCCTCTCGTGCCAGCGTCACACACTGTATCTCAGACGTTAGTGAATATCTCACAACAATGCATCCCAAAGAAAGAAACCTATTGACCTTTCATCTAGCACTGCTGTCAAGACAACCTTTGAAGTTTCAAAAGACCCTCCTGTATCTCCTGAGGCTTTGTTTTAAACACACAAGATACTGTATACAGTGTGTACGTTTACTCACCTAAGAGGAAGCAACCACTACCTTTGCTGACTTTGTCCTTGTTAAATAATGTAACATTATTTAATCATTTTAGCAGCTCCTGCATGAACATACAATTCTTGTAAGTTTCCACTTTCCTAAAACTGGTGCCTTCTGCAACAACGTTGTATTCTAGTACTACACTCAAGTGAACCTGGTCACCTGACACTTATAACAAAACAGCATAAATTTTTTTTTAAAAATGCTACAATACCAGACTTAAAAAAGATGCAGGGGAAAACATTACACCCAGATTCCAGATTCATAACTACTACTAAAAAAAACAAAAACAAAAATCACTGCTGAATTGCTGCAGGCAAAAGACAATAATCGGTTCACAAAAGATAAGAGTCAAGAGCATGGAATGATTTTGTATTTTTGGGGCCAAAGGTGTTACATTTACTATTTATATTAGAAAAGTCATGCTGCACTTCAGATTGAACACAATAATCTGTATCAAAGCACCTGAAAAGACATCACGGCCATTACCTCCTGTATTCCCTTGTGTGCGGTCGCTAAGCTGCTGGCTGTTGGACAAGCGTCAAACTCTGAAAGGTGAAAAGAAACCTCAAGCTAAACAGAAGCTAAACACACATTAGTGCAGGTAGCAGGAGCCTTGAAGCAGCATGGAGGTATTAGGGAAGATGAGGGGAGAAGAGGGGAACGGGGAGAGGTGAGAGGGGAGGGCCCATACCAACCTGCTCTCACTGCCTTGCTCCTTCTTCTCTCGGACCTTCAGCCACTTCCTCAACAGGAAACGCTTGCGTCGCGGAGAAGCACTGGGCGTGGAGCATCTCGACCAGGAAGAGGGGGCGTCTTCGTCGCTGGACGGCGTGATCTCAATGGAGGGCAGCTGGAGGTACTCCTTGGAGCCCGAGCGGGATCGAGCCGCGACCTGACCGCCAGCTAGCCGACCCTTATCCATCTCCTTCTCGCTGGGCACGTTCCTCATGCGCCGCATCTTGAAGCGCTTGCGGCGGAGCGTTGGTGTTGAGGAGCTGGATCGCATAGAGCCATCTGACACGACGTAGCTTCCTCCGTCTGAGTATGCAGGAGCATCATTTGGGATGCTCACCTGGAGTGAAGGTGGTCTAAGAGTGTCACTCATTGCCCTGATTAGCGTTCTAAAATGAAAACACAAGCCCTGAAGCGCTTCTTTTTGAGATCCTTGGTTAAAGAGAATGACAAATTCTGCAGTTCTGCAGCTGGAAGGGCTGTTAGCAAAGCAAAGGTTGAGGTTCAGTGCTGAACAGATGAGGCACTATCTAGAGATCTTGACGATCTTTGGTGGACCTCACACAGCCCTCTCTGTTCTTCTTGTTTATTTTAAAGCCCTATCCACGTGCCAGCCAATGCACTGAAAGACTGGCTGAGAAGTCCTGATAGCAGATATCTTGGGCCTATCAAGTCATTGTGCTGCTCCTCAGTTGTTGGTTGATATGCAACAGTTCAGTTGCTGGCTGACAGACTGAGAAGAGCAGTCTTGTGGCAGTAAACTCAGCCTCTCAGGCTGATGAGGAGAGGGCTGGGTTAGATAACAAAGGGGGCTTCTGTTCTGAGAGCAGCAGATGAAACATGTATAAGGCCTGTCAGGGAGTGTAACACAACTCCTTTGCTGATCCTCCCCAGGGACTGGCGGGCTGAGTTACACACACACACACACTTACACATTGGCTATGCGACTGTCCAAGCTGGCAAAGCTGTTACCTTGGCTGCTGTTGCTAATGCTTAAGAGGAAGGCACCAACTGTCAGCCCTTGAATATTGATGCTGATGTTGTGAGTCTCGGAGGTCGTTTGTTGCCACTTTGTGCTCATTTTGAAGTTGCTGCAGCAGAGGAAAACAGCAGCAGGCCGGGTTGTCCCGGCAGGGAAAGCTCCGTCTTGTAGTGTGTCGCTGTCTCCACGTAGTTAATGCCTATAGGTTAGAGGGAGGTGATAGGATTGCAAGGTATAGGCAAGGCTGAGGGTGATGATGACCAAGTTAAGCAGCCACTCAAACACACACACACACACACACACACACACACACACACAGAGGCAGATACCATGATAACCAGTCACAGGAAACAGGCAGCACTTCTGATGGGATGCAAACATTCACACACCGAACTCTGATCTCCTAAATGTACAGTTCCTCTCCACCACCATGCACCAGCCCAATTTTCTGAATCCGTAACACCCTCTTTGCCTTAAAATGCAGCTAAATGTATCACAGACTTTTAAATGTATGCTAAGTTCCACAAACAAAATCAGCGATAACACACAACCTCTACAGATCACTGTTCACAATAGATAGATATCAGCTGGCTAACTGTTCTATGGGTCAAAGGGCATCCACAAAAATGAATGTGCACTGAGGTGAGGCCACGTACTTGAGACTTAGAAAAAACTGTCTCACTAAATGTTTGACCTTGACTGCGGTGGCAGTGTGTTTAGTGGTAAACCCTTGAGTTTTCCTGAACATGGACCAGAACTACCTCTTGAGCTAACAGAGCAAAGAAATCAAATAAAATGGGGCATAGTAGCAACCATCACTGACCAAGCAGTCGGGGTAGAATGGGAGCCCTCTGGATCAAAAATAAATCAGACGCAAAGTCAATAGTGAACACAACCATCTGCGTTCTTCTCACAGTCTACGACGTTAGCATCACTTGAATTATTGCTCTGCACATATGGCTCTCTCAGCAGGGCATCTATGAGGTGAGAAACAAATAGCAGGGGGAAGTGTTATGAGCCTACTGAGATAGCAGAGAAAGCATGCACTGTTTCCACAGAAATATTAACAGCCTAACCATTTATTACTACTAATAATCTTAATGCATTTCCAAAGTCAATTGATTAAATAAAAATGGCTATAAAGCTGATTTGAAGCACAGTATATAAAGTTCTGGCACAGATCCATAAGGTCAGGAAGTGTGGAGGAGTAATTGATTTGGAATCTGAACAAATTTACCCTCTACTGTAAATCTAAGCTTTGTTGCTGCTATGACTCAGAGGAGAACACAACTGTGCAGCGATCTAGCCTCGAGGAAGGGAAAGCATGAAAAAGACTTTTCTAAAGTGGGACAAGTGAGAAAAGGCCTGATCTTATCCAAGATGATCAAGGAGACTTAATAAAAGTGGGATTTGACAACAGCAACACAGACAATAATGCAAAGCCAAGACAAAAATTACTCCGAGCTTTCTGGCAGAGAGGAGCAGCCAAGCAGCTTAAGAGATTAGAAAACTCATATCTTGCATCCTGAAACTTCAGCTTTCAAAATGAATTTTAAGAAGTGCTGAAAGACCATAAGACAAAGATAGCTTTCATCACTGTCTGAGTTCACAAGGAAGAAATTGTGATTCTGTCATATGATGTAACACTACATTTAACCTTCAATGGACAGATACCAATATAATCAGCATAGCAGTTAAATGTAATGTTATGTGAATACTGTCCTTCGGTAAGAACATATATGCAGAGCAGGACTAATAATTGCATAATAATGCATAATGCTAAAGGTTTTGAATGTACACAAAAGGGTGTTTATTGAAAAAGTAGGATGTTAACCATTTAAACCACACTGACCCACAGCATCAGTGTGTTCATCAGCACAGGCTTATCAGGGCAAGCAAGGACAACAGTGAGGTCAATAAGGCCCAACACAGAACACTGAGGCCAATCTGCAACCATCAAAACATCAGTGGAGATGTTTTGAATACGCACTGTTCAGCCAAATGGCTTGAAGCTGATTAGTCCACTTCCCACCACTTATTCATTGATAAAACAGTAAATTCAAACATTGCTATCAGAGTAAAAGAGATAGTGAGCCAAACACTGTGGCTTCCCTTTGGATTGAGCCAGCACGGATTCATTCACAAATATTTGACTTGAAGCAATTGGACTGTTTAAAGGTCAGTGGAAAGGGGCAGGAATACTGTGCGCTTCAGTGTGCACGTTCCCCTTCCTGCTCAAAGAAAACCTTTCAACTCACTTGAAAAGGGGGATTTACTATTTTTATTGCACAAAGAACTAAAACTTTGAGCTGTGCTAAAAGTTCCATCAGAAACCACTGCATATTCTTCATTGAATGCTATTCTGCTATTATCAGTGCACCTAAATCTGAACATTGCGCTTTTTGTTTAGAAAAAGAAAGGACATGAAGACTCAATAGAAGAGTTTTAGGCTCTGAGCCTCAACAATCCAGGTAACTTACCAATGTTTTTCAAATTATGTATCATTAGGTGTTATTGTATGCTGTAAATGATTAAGATACAACACAGATAATTATAATAGACTATTGATTTATTCACCTGGCTTTATTAAATCATCATGTAGTCTTGTTGAATACTTTCTATGACAGGTGTTCTCAAATTCATTAGTGAAGATGGAGTTGAAAACAACAACAAAGTGTCTGCTGACAGACGCAATATCACTGATGCATGTTCCAACATGGCATTGTTTATGTTCCCATAAACATGCGCAAAGTAGACCCAAGCAAAAGCACAAAGACACACACGCACAACAACACACACTCAGACCTGGAGGCTGAGTGTGGAAGTGGGGAAACGTCATGCATTAATCATGGAGAGACGACGTTTCTCGTTACAGTTTCACACGTTCCAGTCGCCTCAGGTCGTACTTTGGCATCGCCGGGCTCAACTCAGGTGAGCGGGTGATGTCACGGTTGAGCACACGGGCACGACTGAGAATGTAGTTAAAGAGTGTTGCTTCAAGCCACTGCCATGATTTTCATGTGTTGTTTTTAGATAGTGTCACATCTTAGAAAAGAGAAACACTGTGAAACACTGCTCTCTAGCGGGAGAGCGCGTTGATACACGTGTGCATGTCTAAGCCCACTATAACAATATCAAATAAAAATAAAGTGCACAGCAGGACAGACCCTAATGGTCTAGCCATCTTGTGACTCAGTGCGTTGTGCACTTTGCCATGCATACGTTAGCGGAGTCAACAGATGGACCTACCACGGAGAGGCTTTGCTGTTACAGCTGAGACGGAGAGCGCTGTTTTCCATCACCGTGATGGCTACACAGCACAGAACGGCCATGTGATTGCTTGCCTTTCACGAGTCATTACTGACCATCAAAGTTCAGCTCTATTGTTCCCCGCTTCTCTATTCTTAGCACCGTGTCCCAGTCAGCACAATGTCAAAGACCGTGGGCAGATTACAGAGGCATGCTAATGCTGATTAAACTAACACTCATGAAAATACATGCTGCATAAAGTGCTCTGATTAGTCAAATGAATTCTTAACAAGGGCACAAAACAGAACATCTGAGGACTGGCAAATCTCTTTGCCATGGTGATTAAAGTATGAAAAGGACTATAACATGGAAGAGGCTGCAGCAACAATCCTTGCCAATCCTGAATCTACCTGTACGAAGGCAGGATGCTGCAAAAATAAACCTATGTACTTGATACTAAGCAGTGCCATGAAACTTAAGTGTGAGGATTAATATGAGACTGATTATAGCTGTATTGTGAATGCCACCATAGCTTCATGGAAGAGGCATGTAAGGATAAAACAGACATGTTAATTAAAATAGGTATAGACAGGCCTCAAACTGACTCGACAGTCCCACATTCCAGGATGTGGCCTAGAAGTTCACATCACTCTTAGCTCAGGAGACAAAGAAGGAGGGACTGACTTTGCCATATGGAACTGAAAAGTACATTAAGTGACACGTGTCATCCAGCATATGTTTTAGTTACTGTAACATGCTGATGTGGACTCAGGGACAATAAACCCTGAACTAACAGGAAGTGTTGTCGGCTAATCCATAAAACATAGAGATGGAGTTTCTGGAGTCTGCACCCAACCTTATCCCTAACCCTAACCAGTTTTTTTAAGTGGCACTATAGGAAACACAATATTCGAGGGGGGGACAGACTTTGACATAACACTGGTCCACGTGGCTGGCTTCCCCTGAGATCAGCTGAATCCCAGGCAAACATGCTGAAGGCTGGCATCCAACCAGCTCTGAAAAAAGACAGATATCACAAGAAATCTGCTGTAGTGTGGCTGTGCAAGTCCTGCCCATATACAATGACCAAAAGTCGGAAACGTCACAACTGAGACAAACTTCAGCAAATGCTGCCACCGTGTCTCCAGCACACCTTAGTGAGATTGTGTGAAGATGTTCTCAGCCTGTCGCCTGCTGACAGACACAGCCAGCTGAAGACAGGTCGCCACATGGGATTGAGAACACCTGAAAATACCAAAAAGCTCCAGAGAGCTCCACATGACAGACGTACCAGCTGGCCAGTCTGCAATGAGCGACCAACAGCAGCCCAACAGCACTGATTTATTCACTTTGTATGATGAGTAGTTATTAGTGGTGTGTGTAGTTAGTAGTTTAATAAAGCTTTTATTTAGAAAGAGCCTGGTTATGGGAGTTTGTGTGTATGAAGTACTACAGTCACTGTGCATGAGTCAAGAACTCCAGAACCGAGACTGAATTAATTAACTGAATATCATTTTCAGTTCTTTAAAGGCGGTGCCCTGAGGTGAATTTAATGCAAGTTAAATTATGTTATTTAGCATAAATATTATTTCTGATAGCCCAAAGTCACGTAGAACCACTCTTCTTCATATTTTGTACGGATAGATGATTTCATCCTGTATAATTTTGGTTGGCTCTTTGAGGCTTATCATATTGTTGCATATTTTGGTATCCTTTCAGGCTTTCTGCTACATTTGAGACCCCTTCTTCTAACAAAAGGGCTATTTTCCAAGGGAATGAAAAAAAAAAGAGGAGACAAATTAGGTGAAACAATATTTTCACATAAAATATTTATACCCTGCATCTGCGCAATGTCTCAAAGGCATGATGCTATTCATGTGCCCCGATGTGGAGTCCATACTAAACAACCTGCTCCCCATACAAAAACGTATCAGTGAGCAGCTTCTCATTCATACAGGAGCCCATCATGCAACACAACAGGGCAGCGGTACGTTATTACTGTGGGGCGATGGGAGAATATCACATGCTCTGTGAAGCTATGAGAGATTATAAAGCCTGCTCATGTAAGAGGCTTCAGTCCACCTTACCTTTTCCCTTCCTGTGCTAATCTACTGCATAAACCTGAGTAGAGCTCCAGTCACATTGGCATCTGACTGCACACTGACCCACTGTAAAAAATGAAGCACACTGTCCTGCAAATGCATTCAAAACAGACTAGTGTCTTTCTTACTGGAGCTCTGCTACGGTGCTGTGTCGTTCACCATCGTGGTTACTGTAAAACAGCTTCACTGTAAATACCATTGTTGTATTTACTCACAAAAAAGTTACATGAACAAGGCACACTCATTAGGCTTGCATGTACAGTACAAACAGAGATATACAGCTGCTTAAACAGTATTACATATTATGCTGTGCCCTCAGTGCATCCCTCTTATTTAGAGCTGGCTATGTCACGCACTTCTCGTCATAAACAGGGCTACCCCTCCTCTCCTTCTCTTTGGTCCATGTCTTTTGAGACTTGCTGTACTGATCAAAACCCCAGCTTTCATCTCTTATTTAGACACCCTGGCTTCTAAAAATAGCCTTGTTACACTATGGAAACAGGAACAGCTCTTTAGTGAGGTATAACACAGCAGGTGGTATTGCAAATGTGAGGCTGTAGTTGAGACCCAGATTAGCTGAATTAGAGGTGAGACAAACCGAATCCCAAATATGTGACTGAATGAGTTGGTTTCACAATTATTGCATTTTAATTGAAGGTATGCACTGGGGACGAATTGGCCAAATCTGTTCTGAATGAATTTGAGATTGAGAATAGGCCATATTGTTGCAGAATAATGCTTTATGTTATGCCTACATGTTCTTCATAAAGCTCAGAGTTGTCAAAAGGCCTCATTGAAACACTTCCTGTACAGGAGTTCACTAATTGGTAGATACATACCATGCTGAATCAATGCCCAGTAGATGTTTTTCAAGGCAAAGTAAGTGAAAGAGTACAAACTGAGGGTAAAGGAGAATCAGGCAACATTAAACGAACCAGTAAAACAGTTCATTTTATGAAATGAAGATGTTAAAATTTTAAGTTAGCCCTAAAATGCTACTTGAGAAATAACACCAGTAACATGAGGGAAAGCAATGGTTTTTGCAGAGTCTGATCAGTATCAGCCCAAAAGAGTGTTGATAAAAGCAATGATACTACAGAAAAAAAACTTGCTTCAGCTTCAGTCTATAACTGCTGGATTCTGCATGCAAAGCACCAAACACAACGCCAGTTTGTGGTTCATTACAGTGTGTTAACCTTCATGACAGCACGATTTGTTTGAGTTAGGTCTGACTGGTTCTATTAGATTCTAGTTTTACGACAGCAATTAGGAGCCATTAAGTGATGGTAGTTAATGAAGTGCTGACGAGACATTCTATTTGGATCCGTCATGCTGTACTGCCTCTCATGTTTGGTGCTGCTCATATGAGTGATGTGTTGATGTGGCTGCAGGTCTCCATCTGGCTGCTCTAATGCTCCACTAATCTGTACAAGTGGCCTAAAACTTGTGATAAACTCTGTTGAGCCTGAACACGTCAGCCTAAAATCACCTGGCAGGTACTTCTTTTGGTTTAGAAGATGCTCCTCATTACATCCTTTTCAGGTGTAATGAAAAGGCTGTCTTGTCCTAATGGAACTGAAAATGACTCAAGCAGTGTGGTGCTGATTTTGGAGCTCCATCAGATGGAATAATCATCTCCGAACCGAGGATGTGAAACTGTGCCAATTTCTAGATCCACGCCCACAACTCTCAATGCTTTCACTGCACATAAATAACAATCCAACGAAGTGCACTGTTTGCTGACAAACTGTTATCATTATTTTACTTTGTTTATGAGCTAATGTATCTGCTTCTCCTATTCCGACTGATGGTTGAAAGCCTTTTAAAAGCCTGTTGATTACAATGTGGTACAATCAGGCAAATACCGAGCCCTCTTTTTCAGAAGCAATGCTACGATTTAAAAAAAAAAAAAACTGTTTGTCAGATATCAGTACCCAGGAAATCCATTGTCAGACCACACAGAGTGCTTAGCAGGGAAAAAACACAGCCCACAAAACCTACACAGTCTCTTCAACCGACGTACTGACGACAAAACAAAACTCTCATTAACTACAGAATGAGTCATTTCAACAGATCGGGTCGATGCCTTCTAATACCCCAGCCAGCACATGGGAAAAAACACCTCTCCTCGGCTTGTACATCGCCACTGAAACCACATGATTTAGAGGTCGAAACCATCTACAGCATATACAGTCAAGTGTAAAAGGCATGTATTCGCACTGGAAATAATAATAATACAGGTCACTATAATTACTCCCCCGAGAAATCACCCTGAACAACCTCATCCTTCAACACAACCTGTGACACTTCTATATCTACAGTGCGACTGAAGTACAGACAACTGCGAGCAAGAGCACTCTCTCTCCACCAACTGTCATTTCCTGTGGGGTTAAGAGGCATTTTCCCAGGCCTGACAGCCACAAACAGCTGAGAGAAGAGGGGCTGTCGGAAACTGTGAGATGCATTCAAAGTGGTCTTATTCAGAGAGTGAGAGCTGGCCACAGCGACAGCCACAAGCGGATTTCCAACTGTTCGCGTTGGGAGCATGCTGTTGTTTGAATGCCAGTCAGCTACAAGCCTTTCCTCAGTAACAAACCTCCACAACAGTAAGACATCAGAGCATTTCTTTGATCTGGTTCAGGGTAGAGATGTGCAGAGGTGCAATTCCACTGTGCTTGTTAAAAACAAGCTCTGACACCTACTGTAACTCACAAAACCCAACGTCTTCACAGTTCGATTTCTGCATGTGTCTCAATGTGTGCTATAAATAAGTTGGCCATTGAATTGTTTCCATTTTTGCACTAAGCTACGATAAACAAATCCCGGGGTTATGAGCTGAAAGCTGAAAGGAACTGAGACTGGCCTCCTCATTTGAGTTTGGTCAAAATGGAAATCAAATGCATTTTCAAAAAAAGTGTTGAACTGTCCCTTTAATATGTGAATTTTCGATACAAATGTCACATGTTCATACTGAATCAAAGAGAAATGTCAGAGATATACATGTGTGCATCCACGCACGCACGCACACAGAGAACTGAACAAGACCCTGCTGTGACACATGGGGATAAACTGCAGTTTGTGCTGGAGGCCTCCTGAAGTGTTTTTTTTTTTCAGAACATACTGTGCTGCATGTGTATAACCCCACAAACAAGTCCTCTCGAACAGCTGGACAGTAGTCACCTTATAAAACCAACCAACCATGGATCCGAGTCTGTTACAGTCACCACACACACTCGTCACGTCGACTTCTGAGGCTTGATCAGGTACATCAACCAATCAATAAAGATTATTTGTTATCATTTGTGATCTTCTGAACGAGAGTTTTTTTGGCGTTGTTTCTGTTTTAGGTATGTGTGCGTGTGTGTGTGTGTGTGTGTGTGTGTGTATATTCATTCATCTTCTATACCCCCGATTATCCCTTTCAGGGTATATATATATATTCCTAGCTACACAGCATTCATGGCCAGACTCCTTTTGGTCTGTCTCTTCACAGAACTAGGTCTTGCTCAGCTCTGGGAATACTGTATGTGTCTGTTTCGACCTAATCTTCACCCCAGCAAACTCTTACTGGTAACTACAAACAGAGTGGCATGTACACAGGAGATATGGCCAAGGTCAGAAACAAATGAAACGCATTTTGGGACCAACCTGTGAAACAACTGAACTAAATGCTTGACCCGTGTGCACTTACATAGAGCTTTTTATTACAACTTACAGGACTCACAGCCACAATGTTTTATACTGAGCACAGTACAGCAAAGTGATTGTTGCAACCAATGTCAAGGTTAAAACTTGGAACAAGCAGGATCTTTGTTAGACAGCTGGGCTACATGTACAAAGTTATGGCCTTTATTCACACAGTAACAACTCGAATTCCTTTTTGCTATTTTCAGCATGATCAATACTGCGTTGAACGTTCATCAGTGAAATACGAAAAAAAAAAAACACTTAACGATGGTGCACATTTAGTGCAGTGTAGAGTACATTTTACTTAGAAAACTATATAAACACAAAGCAGAAATACCCACAAAAATGTGAAGTTAGTTCTATCAACCTAACTACAAGGATGGAGACATGACAACACTCAGATGGTAAAACGTGGTCTTACAAGGACCATGGACAGACAGCGGGAGCCGGGGATCGAACCCCCACCCTGCGACTGAAGCCACATTTTCTTTAAGACAGCCTCAGTGGAAAAGCACGAGGACCGTCTGCTCCAGCATGAACAGACAGAGCACGCAGATGGCGAACAGTCGTTCTTCGATAGAGACATTTACTGAAACACTGAATAAAGTTTGGTGATGCACACACAGCAGCACCTGTCTCAGACAGGAACTGGAGGACACAGCAAGTGCACTAACATTGCAGGAAATTAGCCTGCATTCCGGATAACGGGGCATGTATTTACAGTCGGGAAACACAGTTTACCCATCAATCAGCTGTTTAACCTGTGTGTTTCAGCGATGACGACGTGTAAATTGTGAATCTATATCGCGCGCGGAGTGTGACTGCGCACGGTACCGACTAAACTGTCGTCGTTCCGGGTTCTGCAGCGTAAAACATCCAGAGACAGAGCAACAAGTGTCAGGTCCAGCAAACGACAGCAAACCCCGGCAAAACTCTGACATGCTTCGTCGCTGTCGGAGCTGCGTATTTACCTTCGATTCGACCTCGCCAACTTCCACAAACTTCTCCGTCCGCCACAGTCACACAGCGCCAAACCCACAGCAGGGCTTCATGGCCGGCGCTCATCCATGCTGACAGGTTGAAACAAATCCGGTGAGGTGGGCTGCTGTGTTTACCAAACTCAAATCAGTGCATCTCGGAGGCGGGGACCTGCAGCCCGTTACTTCACGGATGAGAGGCGCAGAGAGCAGACCACCGAGCTGTGACCTATCAGTGTCTGCCCAGACACCACAAATGACCTCCCTTCTTTTAACCTGTTAGTGGCGCGAGCACTGCGGAGAGCCACCTGCCTGTAACACGCCGAGATTTACACACCGCTGTTTTTAATCGAGCATATGAATATTGCATGCAGGAGGTCCGACTTTTGGTGAATCTGTATTGTTGCAAAACCTCCACAATGAAGACAGAGGAACAAGATGATGTTGTAAAACGATAAAACTTCCAACAGGCGCGAATACTTTTTTTTTTTTAATAGGCACCGTTTAAGTGTTGTTCCAAGTAAGACAATAATAATCTCTACAGTGGATGGAAAGCACATACAGTAAAGTACTACAACATACTGTAGCACAGTATGTTTCATGTTTATGTGTACTGAAATAAATACTAATTAGCCTCACTTCTCCAGTGTGTGTTGGTGCTGTGAGTTTGACGTGCAGACTGAAATTATTATGCACAAGTATTATGGTGAGAAGTTACTAATCTTGAAAATCACTTTATTTAATCTATTTATTTAGCAAACAAATGCTTCAATTCCTGTGATTCAGAGCTATATCCAGCCTTATATGATGACTAACTGTTTATGAAGTGCAGTACACAGAAACTGAAAGAAGAACAGCCAACAGTCATTAATCAGGTAGCAGTAATACTGAGAGTAAGACAGTGGCATAGTCACATGCTGTCCTGTACTGAAGTGTATGCTGCAGTGCCTGCACACCATGGCTACAGACAAAGGCAGAGAAACACACCAGCAGGGTGCACACTCAGATTTGTACCTGAAAACTGCCAGACTTTCTAAAATATGATATAGACCATGTTTGTTTTCACATTTTGTTTCTGCTGCCACAGTAATGTGAAGAATTAACAACCTCATTTAGTCTTATGTGGACATCAAGAGACAGTGAAGGCATGTCTTTCGGATTTCTGTAACCTGTAAAAGATGGCAGGAGGAGAGAAGATTACAAGATTGCAGTAACTTATGTCACAGATCACGAAGCCTGAACTTTTCCGCCTCTTCGGGAACAAAGGGTTAAAGGTTACAGACAATTAATGTGGGCTGTCTGTCTGTCAGTGTGTGATTAAGCTGTGTGTTTGTGTATTTCCAGCCCTCCTCCTCTGAGTGTGGCTTTTTCTGGGGCCTTGTGCGCGGAGCATGCAAAAAGCTGCTGTATGGCAGAGGCAACTCGGTTCTTGGATTCTACGGACGGCTTGAACAATGACTCTATTGATGGGAAAGTGACAGAAAGAAAGAAAGAGAGAGAAAAGGCAGACAGTGCAACAGATGAGACAGAGACAGATCTGCAGTTATTATCCGATCACAATCAACATCATTCACTGTCACAAAAAGACTTCTTACTAGAGAGACGGGGCTTCTGGGAATGCTGACTGAAGCTTCCACAGCTCAAGACTGTCAGTTCACTTTTGAGATACATTTTGATCTTACAGGTGCATTTGGGGAACAGAGATTTAAAGCAAACCACGAATGACCTGGGATTTCCATTTCGGCGCTGTTTTATCATGCAGATGAATTCAATATATTATGCAGTCCATCCGCTCAGGATAGCTTAAACTCCCATATCTCATCAAAAACATGGGTTCTGATCGACTTCCATTAGTCTGCTCTCAGGCTACAAAAAGGGTTCAAGGCATTTTTTTTATATTCATGAATCATATTTTGTCCTTCTCCATCTCTGTAACTTCAAAGATCTGTTCATGCATCAAACAACTGTGGTGCACAACTGTCTCCTCAGACTCCAAAACACACAAGGGAAAACTTCCTTAATATTCATATACAGTAGTTGACATTTTATAAACAACATACGCAACATATTCTTAAGATCAAGCTGTCTATTCTATGTTTAGAGGCAAACACGCATGAAGCACAGACATCCAGATGCTAAATATAGACTGCTTCACCGGGACAGCTAATGGATTTTCACACTTGTATTATGGCTATATAATTATTGGGTCTGACCCTCGAGGATAATGCCATTAAGATACGTTTGATATTTTCACCAAAGGCATCAGATATTATATTTGGTTGACTATGAATCATATGAGAAAAGGAGACGACGGAAGCTTATTCAGAGACACATCGCCACAAACCCCTGTTGATAGGTTACAGCTCAAGATTCCAAGCGTATAACTAACTCCTAATGACTGATAAGAGGGCAGTCAAAGCTTCAGAGAAACAATGAATACTAATTCCTTATCTTTGAATTTAAAACTTCCCTCCTTCTACCAAATCGCCTACAGATATTCCACGTTTGTGTGCCAGACTCTAAGTGTGCACTTGTTGGGTACAAGTTGGGTACTCAGCCTAAAATAGCTCCTGTTTGATAAGACTTCAGTTGTACTGTGAGAGGCTTCTGTTACAACAAGTCAGTGCTCTGATGAATAGGAAATCACTGTAGGTGCTGTTGTTGTAATGTGCAGCCACTGAGACTAATTCATGGCATGCACCCTATAACGACGCTGTCGTTCATAGATGCCACATTACTGCCGACTGGGCAGCTTATGAACTCATAAAATCCCGTATCAGCTATCCATTAGCCCACATGCACAGAGCGGCTGCAGTGTCTTTGCATATAGATAAGGTAGTAAGGTGTGTGTGTGTGTGTGTGTGTGTATGTGTATATACACACACACACACACACACACACGTATATATATATATATATAGTTTGATCGCTGACCCATCATTATGGGCTAGCAACCACAGCAGCGACAAGTGTAGCCACCACCGTGCCCTCTGTCACATTTCACCAGCAGCAGCTACCCCATAACCAGATGACAGCTGTGCATCTGTTAGCAGCCCTTCTCCCAGCACTGCTCTTGGAGAATTAAGCAGTGTAATTCCAGATGACCTCAGGTGGGAAACACACTTTTGCCAGTGCATGGTACCAAAACGGACCCTGGCTTGCGCGCTCTGTGAAAGGCACTGGTGCATAATGTTTCCCTTGTAGACAATTTAGGGTTCATGCATCATGGGATTTAATGTTTACAGTAAAGGGCCGTGAATTGTATGAATTGTAAGGTTTAATAGTGAGAGTACCAGACTTTAGCATACTTCTTATTAATTGCCATTCTTATTAATAATAGTCTCTGCGATCCGATCGTGATTAATTCACATCGACTCAATTGAATTTTCATTTCAGTGTCACCATTAAAATATTCAGCAATTAAGCATATCATGTCATGGACTTATTAGCATTGCTAAGTGTGGCTACAAGTCATCAAGCTGCTATAAATGATGCTAGTGATGCTATTTTTTATATCTCTCTGCTAGACCATGCTGCCACCCAGTACACAAAATGTCACCATTTCTGTTTAAAGAAAAGCTCGCAGGTCCACCACATGACGTCTAAGGTAGTTTTAGTGCTGTCAGGCTCACCCAATTACTGACACATCACCTGAGACACTGCAGCGTCAAGCTGTCTGACAGCACTGGAAACACTGGTGAGCGATATAGTAAACATGCAGGCTATCTACATGTACTACAGTAAATTGCTACATATAGCTATACTGCACAGCCTGCTGCACTGTGCAGCTGACTGCTCTTATGAGTCCATGGAGATATAGAATGTAAAGTAGGAAAATGGGGGGAAAAAAGACAGAAAAATGGAAAAAATCAGTGGTGGAAGAAAACTGTGGGATGAAGATGGAGAATGAGAGATAGAAACAGTAGCAGATGTAGGAGAATGTGCAGGCTTTGAACCACTCCTGGTAAAGTAATTGCAGTATGCTCCATCATCACATTCATCTTCAGTTGCCTATCTGGCAGCTCCAGAAGAATGGAAAGAGAGAGAGAGAGAGAGAGAGAGCACTTGTTATTTTCTACTCCTCCTCCTCCTCCCTGCACCGATTCATGAAAAGACTCTTCACATACAGATTGTATACAAGCTACGAGGTGAGAAATATACAGAACAGGCATGGGGTTGAGACAATTGTGCTTGGTTTCCACGGTAACAATGGGTAGATGATGCTCGTTGACTGCTATATTTAACTGTCCCACCTTGAGATTATTAAAGTTTGTTCACCTGTACATTGCATGGACTGTTTACTGAAAACAACTGCAGTAAAAGTTTTAGTGGGTTTTATTTTCAACATGCTTTAATGGAGGAATAATGTTGTTTTTAAGTATTTGATTTTTACTCCATGAACAAGCTGGATTTCATCCTCCAACGTGTCAAAGCACACGCAAGTAAATGACAGCCAAATGTGCACAATTATCACTAATTTGATGTTACAGTGAGATAATCATGAGTAGCTCCTTCCGTACATGGATTCTAGGCTCATAAGGTTAATGGCTTTTCACTCACAGTCCATCAGGATAAGATTACAAAGTCTCTTTATCTGCTGAATCTTAAGAGCCTCTCCAATGTGGCTGTTGATGTGAGTGGACTGGAAGGAAGTTTATCATTAATGTGTGCCAAGTTACTCAAATTTTGTCTCATTTGTAATGAGAAGGAAAGTCAAATCTCAGCCACTGAATTTTTAGCACCTACAGTTCAAATACAGCTTCTCTCTCTGTCTTGCTCTTTGTTTCAGAGAGCTGTTGATTCAACTAGTGTATTATATTGTACTGTTTGTGTGCTTTACTGGCAGAGACTTGCAGAGGGTGGAATAAGATTGTGGATGTTGCAGGTCCAACTGGTTACCATCAGATGCTACGATAGTTTCCATTCTGTATGGACGTCCCAACCCTCTGAGCTTTGCTAAAGGAATCATGTCTTTCTCAGCTAGTGTCGTAAGTTATACTATAACATGCTAATCATGTTCTGGCATGAATCCCAGACTCATATCAGTGAGTTAATTTGTTCTTGGCATAAGCCTACATGCCAAACTTTATGGAAATGTGTTCATATTTTGGGGATTTCCTGCTTCAAGACAAAAGACAGTATGTGTATGAGCTGTAAAGTTGGTGGGAGAGAGAAAGGAGACAGAGTTGGTAAAATCAAGTACTGAAATGTCCACATGTCTAATTAGTAGAGACAACAGGGGCCCTGATGGTAAAGTATTTCAGAAGTCTACATAAACAATAATTCACATTGTTGTTTAAATCTGTCTGGGTGTGTTGTATATCTGTCATGAGGTAAGAAGCAATGAGGTCATTTTCTAACATTTTGTTGGGTTTTCAAGTTCATTTACAGTTGGTATTCCAGTGCTGCTTCACAGCAGACTGGAGGAAACAGCTCTGACAACACTTGCTACTGATTTATTACACAAAATAACATATTTGAAGTCACCTTGCCACTTGGCTGCATGGTGCCAGAGAGGAATTATTAACACAGCTCCAAGCAAAATGGAAAATTCAGCCATATCCACTGCACTGACATCAAGATTTGTCTTCCTGCTGTATTTGTATTTGTATTACTGCATTACTTAGATGTTTTGTTTTGGCAGAAAATGTCACAAGAGTAAGGGAGATTGCATTTTGCAATAAGTATAAAGATATTAAGAAACACACTATTGAATGTTTGAGGTAGATAAATACATGGAGAAGCTATATGTTTCAGTCCTTACCGCATACTGTACTGGCACCCTTTGATGCATACCATCCCCTCTCTGTCTGTCTCTCTGCCCTGCCTTTCCTATCTCTCTCCAGCTCTCACTATCTAAATAAGATACAGCAGAAATGAAGAAAAAAAAAAACTTACAAAACACTAGTACATACAGTGACAACACACATGCTCATTGTTTCACCACTGAGGCTCCCAGGCAAAGTCAGCTGAGTATCCAAACAAAGCAAAGACAAACTCAAATTCGTTACACTCTGCTGTGGTGACAGGAGCATTGGAAATACGACTGACGAGATGAGCTTGCTATTGCATGAAAAAGATTGATCCTCATCTCTCTCTATACTCTCATTGCCCTACACAGTGAAGCAGATCATAAATCCCAGAGATTACGGCAAAATGACATTCGGACGTTATGACCTGCCATTGTTATGGATGAACCTGCTGTGAGTCACTGTGTAACAAAGTAAATTATGCCATGTTTGCTTGTTTTTTTTATATTCACTTTTATTCTCAGATGAAATGTCACAACACACCACCACTGCGTGGTGACAGGCCCGATAGTAGGAGACGTTAGCATAAAGGGGGCTTTAAATCCACAGTATTCTGTTGGGTCACTGACTTTTTGAGGATTTCAGCTCCTCAGTCTGTTTTGAAAAGCTTTTGGCAATGATCCTCCGGTTCTGTTCAGCGAGTGAATATGTTTAACGATGCTTTTTGCAACAGAGTGATGAACAGCGTGCAGCTGAGTCTGCAGACAGGCACAATCTGTTCTTTCCATTCTGAAAAATATTCTTCGATGAAACTGTGATGAAGTCACAGGAGTGAAAAATCACACTCCTGGAGACATGTGAAACAGCTCAATATGTCTCTGTGGCTGTGTGGATGAATATTTTGCACTTAATGCAGAGACATTTACAGTTACTTAAACCTATCCTGATTCAGGGATGTGTTGTTATATCAGTAGATTCTCATCAGAAATGACTGAACACAATAATTAGAATGGAAACAGAACATACAGCATGACAAAAAAACAAATGGCATAGAAGACATTGATTTGTTATTGGATTTGTGCCATTTTTAGCATCTTCTCCCATCCCTCTAAAGCCAGTAAAGGTGCAGGCTGACACAGGCTGACACCTTCAATAGCAGTTCCACCATAGATTTGAAGCATGAGACACATTCACTCGAAGACATCTATCAGCCTCAGCCATCAGGGATGGAAAAGAATCACACAGAGAGACCTAACTGACCATCAACCTGACAGTGTTTGAGATGTGGGGCTATAAAGAGTCACAGGGTAATTAAAGTCAGCTGGGAGACAGAGGACTGGGCTATTTCCGTTATCAAAGATGATTTTTTTTTTAACTGTTGGGCCTTGAGGCTGAGTCAGTTTCTGTACAGTATGGCGCCCAGGGGTGCCACTTCAGCAGAGATAATGAGCCTCATATCTTTCCAAGTACATCTTCTCTCTAGAGCTTTCGCTTCTAGAAATGAGGAAGGATGTTTTTTTACAGTAAACACTGAGCACTCTTTTTACAGTCACTGTTAGTTTATTAAAATGATCATAAATAGCTGACAAAACATTAGGGATATCTCAGTGATGGTCACTTACAGCCCCTTTGGCTTGATCTACATGACTGATGGTGATTTGATACGGGAAATTAATATTTGCTTCTCAGAACACTTTGTAATAATAATGTTTTTACAGACAGCGTCTCTCTAGAGGAATATTTAGCAGTTAGAATCTCGATTTTTGCAAATTTACATGCACTTACAGGTTTTGTAGGTGATAGCTGAGGATGATGTAGAGATTGCTCCAGCCTATAGATTATGATATTGATATAGAGGATGATACGGTGATATATTTTGTAGCTTTTCAATGTGCCCCATGATCTTGCTCAGCAGATGGAGTTTGCTCAGTGTTCTGGATAGTGGATGTTCAAGTTTTCTTTCTTTCTTTCTTTCTTTCTTTCTTTCTTTCTTTCTTTCTTTCTTTCTTTCTTTTTTTTTTCCAGCTCTTTAAAGTCTTCTAGTCTATGGAAAAACTGAACCTGTGATGATTTGTCCTTGATTGAATTTTAATGTGAGCCTTTAAAGCTCAGCTTTTGAGCCAACATTCGGCAAAAAGTCCTCATAGTGCGCGGATAAAATAAAAACATCTACATTCCATTACTTTTAACTTGAAATTAATATTACCTTCTTTGATTGAGTAAGATTAAAGCCTGGAGTCATCGACAACTCCGCCTGAACTTCTTCAAACAGGCACCCTGTTTGAAGGAAGGTTCAAGGAAACTGCCAGTCTGAAGGGTGATCATGTATATTTTCTCTCGCCTCTAATGTAAAAGTATGGAGTTATCCATATCCTTTACTTTCATCCTCAAGTGTGGGCCTTTAACTGTGTCGCTAGGAAGAAGATTTACCATTGTCCAATTATGTGTAGAAGCTGAGCATGTTACCTATATTTCAGAAGCTAAAATCATGTAGTTTTTTTGCATTTTGTTCCACACTTAATGAGAAACACTTGCCATGACTTTCCATTTCAGCATAAAAAACAAACAACAAAAAGCAGTGACATGATTAAGCAGCAACCATCAGGAGCGAACGGCCATCTGGAAAATGCTACAAGTAGTTAATTAGTCCTGAAAAAACAGGCACCTTTCCAGCTGTAGCTGAAGAAAATGTTGAACATATCCAGTGCCTCTCTGAGGACCACGGCATCAACTGCTCATTAGTAGTTTATGGAGAAATGTTTTACTTTCTCTTAGAGTACAGTAGAATTGGATAGAAATGGATTGGACATTCCCATTTGCTTAATTTTGCCCGTTCCCGTTCTTGTAAAATATCACCGTAATGTGTTCATTTAAACAACCTCTCTGACGACACTCACCACACACAGGCTACAATGAGGTATTGATTTATGAGGCAAAAGCACACAGGAAGTCGATATTCTGCAGACCTTGCATTACCTTTCGATAACAGCAGTGCACAGATGGAGTACCTTGGGATCCAGCACAAAAAAAAAAAAACAATTGAAATTGAGGCAACAAGTGCCACAGTCCCAGTCTCTAGGAAGCTGGGAAATCAAGTCATCTCACTAAAGGAGATCTAACTTCATATGTCATTTCTGTGAGTCAAACCTCATTCATGATTTGTCAAGATTACCGTCTGACTGTCCACTGAGACCAGGGGCGGATCTAGGGTTTTTCTAATTCAGAAGCCATAAAGGGGCCACATTTTACACAGCGGGGCCAAGAAGATTTCCTTACTCAGTAAGATGTACACTTAATCAGTCATTCCTTGTTTGCCAATAGCTCATTGAATATGTTTTGCAAACTGAGCCTTGTTTAAGCACTGTGTATAATCCAAGGCATACCCAAAGTAAATTGATAGCTGTGCTTGAACCATCTGGAGTACATACATGGCTGTGGTCTCTTTTGAAAGGTAGTATTGTGAACTTATCCCCAACCTCTACTGGCATTGAGTAAGAGAAGTTTGAACTGCCTGAAGTAGAAGGGCTTTTATTTTATTTATTTATTTATTTATTTACAAATAGATAGCTGGAAAACACAATGGGACCACAGCACGAAGCCTTACCCTATTCAATGTTCTATAAAACTTATAATACCACAGACACGGAATATTTTCAGATTTTCTCTGGTAGTAAATCTCAGCATCCTCCAAAAAAACAAACAAAAAAACAAAAAACAAAAAACAAAAAACAAAACCCCAAACACAATTTACTATAGATTTATCTACATAAATATCTACTTTCATACTTATGAAATCTAAATTTTGTCCATCTAGATTCATATTTAAGATATCTGTACTTATATTTTGACTTTATGTCTTTATATTGAGGTCATTTACTATATTTATCACTTCAAATTACATCTGGAGATGTAAATAACCCACTTTTGTCAGAGTCTCATTGATCTATGAATCACTGAGAGACAAGTCACTGAGTTTCTTCAAAGATGCGTCAATTTTAAAATTTTGTGCCTCCTGTTGTGACTGCATCCTGAAATGGTTTGCATCAATCGATTAACAAGAATCTTAGCTTTCTAACAATGTATACTAAACACATGGGTGAGCCATTGGGATGGTTTTAACTACCTAGTGATGTATTAGCTTGCTGCTACCTGATGTCCCACAGACCTAAATTCTGTGACAAATAAACACCCTTTTAACACTATAATACTAGTTAATGTGGGGAATAGTAACTCACCATGAAGCTTCTGTGGAGGATGAAACGCTGTGCGCCCTTCAGATGTGGTCTCATGCCACTTTCACGTCACTTCAGAAAGACATTTTGCACTCATAAATACGATTTTCACTAACATCCAAGCTGCATCCAACTCGTAAACATGGGTTTCTTTCCCATTATTACCTTCCCTCCATACGACTCAAACGCATCATCACTATATCTAAATGCTGTTGCAATTTAGCAGAACAGGCAGAGATACTGTGAGACATGAGGAGAAGAGTGGTGATTTGTGAGTGTGTGTGAGATGATTGCAAACCCTTCCACAACGAAATCAAACGGACACTTATTCACACTACAAGTCAAAACTTCAGAATAACAAATTGCCCAAATTTCAGGCCACTGTCTCTTTCAATCACCTTGAGAAAAAAACAAAAAAAAGCCAGAAGCACAGCCTGTGACGATCAATGACAGCTCGACAGATGGAGGGGAGCTGGTGTCAGTACAGCATCCACATGATAAATTAATTGACATGACAAAGAAATTATTCAGCTCCACTTACGATCAGCACCATTTAGCATCGACGCTGTCCACATAAATCTGCTATCATGGCATGACCGCCACTGTTGAACAAGACTCCCAGTCTGTTAATCTTAATGTGAAAGTCACTCTATAAAGCCTGTGTTTCTCACACAAACACTCACTCCTTGAAGGTAGTCGTTAAAAGATTATTGTTGGCTCATTCACGACGAGCCAAAGCTGTAGTTTGACGTGGAATAATGACGCTCTAGCGAAGGTTCAGTCAGGAAGACTGTTTTTCTGCATGTTTAGGCCTGTAGCTTATTTCTCATACACATCCTGCATTCACTCCTCTAACACATGCTCACTCATAATTTCTGTGCTGTCATTGTCTGTGGCTGTCAATTGAGATATCAGCTGTTCTCATCAGCTGGTCACACCTGTCCAATAGCACCACCATGTACCTTCACTGTTATCTCGCTGCTGTCTTTTTAGACATGATTGTCTCTCTGCCTTAGTTCTTTTATGCTGCTGTTTTACTCCCCGTCACCGCCCAGTTTTAGCAGATTCTTCAGCTTCATTATCCTCATCAGCCTGTCAGTCTCAGCAAAGTCATCTGTTTTATTTACTTTTGATTTGCAACTATTTTGCTGCTGCTCAGTGCCACGGACTTTGAATATCTCATATCATCTGTCACAATAAACAATTATCTTCACTTCATTCACTCGTCTCTCCTGATTGAAACTGCACTTATAATGGATTCCAATAGAGAAAAGCTTTCATATCAGCAAAAAATATGACAGTGTCCAATTCTTGCAGCGTAAAACACCACAGTTTGATAAAAAACAAAGCCTCCAAAAATATGCATTACATAAAAGAGAGAGAAAAACATCAAGTCTCTCTTTGTGCCATCCTTCTGAAGGCTATGCAGAAAGAAGAATAATAAATGACTGAATATGATTTTGAATGAACAGCTACATATAGCTCTACTTCAGTGTCTGTGAAGACTGTCTGCAGAATCAGTTTTTAAAAAGGTCACAGTTTTAATTACTAACAGAGGCCTTACCCCTCAATCACCAGACAGACTCATTTCCCTCTTCCAGTGAGAAAGAAATGGGAAAATCCATCTACTCAATTAATCTGACAGTTCCCACATATGAGGCTTCTCCCATTGTGGAATTTATATTAACATTCTGCTGTATGAACTTAATCTGTCCATGCACATCAGTGAGAGCAATAAATGCCCCTCAAGACAGAATGAAAATGGAACGACAGCTTTGCTTTGATCTCAAAGGGTAACACATAAGCTTTTACAAACTACTTTTGAATACACTGTGTGGGAATCCATCCAGAAGGCAAATAGAACCATGTCAAAGCAAAATGAATGCTGATAACATGTCATATTTTGATTGTATTTTTCTTTTGAAGAAGGATAATTACACAATGAAAATGAACAGGTCACATGCAATTCGTGACACATTGTGTAATACTGAAAAGTATGAAAAAGACCTTTGCACACTTCTTTGCCTCTCTTCACTTTTGATCTGTTCAGCATTTGTAGTTTTGTGTGGCTTGCATGTTGACAATAATCCCACCTCCCTGTGCAAGCAGACGGGCATCAAACATCACACCACTGAACTGTAACCAAAATGCAAGGTGACAGCTCTGTCACAACACACTTACAGAATGCTAAAAACATAACAACAATGCAGTGTCTGAGCTTACATGCTATACTGCATCGTTTTTGTTACTGCCAATACATTAATGTGCAAAAATACATTTTTATAATCCAAACTAATCAACAAGCATAGACTAGTGGCGCAACATAAGAGCACTGCTACTGGGTCGTCAGTGATCAGGTACAATCACAGACTTAAAAAACCAAAGAACAACACTTCACTGTCATGTTAAGAGAACTGATGATGCCAACTCTGCCAACATGTCTGGTGTTGAGAGAACAAGTAAGTGTGTGCAACACCTGAGTGTGTGTGCAGAAACAGTTGCCACACAAGTCAAAGCAGCTTTAACCGAAGAACAGACGATGCCATGCTGGGACCCATTTCATTAAATTACTTTTATGTTTGACGGCCTTGGGCTTGCTTCAGTTGTCTTTGTGTCTGAGGCCTGCTTGCAGTTTTGACTGTCTTGCAGGTTAACTGGTGGGCAGGAGTGTCCTTCGAGCTCTGTAAAAGCTCCTACAAGTCCCCTTTGACCGTCTGTGTTTCTTTTCCGCTCTCAAACATCCTCCCACTACCCTCTTCACACATCTCTGACCTGCATACGACTTGGCTGCATCCCGGTGCTATTTTTCTTTTTTACATTCGGCTCTACTTTTGTGTCTCTCTTCATAAATTGATCCATGCAAGTGGAGATTTGCATAGTGATATCATTAGCTCTTGTTGTTTGGGATGAAACAAATAGTTTCCCATTTATAATGAATGCAATTCATGACATGCTTTGGAAAATTGATGTAGTTAAAAATTCTGGCACAGTAAGAACTGATAAATACTACACAGAATGCAACAGTGTTTACTGCAATATGTTAATAGATGCAAAAATGGGTCTTGGGTAGGTAACGGGTGTTTAAGTGGAACAGCAGAGCTATTTAGATGAACTGATTACTGCTGTTTTGATTAATAGGCTTTACCCATACACACAGCCCCAACAACAAAACTAGCATATCTTAAACTTTTCAAAATAAGGGCTTAATACAATTATTGATATGGTGAGTCAAAACAATCAACCATAACACAAGAACCCAGAGCAGAGAAGCAGCAAGACATAACTACATAACTACAGTTAACAACCACGGGAGAGAAGAAAATAACAGACTTTTCTCGCAACATCAATCAAAAAGAAGAAAGCAGGAGACAAGTCAGGCAAACAGGACAAAGAGAAAAATAATGTTTCTGGCAGTAATAGGAGAGGTTGGCAGTGGTGTTCCTGAGGGGCTTGGTATTAATGCTGAGAAGGTAAGCACTGCAGACAGCAAGGCCCGCAGAGGGAGTCTAGGCAGCTGCACCTCCTGTGGTGATGGTACATCTGATGCTCACACTATTTAAGACTATTTTAAACAAAGCTGCTTGGCTGGAAACTTAATTTCCTTATAAAGCAGCTTTGTTCAGGTGTTAAAGAACAAGGCTGACCATGTGACATGTCAGTGACACAAAAATGCCAGCATCCAAGGTCTGCCTGCAAAAAAAAAAAAAAAAAAGGATGTCAGTTGAGGAGTCCTGTCTGAATGTACAACGGAGAAGAGAAGTTCCTGTGAGAGGAACGGGCTAAAAATAGAGAACGCTGTGTTTGTTGAAAGAATGTATTGCACACAGGTGCACACCGCCTGAAAACTGCCTTTCTATACTTTTGAGTAATTCAAATTACTTTACACTACTTTACAATGTTCACCATCTTAAGTTTAGCATGCTGACACGCTAAAATTTGCTAATTAGCACTAAACACAAAGTACAGCTGAGGCTGATGGGAGTGTCATTTGTTTTGCCGGTATATGCGGCCCACAGCCGTATTGAAATTTTGACCTGGTGATGAAGATGAAATGTCAGATTAACAGTTGTTGGACAGTCTTTCCGTCCTGCCTCCTCACCTCTCCTCACCTCTCCTGCCTCCTTCCCACTCTGAACCATCTTTTCATTACCTTGCACAGAAATTTGCCACTTCAAACAGATGTTGTGTTACACCCAATTTCCCATTAATTATGCTGTGCTCTAGAGGAGAGATCCTCCTAATCTGTCCAGGCATCTAAATTCTGCATGCCATGTGTGTGCTCCACCACTGACACGCTGTGTTTATACTGTGGCGCTCCTCTACCCTATTTTGTGGGAATGTGCCAAGTCTCCAAATGTTATCTGCAAAGTGGAGGATTTAATTTTGTATTATGGTACATGTCCAACACACACACCCACACACACACACACACACACACACACACACACACACACACACACAGAGGAACCATCTGCAATCTGAATGTACATTGTACTTGCAAATTACTGTTGTTAAATGGGCTTCAGGACAGCTCCTGGAGACAACCGCTGTGTGCTGTAAGTGCAGTCATAAAAAACTTACTTCTCTCACACAAGCATCATCATGACACATGCTAATTATAGCATGTGCTGTGCCCACTCTGTTTTTTGTTTTTGTCTCATCTGCTCTCTTGTGTGACATGTAGGAAGTTAGTTTTGCTTGCTAGCTGCTTGTTAATTTCCCAGAGGTACACTAAGCGGTTTCCTTGCATTAGCGAAACGATCATTGGATGTTATAATTTCTGTTCAACTAGATGAAAAAGAGCACAGAGCAGCAGAACTGAACTAATATGTTTTATAGTATCCAGGACACTGTTAACCACACAAAATAAACTCCCAGCAGGGGATGTTGACAGGAAGGGCAAATACAATTTCCCTTGACATAAGCCGTTTTCTGATTGGTCGAGGTCACACAAGGTTCCGTTCTCATAAGCATTTCAAGATGTATTTTCCCCCTCACCATCTCACTCTATTACTGGCATTCCATCCAAATACTTTGGCAAAATACTTTTCTTCTAGTTTTTACTGCTGTAAAGCAAGGAGCAGTTTTGTTTAATGTAGGGTATAAAGAGAGTTTTTCAGTCACACCTGTCCTCAAATGTGAAATATAATTTTCTTCCTTTAGTGTGGAATCTTTGAACTTCAGTCACTATCTTGAGAGATTAACATGTAATCCACTGTACTAATTCAGCTTCACTATGCTGCTGTCAGAAAAACTACTACCACCAAAAGACTCAGGAAAGTCTGCATCAGATGCTTCAAAACCGAGAAGAAAGACAAATGCAAGCCTTTGTTGCTTTTAATGTGGTGTGATATCAAAATGACCTTTAAACTGAAACAGTCATCAAACAGTAAAGCACTTACAGCAAGACCTGAATTATTTAAGCACATCATGATATTCAATTGTATTTTAATTAACACCATATTCAATAAACTATGAACATGCTAACATGCCTTTCCAGATGAACCCTAAAACAGACACAGTGAATCTTAAATTAGCATTAAAATAAGGCGGTAAATTATTACCCATTGTGTAGTACTAATTAAAAAGTGGACTTAATAAAACACAGCATGTCTCCCACAACTAAAGTCAATCTGGTTTATTGTAACACCTGTTAATACCAGTCAAACATGCCAACAATGCTAACCCTCCAAGCGTTTGATTTTTATTAAATTTTGAGTGAGCAGGTGATTAGTCAGTCAAGGAATGCTAATAAAGAATATTTATTAGCAGAGGGATTACAGAGGGACACAGTCTCAACACAGGCCACTTGAGTGTTGGATTTCATTATGTGAACTCTATGGCACTGGAGGGAAAAGGCTTTAGAGCTAAGCACTTATAGTATGCAACCACAAAGTCTAAACCAACAGTACCACTGCACTTCAACTTCACACAAGTATTCATACAGCAAAGTGTGACATGAGGAGGAAATGTATGCTCTCCAGATGGCAGATGCTGTCAAGATAATGATAATGCAGCTGCTCACAGCAAGATGGTGAGGAGAGTGGGCCAAAAGAGATTGCAATCGTTTTGTGGCAAGAATTTGAAAAAAAAAAAAAAAAAAAAGCTGTTGTGGTTCAACATCAAATAAGCTCTGTAAGGGCAAATCCAGCAGAACACAAGAGAACGTCGCAGAATCTAACCCGGTCATACAAGGTAATGTGCAACACGTGCAGATGAGGCAAACTCAATACAAAGCATATTTTGCATATTTTATGCTCGTGTTCAGTGCTGTTATTCTACTGTTGCTTTAGGAAGGAGGAGAGGAAGATCGATTTTTGTAAGACTTCCAAAATAAAATGGAAAAGACAAATATAGGCTAAAAATAAATAGCACCTGTCAGTCTCCATGGAAATATGGATTCAATTTAGAAAAAACTGTCAAACCTTTGCTGCACAAAGACAAAGCAAACCGGATCTTTATGTACACACTGTACACTGCAGGGTGATCTCTAATTGGGTTCAGCAAGGTTCTAATTTGAGTGACACATAATACATCCAGAGCAAAAAGGTCACACTCTGACTGTCAAGTATGACTTCAAACCCTTGTTTTCCTTCTTATCTCACAGACACACTCTCACAGACCTGGTTGGTTAAACTACGGCCTTGCAGGGACTACAAATCACCTGCTTTGCCATTTCATCTGGGAGACAGGAAGCCACAGCATCCTTAATCTGCAGCTAATGGTGTGAGTGTCAGCATGGGCGCTAGAGAGCAGGAGGGTGACCCTGGGAATGCAGAGGGAGGGAATCCAGCATCAGTCTTCCTGAGCAGGGTCAATGAAGGCTAAAAATAAACACATTAAACTGACACTGACAAAGTAGCGCTGCTTGAACTACGCACCTACAGACACCTACTGTACAAAGGGGAAGCTACATAATTTTCAAGAATAACTGAGGCTTTCTTGATGCACTGTGTTCATTTTTACCATGCTGTGCAATATGAGAAAATAACAAGCTTAAAACTGAAAACCACCACCCTCAGGAAATCGTTTGCAAAATCATGATAAAAAATTAAAATACTTGCCTTTCCGGATAGAATGTTCTGCGAGCTCCGAGTTAAACTGTTATCTTCCTATAGCATCACCCTCAGAGCAGTGTTTAACGGATGTGATTGAAATAGGGTCTGACATCCGTCTTGGTATGTCTGCTAAATATTTAATTAGCACAAAGTGTAGTATTTCTAGTACACATGCTTGCTGAGGGTCCCAGTGCTGTATTACTCAGACAGCTCCATTATTATCTGGTGTATATCACTGATGTGGAAGAAAAGGATTATGAGCAAACTAGCTGTGCAGTTTTTGCTGCTACTATGTACTATTTGTTAAACTGTTCAAAGTCACTCTTAACAGAAAAAAATCCTTTGGAGGATCAGACATATTTCTACTCAAATCAGAGCTGAATTTATACTAAACCTCAGTCAAAATACAAGAAATTAACACATACAAAGGCTAGATGAAATAAACACTGAAACACATCATTTGGTAGGGAACCTACCACAGAGGAGAACTTTGTAGTAACTAAATTCCCATTGTGAAAACTGCTACAGTATGATGGAGACAGGTTAGGCTGCAATTTGTCAACCTCTGTCTGTTTATACTGTCCATGCTGACCATCATGTCTGCATTGGTTCAATTTAACTTTGGACCGTTGCTCTTCTTTGTTGATGTTAATTACATCACATCAGCAATTACTATGTACCAGCGGATAGGTGGATTAATATTAGTTTGGTGTGGTTAGCTTGGCTCAGGAGCTGGAGGTTGGGGAAGCAGTTAACCTTTGCTACAGGAGAAACGCCACCCCCTGTAACTCCAAAGTTGATTTATTCACACGTTGTGTTCTTTGATGGCATTAGCCACTGGTATATTCACCTGGTTTTGGTGAAGGGGTAATGTGTAATGGGTAATTGGATAATTAATTACAGTTTTCAACTTTCAACAGGTGATCTGTCCTTGATTTGGATCTTGGCAAATCATTTATGCAACGCTATTTTAACACTTTCATATAGCATTCAAGCTAATAGGATTCACCTTGGGGGTGTTTGAAATTCTCATTGATTACTTCTGAGTCCTTGATCCCTTGAGACAAACAAGTTTGCATTTATTGTTCTTATTTGGAAAGTGCATTTCCACTTCAGTTGACACTCCACATATTGCAGTGTGCAGATGGCTAATCATTCCCCTGCACAAAGACACAATGACAGGACACTCTGATGGAGATCAAACCAGTGGATGAAGACTCACTGCGTCTTTAAGACACATTTCATGAGAATATCTGTTCAGTGGGATTTAAGAATCCACTATAAATCAGACTACATCAGTGCATAAAGAAATTTGCAGCCTCACCTGCACAAAGATAATGTTCATCTATCAAAGGTAAGTAATAACTGTAAAACCATTTCTCTAATCCAGTAATTCACTCTGTAGCCAAAGCAAGTACAGTCATTGGAGACTAAGCTCCAACGTGGGTGGCAATATTTCAATCGTTGATTTGTGCTGCAAATCTAGCCTGTGCTATTCATTTTATAGTGTCACATTGTTGTCTTATGTCTCCTATTAGGTACAATCAATGTTCTGTTCTGATTCCTCTGAACATTAACCTCATGCTGAGAGTAGGAGGGAGAGGACAGGAGACGGAGACAGACTGTGAGGGAGACAGGGCCGTCGAGAGAGAAGGTGAGTGAATTATTACACAGAGACTGAGCTCAGTTACTCAGCTATTGTTCCTGATGCAAACTTCCCCACATTCAAAAATCTCAGGTTTTCACTAGATATTACAGAGACTGTCATCTATTTTGCTTAGGAAATTAAACAATACATTTCCAACAGTGTTGGCTGCTTGGGAGAAGCTAGCACATTGTGTTGAGAGCATGGGTTTTAAAAGAAAGGCTGGCGAATGGCCAACAAGTCATCTGATGTTAATCCTCAGTTACATGAAAGAGTGCAAAAGTAGAACAAAATCCAAATATCCCTTGTTATATGTACTTTATACATATATGTAGAGAAGTTGGTATGTTTTCTAGCCACTCCTGATACAAGTATGTTATAGCCGTTCACTCAATTATTCAAACATTTCAGAGTTCACATTTCCTTGAAAAATGCTGTACAACACAGTAACTGGTATGAGTGCAGTTATTCTTGCAATGTGACAGGTGACGGGCTACACTATTTGCCTTTTTCTACAACAAGAACCACGCAAATCCCAAAGTCTCTGAGCGTCACACCACAAATGCTCAAACTGCAACACTCCACATCACACACAACTCCACTCCAGGGACATCGCCTAGTATTTCTAACACAGCACCTGCTTCTGTTGCAACTTGTGCCACCATGATTTGTAAGTCTACAGCCAGTCGAGGAAAGTGCAGGTGGCTGCAGACTCAGGAGAAAAATGCTGGCAACAGGGCATTACATTTCAGCTTGGCATGACCACCCTTCTCTCTGGACCTCAGGTTACTGTGCACACAGCATATGAAGGTTAGTACACCTCTATCACAGGAGGAAAAACACACCACTGATGAACACAATTGATAAACAGTTCCACCAACTAAGCCGTGTTAAATAACTCCTCACACTAGATGCTGATGAGGTGGTGATTGAGCTACAGTACTTCCTGTCATCTCACCCCCCTTGCATGTGAACTAATATCTCAGGCATACCTGCATGCACATTGAACTGCCGTCTTCGTTTTGCACATTCATTCAAGCACATTCAAGACAAACAGAGCAGCAGAATGAATGTATGGGCATGCAGCTTTTTTTTTTTCTTTGCTAAAAGCAGTGGAGAGGAGCTGACATACGTTACCTCAGTGAGTGGAGCGAGGACTGGTCGCTGGGTGAGAGTCAAAGATCATTCTGCCAGAGCCATCTGTCAAGCAGGTTGGGTACAAAGGAAGTGGGAGCAAGTGCCCCTCTCCTTCCTTCCTGTGCGCCTCTCTTGCTTCACAACAAAGTCCAGTGTTACATTAGAGGAGAGAGCTGTACTCCACAAGCGGGGGAATCCTCTGTCAGACTGAAGCCAATCTGAAGCCAGTTTAAATCCCCTATGAGCAAATGGAAGGACGCGCCTCCCTTTTCCTGGGGAACCGCGACTTGCTCCTGCTCCTCTGCCACTGCACAAAGCCCTCTCTCTCCCTCTGTTTCTTCTGTCTCCTTCTCTGCTCTCCTTCCTGATCCTGCACCGTTTGTACACTCGCTCGCTCACTCACTCTGGCATGCATTCTTATCCACTGTGGCTCAGGCAACCACAGACACACACACTATACTGTGCACACAAACATATGCAAATAACACAGACACATAGGCAACAAACTCCTGTCAGCTTCTTCGCAGAGTGTTTCTCTGTAGCCTGTTTGGTTGCTTGCTGTTGTTACACAGTGGAACATGTGTTTCTGTGTTATTTTCCTTCATATTCTCAAACATTCCCCAATGTGAGGGTCACTGTAATGTAATCTCTTTTGGCTATGAAAAATATTTGCTTCCTATTTCCGCTATAATTAAACTGGATTATATTCATCCCCTGCTTTGTGGATGACAAAAAAATTACTCACACATTCAACCAGAAGCAATGTGTGTGGAGGGATACAGCCAGAATGGAGGATGCCTCTGCTGTGATGTAAAAATGGGTATAATGAATGAGTCACTGTACAGTAAGACTTCACTTGCAAATCCTATTTCCCCATGATCACATGAAAAAATAGGCTACATTGTGTGAGTGTGTGCCTGTGTGCATAAAGCTACCATACGCACGATTGGACAGTCTCTGGAGATGCGCTATTTTGAGCCTTCAGCCATAATGCACAACAGAAGAAAGAGGACAGCAAGGCACTATTATGAGAATCTCCCCTAAAACTACGTCCCTCCCCACTTCCGATCACCACCTCCACCTCGCCATCTCTCTCTCTCCATGCTGAAAATCTCCATGCTTTATGGGGATAACAGCAGGAGGGAGGGAGGGACACAGTTGTCTTAGAGATATAAATAGTGCTGGAGTGACATGAACCATTAGTAGGTGCTGGACCAGCAGCTAACATCATGACAGGACCAATTTCTAAAGAAACACACACAGTAATGCTCACAGTCTACACATGAACAAACACATAAAATATCTGCCCATGTCCAGTTAATCTCACACTGCACAGTGACAATGATGACAAGAAAGACAACCATTCAAACAATTAAGTATATGTAGATAAAATCCAATGACAAAGTGGAAGCAGAGGTATGAGAATTCAGATTTTGACTTGTATGTAAAAGCTGCCTAATGAAGCCGTAATCAAACCAGCCATGAAATTCGTCCAAGAATTAAAATGGCACACACAGTTTATTGCATGGTGGCTCTAATCTGTAGATTAGCTCAAGATTAAGACAGAGATGAAAGTTTCGGCAGATTTATTGCAGGCAGCTAGAGACCAATAAGGATCAACACCATGTTCTCTCAGTTTGGGGAGTATTTTTTACCTTTTAAACAGTAGTTTTTGGGTGTTTTTGCAATTCTGTGCAGTAGCTGAATGCAGAAACTCTATAGAGCAAGATTACCAAATAGAAAACATAGCTATATTTTAAAAATCAATCCAGTCTCACTGGTTGATATGTAATGTTTGATGACTCTGTATCTGACATGATGAATTATAAACATACTTTGAATGCATTATAATCTGCTAAAGTTTAAGTATTTATAGTTATTATGTTATTACGTATACTAACATAATGACTAATATGGTCAAGCATCATAATACTTCATAATTTTTGGTCACTCGCATTTTTTTTGCAGGAATCATAGCGTATTATAATTATCATAGTTGTAATACAGTAGAATCATTTTACAATGCATCATAATGTGATTATAAGTTACTCTACATGGTCACTGGGTGCCTTAAGTTTCAGGTATGGCTTCAATAATGTTTAATACGTTCATCTAATGTAATAATTTTGAGTCAATTAAGCCATTAGAGTGAGTTTTTAGGGACAAATATTACATCAGTGGCATGAAAATGTCCATGATTCAGTTGTTCATCAAACAGTTGTGTCAAATTGGAGCAGTCAGTTCAGCTTCTGTAAAACTACAGCATACTTTCTATTCACCACTATAATTTCAGAAATATTTTTAGGTGTCATTGATAGATGTAACATCAAAGTGATTTTGTGACAGTATTTTTGAGACTGAACAAGAAAATCTGGCAGTATACAGACCAGCCATTAGATGTGCAGCATTTGAAGAAAACCCACAGGGTGTGCATTAATAACTTATTTGCTGTGGAGTCTTTCTGTCTTGGTTGGAGATACATTCATATCATCAAAGTGAGCTGAGGGCAGATTTTCCCACACAGCTAATAAGAGACAAGGCCAAGGAACAATGTGACCTGTTAACTGATAATATATATGGTTACATGCTGCACTCCTGTCTGTTACTGCATATTGTCAGCTTCATTAAAATTAATTGGTGTGATTTGATCCGGTGCTTCATGTGACCTTTAACATCAGAACCATTGTAGAGGTGTGGATCATGCACTGCTTCCCTTTTATGCCTGGAGCACTTCTTTCTTTCTTTTACATTGTTCTGAATTACAGTCAATGGTAAAACTCATTAGGACTCAGGGTATTTGTAGTACATTGAAAAGGTGGAGTAAACATGCAAATATTATGATACTGTACTCTTTAAATCTCTAAAATCCCTAAAGTAGCAATCAGGGCATATTACAATCATTCATTACTATTTGGATTATTGTGGGCAACAATATTAATTTCTTTGCTGCTGCCTACAACCACTGAACCTCAGAACAAATGAGTCTGTAGAGATTTGTGGGAATGCTGCAGGGAGCATCTCAGGATGATTACGTGTTCTGAATAAGATTTCATGAAGGAGAAATGAAATCTTAAAAATCAATTAGAAGTAGTAACCCACAATCATTTCCTTATTTCTACAAATACCTCACACTTTCAAAGCTAGACATTTAAGCAGTTACAAGTTCCTGCTGCAGTGTTTGAAGCTGGCTGTTAGGTCAGACTGGCAGTTACATGCTCATCTTTTCCTCTTGCGTCAAAGAATAACATGCTGGTGTCCACTGTGTGGTTACAATAATGAGCCTGCTCTCCTCTGTATCTCCCTTTTTTTCCCATCACGACACCCTCAAGTAGCCTTCCTCTGGGCTTTTATGTTAGTTTGCGGGGAAGGATGCAGCACCATGCCAACCTGACCATAAAACCAATGTCAGTTTGACCCAGTCCCCGTGTGGCAGATGCTTGATTGATAAAGATACACTAGCGCAGTGTGTACAAGTATTGGAACTGATCTGGACATATAGAATAAAGAATTAGTCTTGGGTCAAAACCATCCAACAGCTCCTTCTACAATTACCTGCTTACATTTTTTTGACTCATTGGGTACAGCACAACAGTCACTCTCCCATAGCAGATGGTCAGGCTCAATGTTAGGAAGTGTTTGATAGAATCATGCACGCACAAAGAAGAACGCTTTTTTCTCTCACACGCCATAACTGTGCCTTCAACCATCGCTCCAAAAATTACACCTCGGCAGCTAGCAAGGCTACACACATACAAAACATTCAGGTTGCAGCTTCTCATTTTTAGCCATAAAATGGTTAAAACAACAAACTTCGCCAGTGGCAGGTGATATCAGCTGCGGCTACATAATGTTCATTCTGTGTGTAACTTCATTGCAGGCCAAGATAAACTTGGCTGTTGTTTGGTGCTCTCTGCGAGCCAGTACATGTACTCTGCCAAAGATTTATGAAGTAAAAGAAGCATCACTGTGTAACAGTGCAGTACAACGGTGGAGTTCTGTCATGTAACATGGATAGCAGGAGTTACGATACCTTTCAAGCAGTAAAAACAAAAATGACAGCTGTTAAAATTTGAGAGATGAACAACTTGTGGAAAAAATATTTTTCAAATTTAAAATGCCAAATAACTGATAGTTATCCAGGAAATTGAAGAGATTATAGAAAATGAATATGATACACAGCCAAGTTTTCAGGTCAAAAGTAATATCCCCGTTGTGGTCCATTTTTAGTATACTTAAAAAAAATTGTATAATACCAAAAAGAATTTTGGTCATTACAGAGGATTAATAACTTGTTGTACTTGCAGATGGTTCCTTTCTTTGCATGTCCACCATGTAATTCCAATATTCTTAGTCTGGTTTTTATTCTGAGACTGTGCAAGTCTTTCTAGAAGATCTCAACACTGAAATCAGCAGTGGCTACACCAGAGATGATGTCTTAGATGGATGTTCAAGAGTGCTGATGCCAAAGTAATGGTAGTGGACAGAATGACCAACACAAGACAATGACAACACAATGACCCTACAACAGATAGTACCTGTGCTAACCTTTTAATTCCCCTGCCTAGACCGATACAGAAGTAGAAGTGCTGGTTCATCTCTGTGGTATATTTTAGCAATCTTACGTAAATTTCCTGTTAAATGTCCTTCAGCCAGTGCTCATGAAAGTCTGATTCATGTTTGACAATTGTTCTTTTCTTTTACAGTTTGGCATCTAGCATGATTTTTTAATACTTTTTGAGAACCACACCTGCCTAAACCTCAGTAAGCGTAACCAAGCCAGAGTGTAATGGCAGAAAGTGCTCATATAAGGCGACAAACGTATTGTATTGTTTAGTTTGGAGGACTTGATGGCCGCTATGCAGACACGTGTCTTTTCCTGTGCAACAGAGCTAACTCCTCTTTACTCATGTGTACTGTATGTAACTCCATAATGCAGGACATCCATTTTAAACAAGCTCAAATTACAATTAAAAGGCGTAGAACATTAATCAGCATGATTGCACTTTGACTCAAATCAGAAGCCATCTCATCTGGTGGTCCACAGTAATAGACAATTGCTGACATCATACTGGCATTTGATTAGTGCATTGGTCCTCAGTGATTAAGCTGTTCTGTTCCAGAAGGAAAGACTGTGCATTTAAAGCTGAATGAATGAATAATTCATGTCATGTTAAATCATGTTACAATATGTACAGTAGTTTAATGTAAAACAACTACACACACTAACAAACACACAGAATTATCCCCCAACTCCTTACTAAGATTTTCCATTTTTTAGTTTGCTGTTTTGGTTTTATTGGCATTTACTGCATGTGTTAGCCACATCACTCTCATTTGGCCAGCACCAAACAGCAGACAGACAGAGTTATCACCTATCTGTTGGAACTCCACCACAACACACACCAGACACACACATGAAACTAGCCAGTCAGTCTGCCTTACTTTCATGGGAAGCTTCTGTTAAACAAATACTTTCAAACAACGAAGCAACGCATGCAGGCTCATAAAAGCGTTGCAGCTGTGTCCCCCCCCAAAACAGGCTCACATACTTTTTAAACATCTTGATCAGTTCACATAAATGAGCCAATATTTATCTTCATTGATTTAATAGAACTGAGTTGTGAATGTGACCCCTCTCCATTTTTAATACCCTCAGTCCAATGACACAAATGAAAGGCTCCAGCACTGCAGATAGTGCTCAACATAACCACTCTCTTGACAAAGCAATGAAAGAGAGAGCCAGTAGTAAGAGGATAATTACAGAAGAGAGGCGAGGGAGCTAAAAGTCATGGCACAGAGAAGGATATTGTTCCAGAGTGACACTTTATTTCACCCTCTGTTCTTCTCTTTGTCAGTGACAGGAAAGAAAACCCCAATATCATACATTTGAGAAGGATTAGTCAAATTGGTTTTTGTGCATGCTGTATGTGCAGTGAGGATAAAATGGTGTGCTTGATTTTGATGAGGCAGCTGTGTGGAGGCGCAGCACTGTATTATATGACACAAACAGGTATAATCAGGGACAGAAAAGGCTGATTCCTCTCAGGGTGGATGAATGGTGTTTGAACACAGAAGAGTCATTACCAGACTTAAGTACATGAGAGCCATCCTGGGGCGTTGCTAGAGAAAAGAGTGATGGAGAGAAAATTGCACAGAGAGGAAAGGCGGTGTGTGTGTGTGTGTGTTTGTGTGTGTGTGTGTGTTTATATGCTCCACTGATGCATTGACAATTGAATCATTTTGACTGCTAGCTCAGCTGTGTGATAAATTCAATTCAACACATCACTGTATGTACAAGTAAAGGGAATTGGTGGTGGTACATGTCGTCATGGCTTTTGGATTATAACTCCTATTTTACATGATTATATTAGGCTGTTATGGTTGTGTATCACTGTGTGGTTTTATTCAACAATCGTCTATCATTTGACGAAACATCATTCACAAACTAAATGGACTGAAACAGCGGGGTCCTAACAGCTGTTTAATTAGACTGAGAAACACAAGGCCTTAAAGGAAGAGTTCAACCTTTTTGGAAATACATTTATTAGCCTTCTGGCCGGGAGTGAGATGAGATTATCAATATCTGTCTATCTGTAGCTGTCTGTTGAATATAAGGCTACAACCAGCAGCCAGTTACCGGAGCTTAGCACAATGATGGATGGAGCTAGTAGATGACAACAAATGCAGCACCTCTAAAGCTAATGAAACTAACTAACCTGTCATACCTCATTTGTTTTAATCCACACAAATAGCAAAGTTTAAAAACATCAATATGCAGTTTTACAGGATGTAACATGGGGACTATTTCTCAGTGTTGGGAAAGTTCACTTTCAAAGTTCAGGTCACGTTACTAAAAATGAACTAGTTCATAGTTCTTTTTGTCCATATGTTGCTGCGAGCTATTACTTTTCAAAAGTATTGACACAGCCCATATAGAACCACAGACAGCAATTATTATCTGTAACTAGGCGTCAGATTTCATCTTCATATCCAATGTTGAATCCTTATCCAACCAGGGTTTACATTGAGGGGACAGCATTTCCCCATTGCTGCTTTAACGCTTTGTTGCTGTCCATTCAGTCCACACTAGTAACAGCTGCAGCTTTCACCGCATGTGACTGAAGTGCAAATTTTCTTTTTGGAAGCCGGCGGACAAAGTTTGCACAGAAATCTAAGATTTTTCCCATCCTCACCGACCTTGTCATAAAACTCGTTAAAATGATCATACGACGCCTCCTTGCTGCTTTGTCGCCTCCATGCTGCTTTTTGTTTTGATGATGTATGCGGCGGTGCTGCACTGGTGGCTGGTGTTGCCAGATTCGGGGTTTTTTTCTCCTACATATTAAGGCCTGTTTACGGTGTGTTTTAGCCAGGTTTTTGGATTTCTATAGAAATCTGGCACCCTATTAAACAAAGTTAAACTGAGAGAGCGTGCCGTTCACAGACACCAGAATGAATGAGTTCACAGGATCACATCATCAGGCAGTAATACAGTACGTTCAGTTCACGTTCGCCCAAAATATGAACGAGTTCATAAACTATCACTCAATGTACGCGTTCAGGCACAACACTGCTATTTCTTGACTGGGACCCGCAACTCCATAAAGTCTTTACTGGTTGCCTGGGTAACTGCTTCCGGCAAGGAAATAGTTTGGCATATAACCGCCTGTGACACATCAAAACAAATGAGACATAACATGTTAATAAGTGAGCTTTAGAAGTGCTAGTAGGTAGATTTTGCTACTTTTAGACAGAGCCAAGCTGTTTCCCGTGTTTGTGCTAAGCTAAGCTAACCAGGTGCTGGTGATTTATTTAAATTTAAAGGATGGATGAGGGCGGTATCTATATGTTGTCACCTAACTCTGCTCCAGCTCATGTTACTGGCAGTATACTGCATATGCTCACTTGTTGTGCTCTTGCATAAGTCGTTTATGTGGTGTGTCTATGTAGGTGTTTACACTGCATGTCTGTATATCATGACCCTCGTTAAAATACTATTATCATTGATTAATAATGATTTAGTAGTAGTAATAACAATAACAATTTATTTACACACATGGGATGAATATAGAAATAGAATGCAGTCCTGTGAAACCAAAGCTTTATTATATTCTAGCTGCAGGGTGATAAAGGCCTGTCTTTAGTACTTTAATGCCCAGAAGTATAATTTTTCTCACCATCAGTACAAAAAAGCAAGAGTTTTGAGTTTTCCTCTTGCAGGATAATAACTAGAGAGCTGTGAGGAGAACAAAGCAGAACACTCATCAATATTTTATGTGCTTTTGGGATGCATTGTTATTTTGGTTGATTCAGAACAATGCAGCATGATTATGACTTGAGAGTGCAGTGGAGTGACATTCTTATAGAATAGAAGACTCTTCTGCTGCATGCTGCATGCGTAGCTGCTGAAAACTAGGCTAAAGTTTGCAAATGAGTGGCTAAATATGATTCACTGCCTTTAAAAAGATATCTTGTTCTTGATTCCCATCAATAATCCAAAACAATAAAGCAGACAGAGAGTGTCTCTCCACTCTTAGACCCTAACCTGTCTGTCCCCTTGTGAGTGCTGTTAGAAGACAGCTTTCATTTCCCCACACTCTACATAACCTTGGGAGCTTGTCCATGAAACTGGTCTGTGGTGCGTGTGTGTGTGTGTGCGTGTGTGTGTGTGTGTGTGTGTGTGTGTGTGTGTGTGTACCACTGTGGTGTTTGTGCGCTGAGTTTCAGAGATGTAAGAGATTTGTTTTGGCAGTCTTTGGCCTGCAGCTGCAACATCATTTAATTTGTCTGGCAGTCTTGGCAGGAGCCTGACCTCACCTGAGGATAACCTGAAGAGTGCCCTGTCTTCACTGTGTTGCAAAATAACTTAAACCTTTTTATTTATCTGGAGAATTTCCAAAGATTCCAGCTTTCTGAGGCTGCTTCTCCATCCTGAAAATTTGCTCGATCAGTAAGAGTGATGCTATTGTGCCACCATGTGGACAGTAATCCACACCACATTGAATGATAGGAAAGTAATAATGAATAGTGACAAGAGAATATCAATACTTTAAGAATGGGTGGTGTAGTTTTCATTAATGTATTTTATTAAATCTTCCATAAGCTAAATAGACACTGATGGTGTTGACGCACAGATATTTTCCTAAAGATTAATCAAGACTTAACTGTATTCAAAAACCGTCATGAAGATTAGCAACATGGCTATTGCACATTACAATATTAGAGCATAATATTGCACATGTCACACATACATGTCATAGTCTGGGGAAAAATGCATGGAATTACTTCAGTACACAGGTGCATCTTTGTAACCATTAAGGCACCTGCTAACAGTGCAGGATTGCATCTATTCAACATGCTCACTAATTAGGCCTGATTCTAGATTTTATTGGTCTATAATTAATCTGGCTCTTCAGTCACAGGAAAAGAAATGACTTTGGAGGGCTTTACTGAGCCATGACCCCAGGGACTCACCCTGTTTTATCTTTGGCCTGCATGGGATGGAGATAGGAAGGTGGAGACTAAATCAATTTGCCTGTGTTGGCTCATTAGCTGGGGCCCTTGGGTGAGCCAGGCTCTGTAGTGATGCCCTTGGAGGGGAACAGACCCAAGTCACTTGTAGTCTGGCTTGTGGAGCCAGAGAGTGAGAGGCTGTGAAATGCAGACACGTGGTATTATGAAACATGGTTTTCACAGACATCATGCTTTGCTGAGACACAGTATTAAACTTGAGTAATGGTGGCAATATGGATGGTGACACACACACACACACACACACACACACA